>CM047812.1:25757867-26082190 GCA_026214975.1 Gentiana macrophylla | reverse complement strand
TGATGCTGAGGAAATGTGGCACACTGTCTTCTTCTTTTGTTGCAGCTGGATGTGACACACCTGCTTCATTGTCCAGTAAACTTAGACCTCTCGAAACTCCTAAATCTAGAAGGGAAGTTCCATGTTCTCACCGGAAACCTTTTGGAATGAAGCAATCCAAGTTGCAGATGGTTTGGTTGCTCCTCCAGATAAGCTTGCTACTATAGTGGTTGGAGATTCAAGTAACGAAGAAAATGATCAGAAGATAAGGAATATGAATAGTTTAGGATCTGAAGTGCGTGACAGTAAGGTGGAGAACTTTCTTGTTGAGGGCATGAATAAAAGTTCTAGTTTTGGACATCCTTCTACTGTAGGTGCAGTTTTGAATCAGGGGCAAGATTTGGTCCAAGGAGGTTCCCCACTACCTGTAAAGCACTTTGATTTTTCTTTGGAGGATAATAACTTCAACGAGGAGACCCAGGCCCATCTCCAGAAAAAGAGCCATCCTATTCACAAAAGCAAAGGAGTCCAGGGTGCATCTATTAATCAGGAAAATGTTGAACATGCTAACTTTTGTACATTTCCCAGAGATGAAAATGCAAAAAGTCGCTTGCTTGAGGCACAAGAGGTGTCTATGGAATGTGATGTCTTCCAGAAAGAAAGCAGCTTGCAGATCAAAGATGATGATAGCGGCACATCACACAAATTAGGAGGGAAGCCGAAGGATTCCACCTCCAAACTTGTGTCTAACCAGTATTGTACTCCATCAAGCGTTACAAAAACTGAGGATCACTTGGAACTCAATAGTTGGCTTCCTCCTGAAGTATGCAGCAGATACAAGAAAAAGGGAATATCCAAATTGTATCAATGGCAAGTAAGTTTTTTGATATCAGACGAATTGACTAATTTGTTTACATGTAAAAACAGAATGGCTGGTCACATTTGGAAATTCTACAATGCTATCAACGTATGATGCCGTAATTTCAGAACCCTTTAGACCGTTTAGATCCTGCATCTTATACTTTTTCCAATGGTATCAAAACTGACAGCATTTTTAGCTCAGCGCCACCTTAGAATTCTCCAGTTGCCTTACCCATGGTTTTTTTAACTTGGCAGTGATTCTTGATGACATGAATTTTTAAAATGGGAATACTCAGAGTTTGATTTAAGTGAAAAGGAAAAAAAATCGATTTCCAGACAATGCCTCCTTTTATTTGTCATTAATCAATGGCATTTGGATGCTCAGCTGCTGTAGAAGTCATGATTTGATTAACTGGCAACTTACTATTTTTATTGTTTCTTTCTTTTTTGATTTATGAGCTTTACATTATCATCTTTACAGTACTTCATCAACCTAATATTGAAAGTATATATCAACGTAACTGAAAATATGGAGTGAACCATGACCTAAAAATTAAAGATTGAGTTGATAAAGCTTTGATAAGACCACTGCTCAAGAACTCACTTCACTTGAGGCAGATGATTATTCCCTAAGCAACAATAATCGTCTTTTGTAGAGTGTTATCTTGTATCCAGCAAGAGAAGCAGGGCCCGTTTATCCATTCACGAAGAATAGTTAAGGTGCTGTTTGGACAGACTTTTAAAAGGGGTTTTTTTTTTTCCTGCTCAAAGAGAGTTCAATCCAATTAATAAATCACAATATTCTCCAAAATTGACTAGATGAAAATTTCTCTCTTACTTCTTTATTCAGCATGCTACTGTAATTTTGTAAAGGGATGCAATATATACTGATAAGTGATAAGTTTTCAATGAATAAGAGTTCTTGACAACCAATACTAATATTATATTACCGATTTTTTTTCATATCGTAATTGATCACATTTTACCCTGATGTGATTGATTAAAATATTACAAATTTCACAATACAAACATCTCTGCTATACTATTTAGATCAAAATTTAACTCTTAAGTAACTTGATTATCAAATACAACTTTAATTTTATTTTCGTCCAAACGTTATTAACAGATCGACAAGCCTATATACAGGAGATATAAAAATCTATGGGTCCGTTTGGACATGGATTAGGTTGTTTTATTCTATTTCAGTAGATTTTGGTTAAGTTGTTTTGATTGCATGAGAGTATTGTGTTGAATAAAGTGGGTTTTGTGTATTGTGAGTAGAAAAGTAAGAGATATAAAATTACTTTATTCACATGAATAAAGTTTCTTTGTTCGATCCAAGTGGAGTATCGGAGTACACCCTTGTCCGAACATACCGTAAAAGATTGAGCAAATTCAAGCAGCAGAGGTTTATTTTTCCCCATATGGTTAACTTTTGATTGATGCAAGTAACAATTTTGTTTTCTTAAGATAGGCGTTGTTATATGCACCCCAGCATCTTCGCCAACACAACTAGGCCTACCATATTCTCTAACTAATTGCTACCAACGACACTAATCTCCGTCACCCAGTCGGGAGATGGGGATTGCTTAGCTATGCCAAATATGTTACACATATCAAATGAGGATAATCTTCAAGGAGTTTTTCTTTTACTACCTTCCTAGCGTTCACAAAAACCTTACTGCTTTCACCACTGGATTTGTCATTTCTGAGTATGAAATCTTAGGTTCCTCGCTTGCCATATGCTGTTGTAGCTAACCTTAGCCATGCCATGTCTCTATGGAGCTTAGTCTTCTGCCGAGTATTATTTACTTATAGTTGGATTCTGTGCTAGAAGTAGGTTTGGATTCATGTAAGTGAGTGTTTAGGACATTGTTTACTTTTTTTTGGGGGGGGGCATGCAAAATAACAAGTGATATTGTGTTCCCTTAAATTCATGCCAATAGAGGCACTGATTATGTGTTATGATCCCCTACTCTGCTAACCTATCTTGAGTACTAAGTCTATTCAAACATGAGTCTATTCAAACATGCCAGCAAAAGGAAGGATGGATGCATATCTTTGTGCATACATCCTTGGCCTTGGCCACATAAATTTGCACCCCCTGGCACTCTTGATGGTGAATGTATGATTCATGCCAGGAACCCAAGTATACAAGCCATGATCCTCTCAAGTGTAAGATATCTAACCACACCCTCACTATGTGAGGATGATCTAGCCGTAGATTTTTTTTTAACAAAACTCCGTCGTTTTGCTAATAATGTCTAAAAACATTGAGAGATCACTTGACACTCCCACTTGAGAGGATCCTGGCTCCATGACTGTGGACTTAATAGTTGGGCATCTCATTACAAACTGAATAAATACTTCGTCTGACCTGTTACCAGCTGGCCATTGCCAATTGCCTATCACCTTTGCAACAGAAGCCTGGTTTCTCGCAGGTTATGTTAGTCAGTCTTATTGAGATCGCTGATTGTCACATTATTGCAGTTTTGGTGCTTAGGATGCCACATAGCATTGTCTATTTTAAAATTAAAATAATGGACATTTTACTGCGCTAGTGGTCTTGCATGGGTTTCTCGTTCTGTGTGCGTAAGGATTTTAATGCAATTCATCATTACGATTGTTTTATTGTGAGGTTACTTTTCTTGAAAAATTAGTTGACATGTGATGAATTAGTTTCGATTTAATTATTTATAGATTGTCTTTTGCTTAATTATAATGTAAAATTCTGACTACTTGTTTTGTCTGCAGTATCTGAAATTTATGGTAGCTGGAGCTGTTCTTTATTTAGTTGTGCTTTTATTGGACGTTTGTGTAGGCTTTCCTTATTGTGTCTCAAGGAGATGAATGACATTGCTTTCTTGGATATTCAGGTTGACTGTCTTCAGGTGGAAGGTGTATTGCACAACAGAAATCTTGTGTACTGTGCATCTACTAGGTAATCCTCTGCTCACAGTGGGTTATCTTCATTGAGCATCTCAGTTTTCTAATTTGTTGAAAGATGGTTGTATTAAGTAGTTTATAGTCCTAATCTAGTGCTAATTAGTGTTAGTTTATCTCCTTTTTAGCCTTAGATTTCCCTGTTATTCTTCAAAATAAAGCTAATGAACAGTAAACTGCTTTTTTTTTACTGTTCATTAGCCGTTGGGTTCCTTTTTTATAGCCGTTGGAGGCCTTTCCTATATAGTGTAACCTTCTCTTATCTACCCGATAAGAGTTCCAAGCAATAAACAAGAGTTTCCTCCTATTTTTCTCCTTCTCTACTCTGATTTCTACATAATCCAACAATCTTGTCTTCATCCGTGGTAATCATGTCTTTAGATTTGTTTTTCTGAACTTCTTTCATCTGATACTTACATAGTAAGTTATATTTTTCCCTTTAGATTTTTCAAATTAAATTTTCATAAATGATTCAATTGTACTTGTCTTTAAGAAAATGTTTGGGCTCTGAAGAGCTTCATGATTTTTTTATTTTCTTCATAACAGAACTTGTTTATTTACCAATCTCCCCTAATTGGTGCAGTGCTGGAAAAAGTTTTGTTGCTGAAATCCTGATGTTAAGACGAGTCTTATCAATTGGAAAAATGGCACTTCTTGTATTGCCATATGTATCTATTTGTGCAGAAAAGGTCTTCATTTTTTTAGTTCTTTAACGTCTTTTGGGGGGCTTTTACATATAGGTTTTCTTGCTCAAATTCTGATCTGATGCAGGCAGAACATCTCGAGGTGCTTCTAGAACCACTTAATAAGCAGGTTCGCAGTTACTTTGGAAATCAGGGTGGTGGATCCCTTCCAAAGGATACTTCTATAGCTGTCTGCACAATTGAAAAAGCAAACATCTTAATTAACAAATTATTGGAAGAGGGGCGTCTTTCGGAGCTTGGCATAATTGTGATTGACGAACTTCACATGGTGAGAATCTTCATTGTGCTTCATTGATGTTGAAAATATATACCAACAACTTATAAGAGGAGAGGGGCCGCAACCTCAAAACATAGGCTATGGGGTGAGGGAAATTGTTCTCTTAATATGATGGGTGAAACAATAGCAAGTGCCCAATGTGGGACAACTTTATCTGCCCCCCTCAAATGTAGACTATAACAAAGAATTCAACACTTGAACAATATAATTTGGTGACTCTGATACCATGTTGAAAATATTGGCCCAACAACTTATAAGATGAGGGCCTCATCCTCAAAACCTAGGCTTTGAGGTTGAGACCCCTTCTCTTATATGTTGTTGGGCTAGATTTTGAACATGGTATCAGAGCAGGAGGTCCTTAGTTCAAACCTCTCTGCCAACATTGCCTTTCCATTATATTGTTCAAGTGTTGGCCTCTTTGTTGGCCTTGTAGTGCATTTATGGCTTTGTGTGCCATGTTGGCCCAAGCTTGTTATAGGCCCACAATTGAAGAGGCGTGTTAAAGTGTTAAGTTTGTAGTTATTTATCTCCCCATCAACTTAATTTTATAGGAGAAGTAATTCAACAAAGTAGCATACAGAGACATGTGTATAATATGTTTTATTTTCTACTTGAGCTTGTCTTTTTTCGGTCTTGTTAGGTTGGAGACCAGAATAGGGGTTACTTATTAGAACTAATGCTGACAAAGCTTCGCTATGCTGCTGGTGAAGGATCTCAATCATCCAGTGGAGAGAGTTCTGATACTAGTAGCAGTAAATCTGACTCTGTTCATGGTCTTCAAATTGTGGGGATGAGTGCAACATTGCCAAATGTAACCGCAGTGGCGCAGTGGCTTCAGGTTAGTACTAACATAAGTTTTATCTCCGTGGCTGTAAGCTGATGTCCTAAAGCGCAATCAATGGGTTTCTTCTTCTTGTTTAGTTTAGTTTTTTTTTTATAGTTTTTTTGTTTTTATTTATGAAATAGCAAGTTTTCAGCCATAAAAGAAGAATATTTATACAAGAGTTTGTGTATAAGAACCAGGTACGAACATAAAAATTCTGTGGTTCAACAGAAATAAATATTTGATCAATACTACAGTTAAAGGAGCTCTCCAAATTTAGTTCTGGATCTCTAACCCCTTTCATGAACTAGTAAAAAGCATTATGCTGTTGAGAATGTCATTCGTAGTCTGAGTGGTCCCTTGCTCATGCTATTGGATACTTCTTTGTATTGTGCCATAATTAACTTGGCAAGTTGGTATGTTTTGTGCAGGGAAGAGGCTGGTAAGAATATCATTTTGCTTAAAGTATTGATCATCTGGAGCATGTCTTCTTGAATTGTCCATTTTTGTTTATTACAATTACCGTATTGACTTAAAATAATTGGATAATAGCAAATTTTCAAAGAATAGAATGAAGAAGAGAATAAACCTTTTTATTCTTCTCAGAAGAACTGAGGCAATTTAAAGGGATAGCCAAAACGGCTAATTACAATAGGGAGAGTCTTTTCACATCTAAAAACTATTCTGACCAAATTAGTCGGAAAATATTATTCTGACCTAATTTGAGTAAAGATATTGGGAGTTTTCTAGACTCAATACCCCTCAGAAAGTACATTTGATACTCTGACTATAAATAAGTCGATCAAATAATCAATATTCAGCCTAAAATTGGGTCAAAACTAATGAACGAAAGAATTGGAGGGTAAATCTGGTAATACAAATGTGGTGTGTTAAGGCCTTATTAGGTGGCAATAGACTTAACCTTACAATAAAAGGTGAATAGCCCATTAAGATATGGGTGGCAACTATTCTAGGGGGAAAAACTGCTATAACACCAACTACCCCAGTACAGCTATTAACAACTAAAGACAGCCAATACCCACTACTAACAAAGAAGGAAAAACGTTACAATAATAAAGAAGATATTAATTATTTCAACAATAATAAAGCAAGGATATAACCCTATGTATTGAATATATTTTGATGTTGATGAATAAATGAAGTGCAGACCAGATATGAATAATCTGTCGTATATAACTTCAATTTTTGTGGGGTTTTCATTAACTCTCCTCCTAATAATGGTTTATTGTTTTAGCTATTTGTTGCAGAGTTCTTTCACAGTTTCTGTACGAAACCCTTGTTAAATTTTTCCTAGGATTGAAGGCTTGTGGTGAAACATTTGTAGGCAGTCCTAAGTTAAATAGGAAAAGAAATAATGCAGGCCTCAGTGTGGTGAAAGAGAACCTGAAATAGATGGAGCCTGTTGCAATCTTCAGATTTGAGGTGGTGTTGGGTTGGTTCTATGTTGTATTCTTTAGTTGAAAACATGGACAGTGGTAAATCCTTGTCTGCAATTTTATTTTTCATTTCCCAAAGCCAAATTATTTCCCTTCGAAAGTTTTCTAGGATTAGTAGGAAGCACTATAGTGATGAGTACGCACATGTCAATCTCTTCGATCTTATCTTTGATTGCGTATATTACTCAGTATCTAGAACTATTCGAAAACATCACAAATCCAATAACATCTCACTGTTTAAAAAATAAAGATCAAATCTCCTAGCAAAAAAATCCTGAATGGTGGAAAACTGAGACCATTTAAGTGTTGCTTAATCGCACATTGAACCTGTCTTTAAGTGTTCGAAAACATAAACGACCAGTTGTTGGACGTTAAAATTATCAAGCTTAAGCATACATTAAGTGTTATGAAACCGATTTTGAGCACAGACTTGACATGCCTTTTGATCTGAAGCTCAATCACTAGCACCTTCGAATTTGAGTCCGTTTCGAGATGGATAAAATATGTATTGTCACTCTAAAAGATGAAGGGGGATTCTATTGGCACCTCCCAATTTACTACCGGCACCCTATTACTCCGGCACCACAAAAAATTACTTGGCACCGGTGATTTTACAAAGGAACATCGATCCACACTTCTACATTGTTCTTGTTGAACACCAGATGTGGTGACGTTCCTATATAAAAGTGTTAAAACTTAGAAACGTCGATCCACGACTTTCCACTGGTGTTCCTTTGGCACACCAACGTCGGTGCAGTCTGGCGATGTTGGTGTGCACAAAACACTACCGATGTGATTTAACGTTTTTTCATCCGATAAAATAATCAAAAAATGGGTGCCGGAAGTAAAAAAGGGGTGCTAATAGAACCCATCTATTTAAATTAGTCTTGATATATTTCATTGTAACCTAATATGATAAACAATCATGTTTCATTGAGAAGACTGCATTTTAAGCTAAAATATCGAATAATACTCACAAATATATACTCACAAATATAGTTGTAAAATATGAAACATAATGACTATATCGTCCAAGTCACACTGAATTTCGCACATATTTTAAGTTCAAACATGCTTGTGCGGTTTAGTCGAACGTGTAAATGCTTGAAATTGCCTCATATAGCATTCAAGTCATGTCGAGGTCAATCTTGAATCATATCAAACCGAACTATTCGAGCAGAAAATTGAACCAAACTCGAAATGCTCGCAAATCGCTTAGCTTATGTACACCTCTATTCCGGAGTATTTTTGATTCATGTGTCCTCTCGTGGTTTTATTATTTGGCATTCTTGTATTTGATGTCAGATGTTCCCATCCCTTAAACAATAGACATGTTATCAGAGTTGGAGGTCCCAATATCAGACCTCGTTGTTGTCCCATTTGCTTAAAAAAACAAATTATGACTGCCCATTGCTACTGCTAAAAGAATCTGTTTTCCATGTGTGGTAGGCCTACATATAAGGGTGTGATAAAAGTTAAATTCTCTCCATCCCTAAATGCAAGTCGTTTTGACGCTTTTTATTTGTTCCTTAATGTAAGTCGTTTTACAATACGAAGAGAGCGATTATTAACATTTATCTTCTTCTTACCCTAATTTATATCCATTCAACCCCTTCTCCTTTATAACTATATTGCATCAATGATAGTCAAATGATTCATTAGGCTTAACCGTCTAAAATTTATGACATTTAACCACTTTATTAAACTGTGTGAAAACTCTAGAAAGACTTACATTTAGGGACAGAGGTAGTACATGTATGCTTCCAATCTTCATTCCTCGTAAAGCTAGAAGGCTTTCTTAACATGTTATTACAATTTATGTTCTTTCTTCAGGCTGCACTCTTTGAGACAGATTTCCGCCCTGTTCCACTGGAGGAATACATTAAGGTTGGGTATACAATTTACAACAAAGAAATGGATATTGTAAGGATGATACCGAAAAAGGCTGACATGGGTGGTAAAGATCCTGATCATATTGTTGAACTGTGCAATGAGGTATGCCTTTTCTGCTTTGCATTGCTTTTGTTGTGAGACTTCACTCTGAAAATTTTAATGGCATCAGGTTGTGCAAGAGGGCCACTCAGTCCTGATTTTTTGTTCCAGTCGAAAAGGCTGTGAATCTACTGCTAGGCATGTTGCGAAATATCTGAAACAATTCTCTAGCATCCTGGAAAAGGATCAGGAGGTGTTAGCAGACATCAGTTTTGCTATTGATGCCTTACGGAAATCTCCTGCTGGTTTAGATCCTGTACTAGAAGAAACTCTTCCTGCAGGTGTTGCTTATCACCATGCTGGGCTTACGGTATGAGTGCTTTAATTCACATTTAGCCTGGTATTAATATCCTCACACGTTGTTCTTAGTTGATTTTTTCTTGTTTTTAATTTTCTTGGGAAATATGGGGATTTTCAGTTATGTGCAATCACTTAGTCATTTTTCTGTCTTGAAGGTGGAAGAAAGAGAGACCATTGAAACCTGTTACCGTAAAGGACTTGTGCGTGTCTTAACTGCTACATCTACCTTGGCTGCTGGAGTGAACTTGCCTGCAAGGAGGGTCATTTTTCGGCAGCCCCGTATAGGCCGGGATTTTATTGACGGAACAAGGTATAAGCAGATGGCTGGTCGGGCTGGTCGGACTGGTATAGACACAAAGGGAGAGAGTGTAAGTATGCCTGTCTTTTACCAGTCATGTTTCTGAGGCTATTTCTTTGTTCCTGTATTAGATGTTTTTCTGTGCCTGTATTAGATGTTTTTCTGTCTTAGAGTTGGCTGAAAAATTATCCGCCTTGTAGATGCCTTTAGATAGACTGAGATGGAAAATGTTATCCTCTTTGGTTAATAAAGGAAATGCATTCTTCTTGAGTGGAATTTTGCTTCTATCTTTATCTTGCATAAATAGTTCCTTTCTGTCTTTCACTCAGTTATTTTTTCTCTGAGTGATTTGTACCTATGTTACCTTTCTGTTTCAAATTGGGACTTATATTGTCAATTTTAGTCAAATAGGCCTGCCATCTTTTGATCCACTTTCTATACCCATATCCCCTTTTATCTCTGGTACAGATTTTAATTTGCAAACCAGAAGAAGTCAAAAGAATAAAAGGACTCCTCAATGGCAGCTGTACACCACTGCATTCGTGTTTGGCCGAAGATAAAAATGGGATGACCCATGCCATACTGGAAGTTGTGGCCGGCGGGATTGTTCAAACTGCTAATGACATACATCGATATGTAAGATGCACTCTTTTGAATTCAACACAAATATTTGAGCACGTTGTCAAATCTGCCCAGGAATCTCTCCGCTGGCTATGCAAGGAAAGATTTCTAGAGTGGAATGAAGAGACAAAGCTATACAACACCACTCCTCTTGGTCGTGCATCTTTTGGCAGCTCTCTGAACCCTGAAGAAGCTCTGGTAAATTTATATTTCTGGTTTATTTGTTCCTTTTTTTGCCTGCTGTGAGTAAGGGTTATTTGTGTTATCCATGGTTTGGATAAGATCTCCTTGTCTGTTTCCTCCACTTTGGATTTCTAGTAGACAGATTAACTCAACCTGGTGTATTACTATTACATCTTACATTTTCCACTCTAATGTGGGTTTTCATGTCTCTATGCAACTATTTCTTTACTTACTATAATGCATTTTTAACTGTTTACCTAGATTGTGTTGGATGATTTGAATAGAGCAAGAGAAGGATTCGTTCTTGCTTCTGATCTTCATTTGGTGTACCTAGTTACACCAACAAACGTTGAGGTTGAGCCGGATTGGGAGCTGTTCTATCAGAGGTTTATGGAACTGTCTACTTTAGATCAAGTCAGTCTCAATTGATCTCATCTTACTTACTTATTACTGTCCTCTTTTGTTTGGAATTTATCGCAGAGATAGATTTTCTACTTGTCTAGGCCCTTTAGTGTTTCTCACTTTCTCAGCACTTCTATTTTGCATTGCCTTGTTAGTCGAGCTTTGTGCATCCACATGTTGAGTTTTTTTGTTTTGTTTTCTAAGAGGTAGTATTGTTCTTAATATTTTAGTTATGACTATGATCTTAAGCTTATGTATATGTTGAAGACTATGATTGATTAGTGTACTTATTAGTGATTATTGTTAGCTTGTTTGATAGATGGTTTGTTACTATTTTGGCTTGGTCAAAACCCTGTAATTGCTGTGTTGAAGTTGTATGATGAATAGTTGATTCCACCTGTTGTAACTCATTTATTAAGCGGCTAGGTAGTTGGGGAGATTCTAGGCTCCTTGTATAAATACACTGTAACTCCCTATTGGTGTTCACTGTTCAGAGAGTGAAATTCTGATACTACATAGTTTCTTTTGTGATGCATGGATGTTATGAAAAAGTTTTGCCCATTTAAAGACCACATTGGATAAGACATCATTAAGGCTTTGGATGATATATTCTTTGCTGGATCATATACATGAAAGTTGAAACTGGGTAACCATCGTGGAGATGCTCGTCTTTTGAGTATATTGAGACGCTTCTATTATTTGACTTATTCAAGCAGTTTTTTGGTGTTACTATTATTATTTTACTATAATTTACTATGCACCCATTGTTGATAGCATCAGTTGGTTATGGAGGACTTTATGCTTCTAGTAATTGAATTCACTTGCAGTTCTGCAGATTATAAATTTGGTTTACCATTTCTTTCTTTTTATTTAAACATTGGATGCTGTATTCTTTCATTTTCTTAACACGACGATTGGATTACGCTTTGTCTATAGTGATGCAATTACCATTTTTGACATTTGTTCCTCTTTTTCTGCTTGCATGAGATGTAGTCTGTTGGTAATTTAGTTGGAGTACAAGAGCCTTTTCTGATGCGCATGGCTCATGGAGCACCGCTACGTACTTCCCATAAATCAAAGGAGATCAGCAGCAGAGGGCTTCAGGGAAATGCAGTTCATGGATTTGATCTAAAAAACACGAGCACACTTTCTGAGGAACAAAAACTTCGAGTTGCTCGAAGGTTTTATGTTGCCCTCATCTTGTCAAGACTTGTACAGGTAAGAGAAGCATCTTAGGCCTTCCTTGGACTTGTTCTTTCATGACTTAGGTGAAGATTTAGTTATGTTTTGTTGAAAGACTTCCGATTTGTTGTTCATCTGTCCAACATGGTAGCTGATTCCAGTCAGAGGCATGAGTAATTTCTATTAGCACCAATGATTCCTTATGGAACTTCCTACCCACTGGAAATATGTGAACATGAATTACAATCATGTTCCTGCCTTAGATAAAATCAAACATTATGATTTAATTTAAGTTTTTCTGTGTACATGGGTGATAGGAAGTGCCAGTTTCTGAAGTATGTGATGCCTTCAAAGTAGCAAGAGGCATGGTTCAATCCCTGCAAGAAAATGCTGGTCGATTTGCATCCATGGTTAACGTTTTCTGTGAAAGGCTGGGCTGGCATGATCTTGAGGGCTTAGTCGCCAAGTTTCAAAATCGAGTCTCATTTGGAGTTAGAGCAGAGATAGTGGAACTCACTACTATCCCATACATCAAGGTTTTGAAAAAGACAGCTCTTCTATATTATATAATGTGACATTTCCCGTCATCTTTTTCTTTTCCAAATGTTAGCAGTGAACTGTATATTACAGGGTTCCCGAGCTAGGGCACTTTATAAAGCTGGTTTGCGAACCCCTCAAGCAATTGCTGAAGCTTCAGTTTCTGACATTGCTAAAGCAATTTTTGAATCTTCAGCATGGTCTTCCCAAGGTACATTTGTCTGTTATTCTTCTGGAGGCTCCAATAACTAACCTTCTCATTTGCATGTTTAAGTTGATAGAGATATGTAGGTTGTACAAGTAAAATCTTTCTCACAACGTTCATCATTCTTTATCTCAAAGTTCAGGTATTACTTATATACCATATAATTAAATAAAGCACAATTTAAACTAACATAGCTGGATTATTTTCTTGTCTTCATGAAAGATCTGCGTCATGTATGTGTTGTATTTTCTCAGAGTTTTCCTCTATTGTTGCTATTTAACAATCGTTTTTAACATATGTTGAACACTCATAGTATTCATGAGATCATGGCATGATGTTTTTTTCAATCTTTATTTTTCCGGTCTAGTACTGCTTGTGCAAGAACATATGTGAGTCCTCTATGCTCGAAGTTCTAAACCATGAATGAGTGGGTCAACAAAAACATTTTTGTTTTATTTTTTATGTGCTGAAGTTAGGCATTTTGCTCAACTTTGTGATATTTTGCTTGTGAGTATTGTAGGTGCAGCTCAGAGGAGAATACAACTGGGTGTTGCCAAGAAGATAAAAAATGGTGCTCGTAAGATTGTTCTTGAAAAAGCAGAAGAAGCAAGGCTTGCGGCTTTCGCGGCTTTTAAATCACTTGGACTAGAAGTTCCATCTTTTTCTCGACCTTCATTTTCTGCTGCTGGTGATGCTGCCACGCTGAATGCAACAACCTCTTCTGGGGATAATTCGACCACTAGTCTTGCTGTTTTGGAAGGCGGGAAGCAAGAAACTGGGAAGACTTCTGACTTAAATCTCAAAACCCCTGAAGGCATTTTGTCAAAGGCATCATTTGATGCTATAGACATGCCTGAAGAAGCTAACTCTGCTGTAGCTCATCGAAATGAACCTGTCTGTGAAAAGGCAATAGAGGTCAAAGGCTCAATTTCTCATAGCTTTCAAGTTAATATTTGCTCTAGTCGTATGGATCACGAAAATACCCCTTTGTCTAACAAGTTAACTAGGGCCGGGAATGAAAATGGTGTGTGCGTTAGTGAGCTAGAGCAGGCCAGGCCGCATGTGGATGAGAGAAAGGATCCATCTAATGGAAGTCAAGGGAAGGCTTATGAGAAAGGACCTTTGAATGCATCTAGTTTTCCTGGTGGATTTGATTCTTTCCTAGATCTCTTGGATCATACCAGGGAGTTTTATTGTGATGCCCACTTCAATAAAACATCTGAACTGAGTAAACCTGTACCTTTTGAACTGCATGGTATAGCAATTTGTTGGGACAATTCTCCTGTCTATTACATAAGTGTTCCCAGGGATTTATTCTGTTCTAATAGCAAGAAAACTGATAACTTGTCCACAAATGCTTCTGCTTGCACTGGGGATGCTTCAACTTCACAAAAAATAAATTTGGCCTTGTCACGTTGGGCAAGAATTGGATCTATTATGGGGAGAAAAGAGATCAGAAAGTTCACATGGAACTTAAAAATTCAGATTCAGGTGCTTATGCGACCTGCTGTTTCCATCAACAGATTTGGCTGTTTGAATGTTTCTACAAAATCAATGGGTCTAGATCTCATTGATGACTCCCATTTTATGCTGGCTCCTATTTTCATGCAAAATACTGTGGACGTGGGCATCTTTGTATGGATACTTTGGCCCGATGAGGAGAGGAGTTCCAATCCTAACCTGGAAAAGGTAATTCATATGGATCACACGTGAACTTCATGATTTACTCACACACATTATCACTCAGAATTCTATTTTCATCACATGTAAAAGGAAGTTGACCATTTTTCTATGGTATTAAGAAATCTCTGGCAAAGTGGTGATGTTGAAAAAATATATTTTCCATCTCATATAGTAATCATGACTATCAAGGTTAACAATATTTGATTTCAGGAAATGAGTTTTGTGGTACTGTAACTTCAAAGGCAGATTTTGTTGAAAGGAAAAAAAAAAATGTTCAGATATTCAGACGGTGTTTATCTTAAGGGAAAGTTTGTGTTGTGCCAGAGACTTGGAAGAACATATGTCATTATATGCAAATTATTGTCAACACATGTCCTTGGTGCAATGCCTTATTAAAGCTGAAAATGCTGAAGTATGATAATCTGTATATATATATATATATATATAAGTGAATGTATGTAATTCTTTTTTTTTGAAATTAAACCCGAGGAGTTTTGGCATTAATATTATATTTATACTGCAGCCATCATTAAACTTGACAGTACCCACATTTCTTTTTTCAATCATTTGGTTCAAAACATCGAAGAAAGAAGTGAAACGATTCTTACAATATTTCAGACTTCTTGAGATGACCAATTAATTCATGAACCATGAATGCTCTGTGTAGTCGGGGTAGAGAAGTCTGGATGTTATAGAATGTAATGATATGGATACTGGACAATGGACATAAATGATGTAATGCTTGTATGCCACACATATAACCGATTATCATATCTTTCTTTTTTGATTGAAATGATAGATTTAACTGTGGAAGAGTTAACATTATGAACCATTACATATTTAATGTGCAAGGAAAGGGGAAATTCTGCTGATTTCCATTTGAAATATTGATTTATCTTTCATATCTCTTAACTTGATAGAGTTGCTGTATAATGGCAAAATATTGACAGTTGTAATAAGGCCATGTTTTGAGTTTTGTATGAATACTACATTTTTTTTACTAAGATAACTAGAATTATCATTTCCCTTTGAAAGTATACATGATATGACATGGGCTTTATTTATCATTTTATTTCATGTGTTAATCATGGTTGTCATGGGTTTAAATTGACTTTTGTTCTACAGGAGGTTAAGAAAAGGTTATCTTCTGATGCTGCTGCAGCTGCTGGTAAGAGTGGTAGATGGAAGAATCAAATGAAAAGAGCAGCTCACAATGGCTGCTGTCGCCGGGCTGCTCAACTACGCGCATTGACTTCTGTCTTATGGAAATTAGTTATAGCTGAAGAACTCGCAGAAGTACTTCTAAGCATTGAAAACCCACTGGTAAGAATGTAAACTTTTAGTAGAACAGAGTGTAGTAGCTGAGGTGCTAAAATGCGACTTGCCATCATTTCAAATTTTAAGGCCCTTATCCGAACCACAACTTTGTAAGTGGAATATATATAGATGATCAAAATATTTATGATAAGTTCCAGGGTACAAAAAGCTGAAAATTCACGTTGAGCCATTCAGCTAGCAAAAAATATGAAAATCTAGAGTGTTGAATCTCTGTTTGCAAGCTAATAATAAGAGGAAGTAATTTCTTGCCATAGTTTTCAATTTTACCCTATTTATATAATGTATAGGTTTATGTAGCACTACTAAACAATCAGACCTACAAGGTGAGATGTCTTATCTGACATAATATCAATGTGGCGATCTATCTGACCTGAGGGAGGTCATTGATTCTAGTGACGAAAACCTCTTATCAAAATCTGATAGAGTGCGTGCATTAGGCCCAAAATCCTGAGTCCTGGCTGATGTCGGATGCTTTATTGTTTCCATTGCCTATTTATAAGATCAAGGGATATGGTATTTGAATCTTAGTCTTTGTGCATGTCATGGGACATTAGAATAGGGACGGTTTAGATGCATGAATCTCCTGCTACCATTTTTTGGGTTAATAAATCTCTCAAACCCTTATCATTTTATTCTTTAGGTGAGTTGGTATTGTCAACCCACAATCACAAAAAATGCATATCGACATATCAAATATACTTTCAGTGATGTATTGTAATATTTTATTCAAAATTTATCTTGAATGGTGTGTTATTATAAGCGGATACAATTTTTGGACATCCTAATATTTAGAGATCGGATCAATGGCTTGAACAAGAAAAGCAGTAGGTGAAGCCTATGTGTTAGAAATTAAACAAAAAGACCATATCAACTAATGAGTAGTTTCAGACTTCAGTGGTTCACTTTCTCTTCTACTGTTTATGAATTGAAAATGTGCTGCAAAGTAAGATAAGACTTCCTTCCGTGGTTAGTTTGTTGAAGGATGTCTTGTGATTATCAAAATGGGGTGGGTTCTTGATTATAACCCGTGTGTCTTCTGTAGGAATTACCAAGAAACTTGAGATACAATATGTATATAATGTAAATTATACTACGGTAAGTGTGAGCCTTAACCTTCAGAAGTTTTCTCAGTGGACTGATAGTGTGGGCTAGTTAACACTGAACATCACAAATTATATAGCTAATAAATTAAATGAAGTTTAGTGTAGCTGACATTAGTAATGGTTGTATACGAAATCTTTAGGGAAGGGACACAAAGTTACTGGCTGTCGTATTTTGAGTAGATTCTAATGCCATCCAGAGTGCTGAGAAGTTCACAGGGGTAAAGTGATCCGACCCTGATTACTCTTCTTCGTTTTCATGTAGCTATAAGACCGGAACAATTTTTTAGGTAAATACCTTGTTCGATGCAGTAGTGCCTGTTGAAAGATATTTTATTAATATATCTAAAGGTATTTAATTTATCTGTTTTTATACTTTGCTGTACAGCTGTATTGATTTTTATTTAAACAAAGTCCTTATAGCTATTAGTTGTCATAAACATTAGCCGTTGGTAGCAAATATTTAGGCGGCTTATAACTAGTTTGGGTAGTTAGGCTCTCTCTCTCTCTCTCTCTAGTATATATTCCCATGTAATCTTTACTTTCAGATTAACAGAGAATAAAGATTCTTTCTTCTCTTTCATTAATCCACAGTACCTTCTTCATTGAAGCCCCTACTTCCATTTATGAGTTACAAGCCTGTAGTCGTTAGATGATATTTGTTTCATTTATTGTGCTATTTCTGTAGTTACATTTTGAGACCTTTACTTTTTATAGCAACAGGTGTCATGGATTCAGTTTGTCTCTTTCTCATTTCTAATGTGTCTCCCTTGCTTGTTTTGTAGGTCCACATTCTTGCAGATATGGAATACCATGGGATTGGTGTCGATATAGAAGGGTGTCTTCATGCACGGAATCTTTTGGCAAGGAAATTAAAATCCTTAGAGAGAGAAGCATACAGATTAGCTGGCATGACATTTTCATTGTACAATTCTGCTGATATTGCAAATGTTCTGTATGAACACTTGAAGCTTCCCGTACCCGAAGGACTTAATAAAGGGAAACACCACCCTAGCACAGACAAGCATAGTTTAGATTTGTTAAGGTAAAACGAGCCTTTTTGTTGTTCGTTTAGTTTGGATTAAAAAAGTACTAAATAAGTATTTCATTTGAAGATTTCAAGTTTTTCATAGGTGCATTTTTTAATTCCTTCCTTGTATTACCCAATGAGTTCTTTTTCTTGATGTGACATGTCAATGGTCTTTTAGTTTTTTCACATTTATACATCTTGTAGTTTAAATAAGTTGATATCATGGGTTGGTGACTGATCCATCGACCAAGTCCCGCCTTAAGTGATTGTTCCTTTTGGTCTTTCTGAATTCAGTATTATAATTGCTTTCTGCAAATGCTGTCATATTTAATCAGAGTCCAGATTTACGATCATATGGAGCATATTATCCTGAAACAGAACAATCCACTTCCTTTGGAGGGAGTTTATTTTCCCACTCTTTCTCGACTGAGTTTCCTTCAAATGGGTGTAGTCAGCGTATAGGAAGCCACCCTTGTTGGTTCTATGTTCTGGAGTTTTTTTCTTCTTGTTTTTCCTTTCCTTTTCGCCTGATTCCCTTGGATTTGTTATTTGCTCACATTCGATTTCTTATTTGCTTACATTCGTTTTGTGGTGGGATGTTAGTGCTAATTTGGTCTCTGTATGTTCAGGAATGAGCACCCGATAATACCTTTAATAAAAGAGCACCGTACTTTGGCAAAGCTGTTAAATTGTACACTGGGGTCTATGTGCTCACTTTCCAAACTTTCCATGAGAACACAAAGGTATACACTTCATGGCCGTTGGCTCCAAACTTCAACCGCTACAGGGAGACTTTCTATGGAAGAACCCAATCTTCAGGTTCTGTTTTTTCATTGGAATGGTCTGTCTGTAAATCTTCTGTACTTATTTGCTTGCATAGTATTATTGAAGTACATTAAGCTTTGCAGTGTGTTGAGCATTTGGTTGAATTTAAGATGAATACGTCTGGCAACAACGATGACCTAGTTGCTGATTCCTACAAAGTAAATGCCCGTGATTTCTTTTTACCCACTCAGGTAATGAAGTTTAACAATAGTTGAAATGCTTATTTCGTTGCGTGTTTGTAAGAGGGTAATTATTTGCTATGTTCTTTACCATTTTTGCAGGATAACATGATACTGGTAACAGCAGATTATTCTCAGATAGAGCTCCGACTAATGGCCCATTTCTCTGGAGATAGTTCGTTGATTGAGCTTCTCAGTAAACCTCATGGTGATGTTTTTACCATGATTGCAGCAAAATGGACAGGAAAAACTGAGTCCAGCATTAGTGTGCAAGAGCGAGACCATACTAAGAGGTTAATATATGGAATTCTTTACGGAATGGGAGCTACTGCTCTATCAGAACAGTTGGACTGCAGCAAGGAAGAAGCTGCAGAAAGAATCAATAGTTTTAAGAGATCTTTCCCCGGAGTTGCTTCCTGGCTTCAGCAAGTGGTTTCAAACTGTCTTGAGAAAGGGTCAGTTGCTTTAATTATAGCACTTCCTCCGTCCCGTAATTGTCCTTATAGCTTTTTTGGAGTGTCCCATAATATAAGTCAATACAAAATGTAATACATTTTTTTCCTATTCCACCCTAATATCTACCCTAAATCAATGCATTAATATGCTGCCTTTTGGTATTCCAATGTATAAAACTCATTTATTGATGAAGGGTACTTATGTCCTAGAATACTACAAAATGATTCAATTATTATCTTTCTTAAGCTGCGCGTTATAGCTAGAAGGACTTATAATTTGGGACGGAGGGTGTATTCCTTCTTGCTGATTATCAACTGTTTAGATTTCTATTGCAATTTCAATTTATATGTTTATTAAAGTTCTTTTGGTTTATGTAGGAATTAGAGTTAGAATTATAGAGTTTTCTTATTTCCATGTTTGAAATGGGAGCAACAGATAGACATATATAAAAGAAAACATTGAACCCAACTTACAATCATCAGACTATACTTAACAACCAACAAGACACTTCATACAACAGCCTAGGAAGATATTTACAACGATTTATTCCAACAATGAAGATTCACAATAAAAACCTAGGGGTAACAAACTAATAGTTAGTGAAAATTCAAACAGTTTATATAAGCGATTAAATTATTTCATTTTAATTAGTGGGATAATGTTCTAAACTTTTGAGTAGTCGCAGTTTGTCACGGCCATTGTAACTTCTCAATTCTGCTTCGTGTTTATGGCAGTCTGTCATGTCCTTTTATCTTCTCAAAGCTTCTTTATATTCGTTTGATTTCGATGCTTTGTGTGTGTTGAGTTACCATCTCTCTCAAAAGCTTAAGCTGGTGGGGAGGTAGATAATCAACATTTATATACTTCAACAGTCTTTTAATGTTTTGCTCTGAAGTAGGGTAACAACGAATAACCCCAGGTATAATTAATGTTGGTATTTGCTCTACTCTGGCTGTTTTGTGATGCTTGTGTCAACTTTTAACCGAGCTTCTATGGCTCCTTTTTTACAGCTATGTGAAGACACTTAAGGGAAGAAAGCGCTTCTTGGCAAAAATAAAGTTTGGAAACAGTAAGGAAAAATCTAAAGCTCAGAGGCAAGCAGTAAATTCTATATGCCAGGTACATAGTCTTTCTCCTAAGAGCTTGATTGATGGTTGGCTAAATTTTCCAGAGCTTTTGGTCCCATGACTAGTGGTTTTAGAGCTTATCATTTCTTTTTTACTTCTTTTCCAGGGATCAGCTGCTGACATCATCAAGATTGCAATGATTAATATTCACTCTGTGATAGTTGAAGGTGCTGATAAATGTGAGGCAATGTCTCCATTGGCAGAAAAATTTAACATGCTTGTGGGCGCTGCCGGAATTCTTTTACAGGTATTTATAGCTGTCAACTTTATTTCTGGCAACAATCAATTAGTGCTCTTCAAAATGAAGCCCTAACTGTGACCTTATTAGTCCTTGTATTAAAGAACGGATATACATCTATCCTTTTCATGTCATGCTATCTTATGCAATGGCTACATCATAACATTCCTTTCCTGCCTGTTGGTTGACGAAGAAAGGTTGTCAGAAAAAAAAGGCTGGTGAAAGTAGTACTACTGCAATAATTGGCAGCCGATTATGTAACTGAAATAGTTTTTAAGCCCAAAACTGCACTAGCTACCCCCATTTCTACTAAGTTGATCTGACGTCATCCTTGAATTCATTAATGCAATTTCCTTCCCAGTAACACCAAAAAAGGTTGATGACCCTATTCTTTGTTGTGAACATTTTCAGTTTCCACACCTCTTTTTGTCTCTCTTTTCCATCATAGAGATCATGTCACAGCTAGCATATGCATTCAAACAGTGTATATGTACATGCAGGGGCAGGGGCGGAGACAAGATTTTTAACATTGGGGTTAAAATTTTCATATATGTATATTCAATTTTATACAACTAATTATGGGTCAAAACATAAAAACAATGGGTCAATACATAAAATTTAGTGGGTTAATTTCACATATATTTGTGTTTATAAAAAATAAATTCTTTACTATTTATCTTATAAATATTTTCTTAGGGGGTCGGCCGCCCTGCACTCACAAAGGGTGGCACCGCCCCTGCATACGGGCACACCATCTCCAACGCGTTTTCTTCAGCTTTTTCTATTCGGATAATCACACAATTCTAACTTTTATTCTAATGTATTTTGTATTTTATCTGGTGAATCACCATCTTTACCTAAAGTTTGAGTTGGAAAAGTGACTAATAAGACATTTAAGCACTTCAACACATGCCCTTACGTGTGTGCATAAGACAAAGTGTCTGGGACAATATAAGGCACAAAAGCAAATAAACTGACCGAACATGTGGACAACACAAATAGGGTGACAAAATTAGCAAACAAGTTTTATTGCATGATGTCCCACTCTGGTACAGTGTGGAAAATTATTGGCATTTTTTTTCCCGAGGAAAAAAGTAGAGAAGTTTTTGTCATCGACAACCATATTTTTGTGCATTGCTCTATGTATAGAAAAAAGTTTGAGTATCCTATGACAAATCCCTCAATCAATGGGTTAGAGATGGACCCCTTCATGAAAAAAATGAATTCAAATTTATAATGTTCCTAAAAGGTACTGCCTTCCACACATTTTCCAACATGTCTTCCTCTTATCTTTCATTGATGTCATAGTCTTGCTTAGCATTCAGACGAGATGAAATACCATGTGTCATTTTCAATTGCATTCTTTATCTCAGTTTGTAGGATCATGCCATGTGTAGCAATTTGGTTTAGCTTCTACCACTCCTGTCCATTTAAACAAATGTGTCCACTCTTGTCCATGTGTTGGCAAGTTCACACATGAGGGACATGCAGGAACATATATATGTAAATTACACTTCTTAACATCCTAAGCTTTTGGGAGAGATGCTAAACTTGTTTTTCGTGAAACATGATATACATCATGCCAACTGTTAAGTACCTACCTATTTTGCTTTAACTGATTTTCAGGTTCATGATGAATTAATCATGGAAGCTGAGTCTACACTTGTTAAGGAAGCTGCATTGCTGCTACAAACATGCATGGAAAGTGCTGCTTCACTTGTAGGTGAGGAAGTATGATGCTCGTTATTTGCAACCCTTCTGTTTACGTACCTTGATAAACTTTTCTCCTTGTGATATTACTGCGTTTGGGACATATTACGGCATATATGTAATTTCATTTAACATTTTACATACAACTTCATACTTATCATGCTTTACTTGATTTATGCTCTCTGCAAAGCTGTTTTGGTCACTCTTTGAAAAATAACAGGGTGTGAATTCTTAAATTTGTTACACAGCAATTTTCTCACAACTTTGCTACAGTTCCTTTGCAGGTCAAATTGATGGTTGGGAAAACCTGGGGTTCTCTTGAACCTCTATCGGTAGAAAGGTCGGAGGATAGAGCTAGCATGTGAAACTAGTAGGTGAGTGAGGTGTGCTTTTTATTTTTTATTTTGTAGACTTTTGTTCCATTCAAAATGATCCTAACTATTGAAACTCATGCGAAAGAAATAGAAAATAATAATAATTGAGACCCTACTACATCCTTGTAAGATTATTCATTTTATATGATGTGCACTGCAGAATGGTTGTGATTTAGTGGCCTGAAGGCTAGCCATGGGAAGTTTTGTGATGCAAGTCTGGTGTCTGCTTGTGATTGGTGCCCATAAAGTCGAATTACCAAAAGTTGGTGGTAATGCCTTCTCTATGTAAGTTCTTTTTCATTTCTTGAACAGGAATATTTACTTAAAAAGCAGTTTGTTTGTATGTCCAATCTACTTAAGCCGGAGGAGTTTTGGAATATTATTATTGGAGTTAGTTCCACGACGAAGTCACACAACACATTTGTACACCATTGATTATGGTGTGTGACTTCATACTCATTTGGTTTTTCTTCTACCAAACCTTAGTTATTGTTGCGTACGGGACACACCTTTACGCTATTGGGCTAGAAGAAGTGTTGCTGCCCTAAAGATGTTATATATATTGGAGGGGAAATGTTTAAGGGAACTTAGTCAAAGCATATAACAAATATTTGATATGGATTTGTGAGGTGTATAACTTGGCATCTTGCACCCACTTGTGTATGTTCCGATGCAAATAAGAGGAGATTGAGTGACTGATACTGATACTGATACTGATACTGATACTGATATTGATGTCTTGGCCTCTATTAACAGGAGGTATGTGCAAGGCTTTAGAGAGGTTGGTAAAAGTTGTCAAAATCATGTAGTTTGGGTGGTGCTTTCTCAAACTAAAACTCACTTTTTGAGGAGGTGGGAGGTGATCAGGTACAGATTGTTCTAGCTTAAGAAAAGGAGGATGTGTATTGTATATATGTGCACCTTTTTTTGTATCTTTGAATTGATTCTTGAGCCATTTTTGCTGTATTTTCTTGGCTCCTTCTTGTATATATTGAATGGTTTGTATATTTCTTATCTTAATCAAAAATTTCTACGTTTGCTGCTGACATGTAGAATGAGGCTCACCCCACCTTCTAATAGTAACTTGACGGGACGATTTCATAATGGGAACAATTAATTGATAATGTTTTTTTTTATGTTATTAGTACTTTGTGGACTAGGTACTAGTAAAATTATCAATATACAAGATTATGTAAATTTTAAAAGACTAGTTAATTTATTTTAGTCCTGAGTTATGGTGTTACTTCTCGCAATCTATTTTGGTTATAATATTAATTTGAAAGACTTCTTGTTTTGAGTGTGCTATTTTGAAGCATGACCGAGCGATCCGATTACAAAAAAAAAAAAAAAAAAAAAAAAAAAAAAAAGAAACTCAAGTTTTGGGACCAATGCATTACGAAATTTGATTAACACAACAAAATTGAACACCACTGAAGAAATTTCACCCCCAAAAATAATAATAATTCCAGCATAACAAAATAGTCTTCTTTTGCACCAACACAAATAACATGAACACAAAGCCCATTAACTTAAGGTTAAAGAAATCACAGAAAAAGAAAAAGAAAAAGAAAAAGAAATAAAGGAATACATTCTAGCAAATAATATCTTTTTGCATTATGACTTATGTTGTACTCTATAAGAAATCCGTTAAATGCTTTTATCAAGTCGATTTAGGCTCCTTATATACATTTGAAATACTCGTAGAAGTAGCCATGTCGGTGCATCTCAACATCAATTTTCCTAAAGGAGTGCTTGACTGGATTCCACCAAGTCAACCCTACTTTGTTGCAAAGCAATCGCCTTTCCTTGTTTGGAAAATAAGAAAATGGCAACTTAACGTGGCTACGGCTACGTTTGCGCTTACCACTATAAGTGTATAATGGAGTCCAAGATCTTTCAATCCCATAGTTTTCCATCACCCAGACCGTAGGTGTAACATCATCCAATGGCCAAAAAGTTACACATAAACGACCCTCGAAGTCTGTTAAGTCAATTGGTTTCATTCCAAGTCTTGTAGGATTTTCAGGTAAAGGCATTGATCGAAAGGATTTTGACACAAGATCAAATACAGCAATAAACCGCGATGAGTCGGTAGGGTTTTTCCACAACCGCGATGATATGCTTGATTCCGTACCTTTTTTAAAAATATTTTTTCTAAACAATTTTATTTGTTAATTAATACTCTCTCCCTCTTCCAAAATAATTGGGACCTTTCTAAGAAAAAATGTTTCAAATAACCGATACATAACATCTTCCGGTGCAAAAATTAATGCACTTTTTTATTTTTTATTTTTTTTACCATCTCTTTATTTTTTCATACACCATCTTAAATGCACCAATATTATTTAGGGGAAATGGAAGAGAAGAATATAAACATTTTATCAATTAAAGGGAATGACAAATTTTTTTTTTTTTGAATTTTTTTAAAAACTTTTACATAAATAACAAAACTATTTTTTTTTTTTTTTTTTAATACTCAGTGCATTTTTTTTTTCCAAAGAAAATAAAATAAACCAAACACATTTTCTCTCCCATCCATTTTCTTAAACAGTCATATCTCTCAATCTAGAATTCTAAATTTGAAAATTATTTATCAAATTTTTTATTTTTTCATGCTCTTTATTTTGAGACCACATTCAACATATTCCGACATGATTTCAGAGAATCTGCTGTCGAAATTTACTGTCGATATTCACTGATTTTCGGTATTCACTGGAGAGATTCACTGAGTGAATTTTGACAGTGAATCTCACGAAAAACGATGTAATTGTATTGAACCAAGTCTAAAAAAGAAGAGCATCAAAAAATAAAAAATTCAGTGAAATTTTCATTACGTTTGGAGATCTAGATAAAGAGATATGAGTTTTTGAAAATCGGAGAGGAAAGAGAAAAAACAAAAAAAAATACAAATACACGAGCGTTCCAGGCTTCCAGCGGGGCACATTTTATTTTTTATAATTTTTTTTTTTGGTTGTCCTTTATCCTATAAAAATTATGAGAGTTGTCATTCTCTCCATAAAAAATATTGGGCTGTCATGTTACTCAAAAATATTCCAAAAGCTGTCCTTATCCTAATTCTCCATATTATTTACTCCATTTTCCATAAATGTATTCTAGTCTTTATCTAATTTAAATCAAAACAATTAATTACTTTCTTAATCTGCGTGTTTTTGATAACTGCATCAATTACTGTGGAACAGAGGGAGTATATGTTGGAAAGGTGTCCTAAACCCAATCGGGTTGGACCGGATCCGACCGGGTCGGGTTATTTACAGTCTATTTAGTTCATGTAATAACTTTATTATGATTAATAAAAAGCACTTATGTTATTATATATAATGTTTACCTTCATATTATTTGTTGTACATATATAATAATGTCCCTAGTATCAATCTGTGATAGAGAAACCATGATAGTGATTATGGTTGATGAGATATCTAATCACTATAACAAGGTTGGTACTTAAATGTCTCTAGTCTTACATATTATCGAATGGGACATTGATAGTATAATCAGACTAGCACGTATTGGATGTCTTCTATCTTTTAGAAGATAGGGATAAATCTCATCTATCGAAATGTAGGGACACTTGGACTGTACGTGGACGTGTATTAGAGAATGCGTACGTTAGACTGGCCCACTTACATTAAGTGTCACACTATGTGGCGGTTGTGTAATTATCCTTTTGACCGGAGTCTTCATGGCATCACGGTGTGGATTGTCGTGCTTTGACACTATTGAGATTTCTCCAACCACGGGCGATCATGCGGTAGTGATTGGGTATGATATTGAAGCATGCGGAGTAAACATGATTGGTCGTCCGGGAATCGCGTATCCTATGATTGGGATCGAATATCTGAAATGGTATTCTTATAAGGAATGTCTAGCTATCGAGAATCTTTGTAAAGTGGGAGTAAATGTATTATCCCGAGAGAGCATGATATCCAGATTATAAGATACGATCGTTAATTTATCGACACTCGAGATACGATCGTATGGATATTATTACAACGATAGGATTGTAAGTTACACGGTAACTGCTTCACATGAAAGTTAGTAGTCATTGCTTTTGACTCTTCCGATGATTGGGGGTCACGGTGTGTTGCTAGACGCTATCCCGTGATCGTTAGGCATGAAGGGCATTTTAGTAAATTGCACTTTGTGTCTACGGCCAACATATTCGGAAGCCTATCGGGTCACACACATATGAACATCGAGTCGGATTAAAATGCGGTTATAGTTGATAACCAAATAAGGAAAGTTTATCTCAGACTATAAAGATTATAGTGGTAAATTAATATATGGGGTATTTATTTATTATGAATAAATAAAATACAAGATATTAATTATATACAAATTATATTAATTAAAGAATATTAGGAAGCCAATTAATTGGCATATGGGGCGCCACATCTAGGGTATAAGGATACACTTGGATTGTGTGACTTTAATTAATAAGATTGCCATAATATTAATATAAGATATTAATTGATTTTGGAAGAATAGATTTATGGTGATAAGATAATTATATTCAATATAAGATATTGGCAAAATTAATTATAATAAAAGAGATAAACCAATCTAGAAGATTTTCTTTATTTTATTGGGAAAAAAGTTTTCTTCTCCTCACTATCTTATATGGGGTGCCCCAACCACTATATATAGGAGGTGGATGTATCATTCTTTTCAGACATCGCAATTGCAAGAAATTTCATGGTTCTTGTGCAAAAATAGAAGCAACCCATAGTGAGTTTGTGAGGAGGAAAAGACCGGTCTAGCAACCGGAGTTTTTCCGATAGCAATCCAATGAGGATTCCGGCAAGGGTTCATGTGGATTAGCGATAGAGGCCGGACGCTGTGGGACGGCTTGCGATCGAACTACTCTCCGTTGACGGTCAAAGCGACGATCTTATAGATCATCCGAGGTATAACCGTCAAACTACTTAACGTGTTTATTGCATTAAACGAAGAACGATCTAGAAAAAAGAAATCAAATTTTAAATTCCGATGCGTTAAACTAGTGATTTCCTAACAGTATATACCTTCTTTTAGAATATCAAAATCTTCAAAATCCAGTCCATTTTTTTTTCCAATAAAGAAGCACAATAATGTAAGGTAATTTATTAAAACAAGAATTTCTATTTAGTAAAAAAATCTTCTACAAAAAGAATTTCAATAAAACATTTAATGAACTTTTTATTTTATTACTCGTCTTCTTTCTTCGTTAGAAACTTTTAAAATTTTTTATCAAGCACTTTCAAAAGCACAAGATAAAGGGAGAGATATCCCGTTCAAGAAAGAGTGAACAACAAGTCTATGTTTAACTAGTAAATGGGCTGAGATATATCCCGTTTTCTTCACAAAAGAGAAAGATACATATGAGAAGCAGGGAGAACAATCTTCAATGTTTCCACAGCTGATGAGAGTCAACTTAGCAATTATTTTACATATGATTTTGCCCCGAATTGTGACTTAATTGATGTGGTTTCGGGGTTTTAGTGGTTTTTATAGGCACTTTTCACCATAGTTTGAATCACGAGATGAAAGACATTTACGTCCGTAAATATCTACATCTTTGGGTGAGTTGTGTGCGGTTTATTGGCATTTGTCATGCTTGGGTATGTGGTTTATTTTTGTTACATGTATAGTGTGATAGATGGCGTGACGTGGAGCGCAACGTGATGAAAATCGACCAAAATGGAGTTCGGGAGCGAAAATGGCACTCAAATGATGTTCGGGGCCGCAGGCCACGCGCACACCCACCATGGAGAAGCATAAAGGCAGGCCGACAGCAACGGGGCGTAAGCCGGGAGTGACCCGGGCGTACGCCCGGTGGACTAATGCAAAAGAGGGACGCGTGGAGCATGCCAGCAGGCGTAGAAATAATTGGATTGTAGAAATAATTTTGCGTCTTTTAGTTGATCGAAAACAATTTTTGGAAGATCCCCAATCTCGTCGTTGGCAAGGAAACCTGATCAAAGACTTCACCGCCGGCAACTCAATGCCATCGTCGTCGTCGTCGTCATTAAATCCAAAAACTTGTACCATAGCTACTGCTAGCGATTGAATTCGTAGGAAGGTGGAGACCGGAGAGTGCTGTATGAAATACGCCGATTCCGAGCTTTTAGGTCTTTTTCATATTAAATAGGGCTGAATGATATTTGATTCCGTACCCTGTTATATACAGGGAGTATTTTTTAACAATTTTTTAGTAATTAATATATACATTTTTTTAACACACGCGCACTATCCTTTTGGCAATATATACATTCTTTTAGAATATCATTAAAAAAAAGGGTTAATTACTTAAAAGTATAGTTTTTTTATACTTATTAGTCCTATAAGGACATAAAGGAATCTGTTGGACTTATAAGGACATAATATATCTAAATGGACTAAAGTACCCCTAATCTAATAAAATAACCTAAAAACACGCTTTAGGATACTGAAACATGTAATAACAAAAGTATGGACTGTGTCCGTAAGCTCGATTCATCATCAATTGATGATTTACTCTCTCTCTCCTCCTCCTTATTCTCTCCACCCACAAAATTTCTATTCATGTTATTTTCATTTTGAGCACTACCAACTGAGGCATTATTAGAACCAAAGAACACCGCCGGAAAAGTTTTCTCTAGCATTACCGTCTCATCCAATGCTACTCCTTCCTCTCGCTTCTTGTGGTCGTGTGTCTGCATCAGATCGGCCGTGGGCATGTGATGTGTCAGCATCCTTTATGCGTGCCTTGGGCCTGGGGTTGAAATGGTCGATTTGAAAGCTTCAAACAGCAGGTTGTGTTGGTGGCGGTGCACGTGGTTGAGATCGCCAAACTTGTTCTCTACGCATTCAAGCGTGGTGGAATAAAGTGAGGCACACCGCTCAGAAGTTTGTAAATTGACATGTTCTCTACTCATACCACCAAGCGCTTGTTGCATTTCATTAACTTGACCGGTAACCATACCTTTGCCGTGCCGGCCGCGGTGGTGGTGGTGGTGGTGGTGGTCAGTCTTTGTGCTGTGGCATCACTTGAAAATTAAGCTTGAAAGGGTGGTGGTGGTGATAATTTACTTGCTCACGGCTAACACCACCACTAAATATAGGATTAAATCCACCACCAACACCACTAGGTGAATTGATGACCAAATGAGCCATGAATTCGTTACATAGCTTTTCAGAAGGATTCAAAGTACCGACCAGGCACTCATCACCAAATTAAAAGCTTGATCAAAGATAAGAAAGCTTATTCTTCTGCATGGATTCAAAAGGAGGACGAGTTTCTGATCGACCGGCGATTAGTTCCGAAGTCACGAGTCCGGTGACCGTTACGAAATTTGGAGGATGGAGTACCAATCAGAAAAAAAAAAGCGAGGAGGTCGACATGCTTCGCGGAGGAGGCTAGGAAAAAAAGCGATTTGTCATGAAAATTGCAAAATTATTCATTTGACTTGCACAAAAATATGAGTAATGATAGAGGCACGGCGGTTGTGCCACAACGAATGACACAACAATGATCTGCATCGTTGATCATGCTAGATTTACATCATGACAAATTTAAGTCATTATGATCAACGGTGCAAATCACCATTGTGTCATTCATTGTGGCACAACCGTTGTGCTCTATCATTACTCTAAAAATATTGATCGCTTAATTAAAGCCAAAATAGGAATGATACAATCAAAAATGGTTTCTTTTTTTTTTGGAGACTTTTCACGCTTTATTCATGGGTATTTTTGTGCAATATTTCAATGTAGTTGTTCTATCAATACCGTAGGTGGTAGTTCAAGATGTTATAACTACTTTTGCAATCATACTAGAACTTTGACAATTGTGCAATAAGTACTTCTTTACTTCCGTTGTCTCCAATTTTGAATGTGTACGATTTTCTCTGTGTTGTTAATCATATAATGTATCTTTTATTAGAATTACAGTTTCACATTACTACTATGGAATTTTTGTCTTCATGTTTACCCTAGAATTTTGTGTAAATATTTGATGAAATTTCCGTTGGATTTTCTTCATTGCATAAATCGATATAATAAGACGTCATTGCTTGATGTCACTGCATGACGTCACTGCATGACGTCACTGCATGATGTCACTGCATGATGTCACTGCATAAATCGATATAATACGACATCATTGCATGACGTCACTGCATGAATCGATATATTAAGACGCCACTGCATAAATCGTTACACTAAGACGTCACTGCATACACCGATACAATAAGACGTCACTGCATAAATCGACATAAGACGGTGTCTCTGCATCGCGGTGTCTTTGCATTGCGGTGTCTCTGCAATGCGATGTCACTTCATCGCGGTGTCTTTGCATCGCGTTGTCACTTCATCGCGGTGTCTCTGGATCGTCAAATGTTATAACATCGCGATGTCTCTACAATGCGGCGTCTCTGCATTGCGGTGTCACTTCATCATGGTGTCTCTGCAGTGCGGTGTCACTTCATCGCGGTGTCTCTGCATCACGGTGTCTCTTATTTGCGATGTCTCAGCATCGTCAAATGTTATAACATCATGGTGTCTCTTATTCGCGTTGTCATCGTCACAAAGTAAAAGTCTCAAAAGCTGAGGTAGCATCCCCTGATCAATTATGCACTGAGTCAAAGAAAATAATACTTTATCAGAGATTCAAGCATGCTGCCAAGGGACATTCATCGAGATTTAGTTTTTATTTCTTTTTATATATATATATATATATATATATATATATATATATATATAAACATTCCATTCCATTACCGCAATCCAAACACGCCATTAGAGTTTCTCCGTTGCTAAACAAGCCAAATTGATATAATTAATGAAGTGACATTGATGTCACTGCAGATGTCACTGTATATATTAGACAACTAATGAAGTGACATTGATGTCACTGTAGATGCCACTGCATACACTGATACAATAAGGTGTCTCTGCATCGTGGTGTCTCTGTATCACGATGTCACTTCATCGCGGTGTCTCTGCAATGCGGTGTCACTTCATCGCGGTGTCTCTCAGATCGGGGTGTCTACATGATCGGGGTGGTCACTGGATCACGGTGTCACTTCATCGCGGTGTCTCTGAATCGCGGTGTCTCTGCATTGCGGTGTCTTTGCATCGCGTTGTCACTTCATCGCGGTGTCTCTGCATTGCGGTGTCATTTCATCGTGGTGTCTCTGCAATGCGGTGTCTCTTCATCGTCAAATGTTATAACATCGCGATGTCTCTGCATCGCGGTGTCTCTTCATCGTCAAATGTTATAACATCGCGATGTCTCTGCATCGCGGTGTCACTTCATCACGGTGTCTCTACATCGCGGTGGTCAATGCATTAGGATGGTCATTGCATCGAGGTGGTCAATGCATCGGGGTGGTCAATACGTCGCGTTGGTCATTAAATCGCGGTGGTCAATGTATCGGGGGTGGCCATTGTATCGCGATGGTCAATACATCGGTTATAAAATAAAAAAAAACTGATCAACGCCTGAGAAAAAAAAAGAAAAAAAAGTGAACAAGGCATGAGAAAAAAAAAAGAAAAAGAAAAAAAAACTGAACAACGTCTGAAAAAAACAAAAAAAAAACAAACAAACAGCAATTTCATCTCATAATAATAAAAAAAATAAAAATAAAAAAAAGAATACAACAACAACACCCAGGTACGCCTCTTCTTCCCATTTTTTTTTTCTTTTTCTTCATTAAGGGTATTTGAGTCTATTTATCTAATTTGTGTCCTTATAACTCCAACAGATTCATTTTTGTCCTTATAAGGCCAATAAGTCCGTTTTGTGTACTTTTGGTCTTTGGCCTTTAAAAAAATTCTGAAAATCCAGGGAAATAATATGTTAAGTGACACATATGATTTGATTATATATAGTATCATTGTAATATGGAAAATGATTTTGACACCGATTTGGTGCACCACTCATCCCCGACCTTGCATTTGTGTTGTGCAGCTTTATTGGTTTTATTTTAAATTTCTTTTCTCAAATATATGGTGGAAAAAGTTTGTGTGTGTATTGTGGACAAGAGGTGGTGGTGCCTCTATCACTATACTTGTAATATATACATACAATCAACCCGTTCTGTGAGTCAGACGGCCTAATGATAATTTAGCCTAGACTATAACATCTCATGAGAGTACTGGCCAACCCCATTAAAGACGAAAAAAATAAATAATAATACAACATCCGTCCCATATTATATACATACAATCAAATTATGTATACCATACTAAGAATATAGAAAGACTAATCAACCTTGGTTAATCAAACTCATTAATCATTTTATTCCATCAATATTTATGACAAAAACGTGGTTCTATTTTATCCGTCAAAAACCATATGATAACTTTGATATACCTTATTCTAATTGCAAAAACAGTATGCGATTTAAACGATAATTTTATCGATAATTTTATCATTATCTCTATGTGATTAAGTACCCTTTTGCCCATAATTTGAGTTGTGGCTACATTTAAAAACCAACAATAGATTACAACATACCATTAAATTTGAACCATTTGTCAATTACATTGAATATCGACAACTTTTCAATTACTTCTCATAATGTGATCAAATAATTTATGCATCATTACCAACGAAGGTCGATCGGAGTAGAATGGACTCCGGTCGCTTAAACAAGATATCTTGAGTTCGAGCAATTGTGGGTGCAGAAGAAATTTGTGTTGGGAGAGGTTCCCACCTTTGATACCCGGCAAGTACCATGTTGGGAGAAGTTTCACCTTTGGTGGTTGATGAAGATCTCAAAAGATTAGTCTCAGACTATAAAACTCATTTATTGCAATAGAAGATTGACTAGGCTTTTTGATAGTTTGAGATCAAAGTTATAATTTTACATCATCACTACACAGCAGTGGTGTCCTAATATATACCTTTGAATAAAACAATAAAACACTTGCATGCAAAAATAAAGAATTTTCATTTGCATTAGAGAAATGTTTGTGCCACAACTACATGGACACCAAGACCATTAACTTAAGGTTCAAATATTTCAAACAAAAAAAGAGAAGCAAAATAGTAAAATCCAGCATATATAATAGTCACAATTGGCATTACGACTTGGTGGGCAAAATTAAGGATTTTAGTCCTGTAACTTGACCTATTTTGGATTTTAGTCCTGCTCCTGTCCCGGTGAGGAAAATGGTCCTCTAACTTGTGTATTTTTTGGAAAAATAGTCATATCGGAAATAATTGATGGGCACCGGAATATTTAAAACGCTTACGTGGTGTCAATGTAATGGTGAACATTGGATACAAATTAAATGTTCTTGATTTCCTAACCATCGACATGGATACTGATTGTCAATGTAATGGTGCATGACATATATGGGTATTTTAGGATGGCCTCTTTGAATATAAAGGATCAGGTGAACATTGTAGCGATGGGCGTATGCAAAGTAGTAAATTAGGAATTAGATTTAGAGGATGAAATTAGGAAAATTGGAAGGAGAAACCATTTTTTTAAAGTAAAATGGGATCCACCGCCACATTGGATTCAATGATGACATTTAAAGTAGGCACGCCACGTAAAGATTTTTTAAAGATTCCGCGCCTATTCAATTTATTTCAGCGGATATGACTATTTTTCCTATAAAAAACAAGTTAGAGGGACCATTTTCCTCACCAGAAGTTATGACTAAAATCCAAAATATGTCGATTACGCGACTAAAATCCTAATTTTGCCCAACTTAGTGTTGTACTCCATCTTAGAAACATTAAATAAGCTTCTTATCAAGTCTGACGAGATTCCTTATACTGATGAACCAACTATAGGGCCAGTGGTCGTCATTTCGGTACCCCTCAATTTTAATTTCCTCAAAGGAGTTGTCACGAGGATCCCACCAGCCACTACAAAAAACATGCTTTTTAGCGGCGGATTTTTCCCACCGCTAAAGCTGAAAATCCGCCGTTAAAGCCTTTTCGCGGCGGTACAAAATCCGCCGTATTTGCCCTCGCCGCTAAAAGTATTAGGCCCTTTCCTGGCGGATTTTTGGGTCCACCGCTAAGATCTTTTTGTGGCGGATTTTAATCCGCCGGCAATTAACTAATAAACCGCCAGAAAACAGGCAACACCATTACAAGACAAAATTCAGGTAAAATATGGTTTTGGCGGCGGATTTAATTCAAAAAATAATATTAATAATAATAAACTAAAAACAGGTTTAATAGCTGCAGGATCAATGATACCTTCACTGCACCATACACACCAAAAGATTTGCAAGAAACCAGAAAACAAAATTTTTATAATAACAACAAACCCCCTCAAAAAAAAATTATAATAACAAACTAAAGTGGAAATTCCTGATTGCATCAAAGCATACCCTCATTATGTTTGAACAAACAGTCTCCAGAGCTTAAAGACGACAAATTTTGATACTCTGCAAAAAATGTAAATGAATTAGTCATGAAAAACACAAATCACAGAGGGCAAACCAGCAAGGCGGGGTACAAGATACTGTAAGTGTATTCCTATGATTGCTGCCATGACTGCTACAACAAACATTGGCACATAGAGCCTACATAAACAGTTAAATGCCAAATTAACACACGAATAGTACGCCCGTAAACAAATTTTCACTCCAAAAAAACAAGCATAAAACTAGAAGTAGCTAGTTAAGAAGGGACCTGGATTGATGACAACAAGAGAAGAGCCACTCTCCGAAAGAAGTTGAGAAGGGACCACGGTTTTCAGCCCGTCTCAAATGGTAACATGGTGGTTTATAATCACTGAATTAACAATCTGCAAATAAATGAAAATAACCGCTAGTGAACTATGCATTAGCATAGAGTTTAAGTATTAAAGACACATAATTACAAAAGAATGTAACTTGGAAATAGACAATATGGTAGTTTACCTGACTCACACCTTGGAGGATGCTGAGTTAAAGCTCAAGACCTGACAGACTAAAACAGAGGATTCAGACATTAAATTAGATGTATTCAGTTACATTCCTCAAATTTGGCTGCAGAGTGGAATAAAAATAAAAATAAGCAAATAAAGGTAACATATGCATATAATAAACAAAGCATAAGTAAGTAAACGCAAGCAAAAAACAAGCATTGCATAACAGATTCTTTCTGAATGGGATGATACTGATTCAGAGCTGTCCGTTTCGGGATTGGAACGTTTCTCCAATGGCTTCCTCTGCCATAGCCAGCTCCTCCAGTACATTTAAAGGACACCCTTCAAACACTTCACTTCATCTACAAAATATCAAAAAGCTTCTTGCTTTAGCCTTTAAGCATTCAACAAATATCCCAGATAAGAATCGATGTCCTTCGAAAAATGCACTCACCTTCATGTAAATTTCAATATCAGGATCTGTCTTAATGTTTGCTTCTTTCTCTCTTCTCAATAATTCTTAATGTTGAGAATATGCAGAAAACTCAACAAACCCTTCAAAATTTTCGAGAATACACAATAAGGTAAAAAGAAGCCACACTCAAAAGGAAAAAAGAAGCCAAAAAAACTTTAAAAGAAAGTTCTGTATTCAACAAAATTACATTACCTCTATTATGTTAACATAATTAAATGTTGAAAACAGTAGGCAGAGCTCTACTGCCGACATATGCTTCTGCTTCAATATTCAAGTTCTCAAATCTGACCTCAATTTAAAAACAACCCAGGAATAACTAGAAAAATATAGAGAAGAGGGCAATTTTCACTACCATTAAAGAAAGAGAAGATAAAAAGACTAATAGATGTATGCAGTGAAAACAATTTAGTTTGAAGAATCACAGATCAACAGCAGCAGGGATAACATAAAAATTCAAACAAAAAAGAGATCCAAATAAACAAATCCCAACTAGTGCACTGAAAACCAAATTAAATCAGTGGAATAGATGCAAATATAAATAAAATAGCAGCAAAATGAAGAGGACCTCCCAAAGCTCCAGCTTTGATCCACATTATTCCAATCTGGCTTTTTTATTCTCTTCTTCTCCTTTCGGGGATAAGTACGGTTCTTAAAGAGCAAGGTGGGAAAGGCGGCGTTAAGGAGAAGTCAATACCGAGCTCAATCTTGTTCGCATTCTTAGATGAACTCCTTCCATGTCCACTTAATTTAAGATACTTTCCGCAAAGTTTCCAATGTAGAAAACAAAAAAAAGAACCCTCATTGTCTAGATGTAAATAGCTATAAATTCAAGAGAACAAGAAAGCTTTCAAGAGTGAAACATTACAATATACCTCACTTGTTTGCTTGTGCAAATTCAGTTCCTTGACATTAGCCAGAAATGCACCAAACTGCTCATATGATAACCGACTCCTGATAATGTTAAGCAAGGATTATGAAGAATAAAAAAACCTATAAACACTAAAGGAAAAACAGAACAATAAAAGCAACAGTTGAGGTTCAATGTGGTAAACCTGACACATACGACAAAACCTCGGACAAGATAGTAAGAACTAAAAGATTCTTAGGTATATAGCCTATATTGCTCCAGGCTTTCAGATGTGTCCTTACAACCCATTGTGATGACACCAAATTTGGATAATGTATTAATGTGTTAACTGTTGCTGTTTGAACCTTGAACGGTCACATTCTCCAACATTTCATGGCTATATATGTAACATACGTATTTATTAGGATTCGTAGTCTTTGGCCCTTCGTTCCTAGACGGAATTTAACTAGCACACATGGTACTTAAAAGGAAAAGTGGAAGATGATTTCTACCATTATACTTAAACATACTTAAACCAGCCTGTAGTGGAAGATTGTTTCGACCTTACGAAACCTTTATCATATATCCTTGTCTAGTTAAACAGACTGACAGGGGGAGTTAAGAAAGACAAATATTTGGAACAAAAAAAGTAAAAATGATCCGAGAACAGAGCTTGAAAATGTTCTTTCTCCAACAGGGTGTTTAGCCAAGCGACCTGTTACCTGTCTAATGGCCTCAAATATAGTTGATGCTCCAGCCCCTTGGTCTGAATCTGAGCCAATCGTAGAAAGTGAAGAAAATAAATAGAAGGGAAGAGGAAAGAAATGAAGAAATAAAGAAGGAAACATACAGCATGGCATCATAAAGAGTTTATCAACACCAATGAAAACAACTAAAACAACAACAATCAAGCATTTGAACAAAAAACTACAATAATGAAGATAATAACGTGAATAAAAATAAGGTTACACACCAGGTTGTTGTTGCAGAGTTCGAGATCCAAACATTTGACCTCTACAACTTGATAGAGCGGATTTATAGATCGATCAGTTCGCAGCTAAACTCAAATCTTGAATCCTCTTCAATTCGAGCCCAGAGGAATAGGACCGCAGCTGCGGTTGATCTGCCATCGGAACAACGCCAAAGCGGTGTAGATGAAGATGCAGGGAGATCCACGATCGGATTTAATCAGAGTAGAAAACAAAAAGGGCAAAAAAAAATCCCAAAAATGCTGAGATCTCGAAAATCAACAACTGCGAAGGGCGAAAATAGTGTATCTAAGGATGCTTACAAAGAATGGAAGCTTCGAACACAAAAAGGACATGAAACGGTGAAGGAGAAACGCTAGAGACGAACGATTTCTTCAATGGCGACTAGGGTTTCACGAAGTTTCCTGAGAGAATCTCAGAGAGAAAGTGTTTTTTTATATTTAAGGGAAAAGTGTTATCTGCTGCTGCTTCGATTTTTTCCTTAAAAAAATACTTCGATTTTGTTTTTGTTTTTGACGTTTTATATTGTCATAAGTAAACATGCTTTTGTGAAAAAACACGGGGTCACACAAAAATATCCAGGTTATATGTTAAGTAATGACATTTTTAACGGTGGATAGTGAAAATCCACCGGTAAAAAAAAGATTTTGTTGTGGAGTTTTTAATCCACCGCTAAATGAATTCTTCAATGAATCTCCTACATGTTTTATTAGTGAGTCACAAAAACCGCCGCCGATAATCATATCACTAAGCGGCAGATGTAAATTCCACCGCTAAAAGATAAGTTTTTTGTAGTGAGCTCAACCCATGGTTGTAGCAAAGCAATCGTCTTTCTTTGTTTGGAAAATAATAGAATGGTATATAGCTTTTGATCTTTCCGGTGTATGATGGTATAATGGTATGGAAAATAATAGAATGGAATAATGGAGTCCAAGATCTTTCAACCCCGTAGTTTTCCATCACCCAGACTGTATGCACATCATCAACATGAACATGATCCAACAGAAGAAAAGTTACACATAAACGACCCCCAAAGTCTTTCAAATAAAATGGTTTCATTCCAAGTCCTCTAGGCTTTGAGGGTAAAGGTAATGATCTAAATGACTCTGTCGCAAAATCAAATACAGCGATAAACCTAGACGAGTCATCAGGATCTTTCCATAACCAATGCATAGCACTGCTAACACAAATTCCATTCCGTATAGAAGGAGAGGAATAACCTGGAGGGAATTCCCCATTGAAGCTTCTCCAAGAATCTTTTCTCAAGCTGTAAACTTGCAAAGTTTTCGCACTGTGTTTGGTGATTACTGAGTCGACTATTTTGTAATCATCATTCACATAGTCATAACCAAATGAAACAGCAGTAGCATCAGGTAGGTTTAGGCGTGCAACGTTTGTGGATGTGCCATTAGATGGGTTCCATAAAACATACCTGCTGTTCGTCTCTTTAAAGCAAAAAATTCCATTGCAAGTTTTAACACCGAACTCTTTCCATGCCATTATATGAACTCTTTCCTTGCCAATATATAAAGAACAATCCAAATTTATTGGATTAGCACGTTTCATATCAACAGAAAAATTCAGGGAAGACAACTGATCACTTTTTGCTATTATGATGGCATAAGAGAGAGGGATGACCTTTCACATAGATGATGATTACGCTTTTTACAAAAAACTGGGCTATCGATCATTCCACACACACCTTTGGTTATGCAACGAAACCGGATCAAAGACTTCACAGGCAATCTAAGAAATATTTCGTATAACAAATCCTCTGTTAACTGGATTAATGTAGGAATTTTGCATCTTTTACCTGAGCGATAATAAACTTTTGACCATCGGCGGCAATCGTTTGCTGCAGTATCCGCCGGAAACTTAGTGGTCGAAATTTTGTCCCCCATCATCGATGATCGATCCACAATATTTTTCTCTGGAATCTGTTGACAGGTTAACTAATAACTAGGGCTTCCTCAAAAAATAAAAAATAAATAAACACTAGGGCTGAACCAATATTTATATAATGCGTGTGGGAAGAGGAAAATATCTGTAATTGAATATACGGGTCATAAAAATAAAAATAAAAAATTTAACGGGTAATGTTATCACCACAATAAAATTAGGAGTTAGGACAACCTGCTTTTACAGTAAAATTTTTAGAACAATTTTTAAAATTTTGATTATAAATATATTGAGTGATTTTTTGAAGTTTATATTTTGAGTGATTTGAGTATTGCGATGATCAATAGTATAAAATATATTGTGTCAATTTTGTTGGGATTGTTGTTAAAAAAGTGTCGTGTGTGGAATGATTTACGGAACAATTTCGTAATTATGGAATTTAATAATAATATAAACTGGTACTAAGCTGGATGCTTGATTGAACGACATGAAGGTCGTAGAAGAAAAAACTTGATCGACCTTTTCTAAGTGTCCAAAATTACCGGCAAGTGCACTGGGTCAATTGTAGTTTAGAGGGTAAGCAAGGCCGTTTCCCATGAGAATGCAGGTTAAGTACCAAAATCACTAGCACGTTTGGTTTAGACAAAACATAAAAGATGAGTTTTAAAACTAAGGTAAGCCATGGTTGTAGGATGTAATATCGCCGGATGGATCATAGATCCACCCGATTACACAGCGGAAAGTACAAGATCTAGATCTAGTCAACCAAAATACATAAATAAATAGATCTAACCTACGAGGGGGTTAGGTTGCTTACCGGTTTATTGTGAATAAACGTCTAGAACAATCTTCAATCCAATCCGAGCTAGTTGAGATCATAGTTGAGAAGCCACAGTCTTTCAACGTGTATCTCCAAGCACCACCAGGTGGATGTTGTTTTAAGCCGCCAGACCTCCTCGATATGCTACCTTAGAAAAACCCGAAGTTTTCCTAAAACTCAAACCCAAGTATAGGCGCCGAAAATTCTAAGCTCCAATACTCCCAAAAGTCGAAATTTGTGATGATGTCATAAAAGCAGGAGAAGCTATAACTCTTTATATAGGAGAGTAATCTTGTCTCCAATGATTTAATTAATTAACGGATAATCAATTATAATAATCCTTATTCAAATAAAAGATAAATATAATATATATCCCAAACAAATTAGGATAAATAAATATATTATCTAATATTTCATGAATTATCAATTAACAAATAAAAGATAAATCACATGTTAAATAATTATCCAAGAAAATTAATTTCTTAATAATTAATCAACATAAAATGCGCCCCACCCTAGAAAAATAGGCTACACGTATTTTTGACACATTGGGCCGAGTCCAAAAAACTCTTTTCCAGTGTATTTAATTATCTAAATCAACTAAATAATTAATCACATATTAATTAAATAGTCAATCCAACTATTTAATTATAATTGAGTGAAACAACGAGAAAACCTATATGCTATATTAGAGTCACGTCGGGACAATGACCCATATTCAAGAAATTTACAATAAATTAAATAAAATTATTAAATCAGACCGAACAATAATATTCAATCTATTAATTCCGGGTTACACCACCATAAACCCAAACCGAACTCTCGCCGAATATAGATAACTTACACTCAACCATGAGTTGATAAAGCGTCCATTGATATAATCATTACATACGGATATATCCTCCATAGATCGTTCATTTTAAGTCGGGATATTTCCGTAAACTTCTCGAAACATATTATCCTTATTTACCATTAACCCCTAGTGATCAATTAGTTCACATACCGGACTAGTAGCTAATTAGTCTAACATGAACTCCGGGATCGATCATTTTCTTAGAAGGGCTAACAAATAAGGAATCGCTCTGTCTACTTCCCTTAGGAAGGAATGGATTCCATATCGTGATAGCACGGACTACTCACTCATTCGGAATAGAGCCAACGAGAAGTGTTGGACCACATACTACTGGTGATCCTTACTAATACATCAAACCCTACCCTAGTCTAAGCGTTAAATGTGCGTGATCACCTCAGGATTGAGATTAATCCATATATGATCATCTTGTGATTCGACAAGACTTCTCGATTACGGAATTATATAGAGAACTCAAATCAAATCGGTCCAAATTTCTATATGATTATCATCATATATAAATGCCCCACTAGTACCATATTACAAGCGAGTCCGGATAAGGCATCACATCGTAAAGTGTTCAGGCGCATTATTAGCATATTAATCATGAGACCCGTACTCAGATTAATCAACGCTACGGACTAAGTTAATTTTTAAGTACGTCTCACTAACTCAATCCTCTTGTGTCACTACAAGAAAATTGCGTTTTGGCAGCACGCAATGCACGCTGCGGAATGATATTAGCAGCGCGCAACACGCGCTGCAAAGTTAAAAGCTGCTAAAAGTAAAAAGATGTTAGCAGCGCGCAGGCACATGCTGCTTTAAGCGTTTAGCAACTTGCCGGAATCGCTGCGGTAAATATTTAGTAGCTGTTAAAACACGCTGCGGAAATATTTTGACAGCGGATATTTCACGTTGCGGTAAGATTTTTAGCAGCTTACAAATCACGCTGCAGTAATCCTTATTGATCACTTTTTTCCACATTTCAGCAAAAAAATATTTAGTTAATCGACAAAACAATATATATATATATATATATGCATATGTAACCAAAAAATAGCAATACTAACAAACATTTATATAATTTCAAATGCAATTACTAAATCCAAGTGCTACAATCATTCCAACAACTAAAACAAAATATCATGTTTAAAATTTTTGATTTATAAAACAACTAATCAGAAAGTATTTAACAAAATAAATCCATCATCACTCATCCAAAACAATGTACTTAGGTAACCATGCGACCGTGCTTCCTCTTGCGTGCTCAAGCAAAAACATTTCATCATTTGGTCGAAATAACTCAACATCCTCCACAATAACCTTATCAACCCAAACTTTCCAATAAGCCTTACCGAGAGGCACGTGATGCACTTTGGCATTAGGATCTGTGGATGCAATTCGACCTTCTGCGACAACCACACCATCCATTGAAGAATGAAGAAGTTTACACTTTGTGTTCTCACGGATTTCTCTGTTGGGCACATTGTTCTTGTTTGACTGCGTATAAACAATACATTAAAATATTTAGTTTAAATGCTATGACAATAACATATAAATATTAATCACTAAAACTTCCATACTCAAAATTCATTGAGACCATTTAACATTATGACCGTTTAGATAACGTAGCTAGAGTCACCTCTGTTCTACAATACATCGAGAACTGATACGGAATTTTCTACACCAATTATGATGCAAAGGATAGAGAAGGCTGATCAGATCCATTTTACAAACAAGTTGCAAACGAACAAATACAAGCAACATAACTTTGGTCATTCTTGAAAGAATGTACAGACCAAAGGAACATATACTGATGTTTTCCTTTCCTCTTAAAAACACAAGTTCTAAACTACACCATTATTACTATGATGTTTGATCATCTCGTGGTGATAATGGGTATAATAAGCAAAGTCTGTGTTATGAAGTGAAAATGTAGAACATTATTTATATAAATAAATAAAATGGTATCGTAAAAAACTTCTAAAGCAAAAACCGAGTGTATGAAAACACTTTGAATTTGAATTTTAGGATGACTACAAACTTGCATTTAGGTTACTACACATAAATTTCTCAAGGAAACAGCACACTTCTCATTTCAAAAGCAAACAAACCATGTAAAGGCATTAAAACATAAATAAAATATAAAAATAGTTTGATTACTGCGATGTAGCTACATTGACATCACCACTGCTAACATCGTTCCCGACACTATTAACCGCACCATCACTTGCAGCCTAATTATACAAACAAACCATGTAAAGGCATGAGAACATAACTCCAACAACTCAGGTATATAACAAACATTTCCATTCTTTGTTAATAATTACTAACCTGTACATTCTGATTCTGCTGCCTTAATAATTGAGCTACCATGGCCTTCACGTCATCCAAATCGTGTGTCAAGGAACGAACTTGACCCTGAAGTTGGTTAACAATAGCATTTCCTTGCACTTGCGCTCCAACTTTCGAAGGAGCAATTCCAAATCCCATTCCACGCACCTACCTCGAGCTTCTTTTCCAAATACAAGGCTAAGGGCATCCTCGTTGATGTTAGTTGTGTTTTGAGACTCGATTGGGCACTCTAGTACCTCATACGCATAGAAAAAGTAATGATTTGTGATATAAAACACCCAACAACTCACAGATAGTAAACTAAGTTTTATTACCATTTTCTTTGCAGCAGTATCACTAGGTTCTTTTTTCTTCTTCTTGTTACCTTCCAACCAAACTTGAACCCTTGTCACTTTAGTGCCCTTTGGTGTTTTCTTTCTTCTAGATTTTAGGACACAAAATTGTTGAAAAGTAGATAATTCGAAGTTGTATAATTACACAAACAATGAGAACTTCTTACACGATCACACGTATAATTGTATAAAAAATATTTACCATTACGTCTTCCAAGCGGGCATAACCTTCACGGCCCATAGTGTGGTTATGTGTCTGCATTGCCTTCATTTGAATGAAGTGTGCAGCCTTTGCCTATGGAATGAGTTAGTTGTTTATAATAATTTCTAGAAGATTTTTCCTCATCAAAATCAAGAAATTATACTAGGTAATACTTACTGAAACTCAGGTGATAATGTCCTTGTCACAAAGAGATCCCACTGTTTTTGAGTCATGAAATCAGGCTTTAGACGAGAGAGATTATTTTGCTTACGGTTACGGTTACGTTTATAAGATGTTCGTATAAGTACTTGTAGCTTAGACTTTCGATCACGCCACAATTTATTTAAATGTTGAAAAATTGCTTTTCTCTCCCATTCTTCGACGATAAACTTCATCTGCACATTGAAGATAAATATTGTCAGGTGTTCCAAAATGAACCAAACACACACCAGATTTACTAATGAACCTACCCTAATTCATTGTCAGTGTAGTTGTGGAAAAAAATGAATATTTACTAATTTTGATGTATGTTGTAACATACCCCAGATTCCTTCATTATTTATAGAATCATGTACCAAAGATCCAAGAAACTTCCATTGAACTTCTTAAATTTGGTTCAAGTTCCCTTGAACTTTATCATATACAAGTGTAGCTACTTTAATCACAACAGCACCATGTAGTTACATGATTAAAGTCTAGATAATATGAAAAAACACTAATAAGTCATCTAGTTGGTGACATAAGCTTCAAAAAAATATTTGAATAAAAGTTACTTTTAAAAGTACAGAGACCATATATACCCTAACTACGGATGTAATGCAAGATAAAGCTTCTAGCGAATTCCAACAAAAAAATCACATATAATGGTATCTTTGAGTGTCTTAGTTTGCCACACTTTCAACCTTCTGTATACCAAAACAACTCTCTTACTTGTCAGCACAAAATGTTAAGATTATGCCATGAGATAAAGCAAAGGTCAAGTGCAATAACAAAGAAGCATCATTAGATTTCTACGTAGTGCAGCTTAGACAACTTTTAATGTGTTGAAAATGAATGTCGAAGAAGTAGAACAAAATTACCTTTATACAGTACCACATTTTATCCTTTATATCTTCATCGACATCGGCCCACTCCTCCAATGTGTATGGGACAAATTCCCGCGTCAAGGTACCAAGATATGTAGATAAATCCTTTGACTCGTCTCCTATTAGTTGTCCATATTCATTGTGCTGCACCACTTTGGGTTGTTAAGCCACTACGTGGTGTTTTGAACTTTGTAGCTCCACGCCCTCTTTTTTACTCTTACGATCGTTATTATTTGGTCGATCATGAATTTCTTCTTCTTCTTCTGTATTATGTGAAGAATAAATGTCCGTGTTTACATTTCCAGCCTGTTTCATAAAAAAACATCAAACTCATTAAAACAAATTTAAAATGACCTTAAGCAATATCTGAAATCATTATACCTGAGCTTCATTTCCATCCATATTATTTCGCTTTTTGCCCATTTTAATCTACTCCCGGCTGTAAATAACTATAAATTTCTCTGTGTTTGCTTGATGATCAAAAAGTGCTGCAAAACAAGTACAGAAACCATCAATGCTAAACAAATATACATTCCTGAACGATAACATGAACAAATAAAAAGAATTCAGAATGCTTGTCAGATTGTAGCAAATGTTGTAGGCACATATAAGCAAACAAACTGAATGCATTGCTTTATTTTACATCAGAAAATAAGAGTAGACATATTACTATCAAGTATTAGCAATATAGCTTCCTTTTTCTTGTGTGAGATTGTAGAAATTAGATTCACATCATGACGAATCACAATCAATTTCTCTAAATAAGCAAGTGAAAGACATGTAACATTAAGTGAAGGTAAGTAAGTGAGTAAAGGAAAGACATGTCTATTTCATCTTGTTTTTGCCAAAACAATGGAAACATTATTTTGTTTTTCATGAATTTTCCCAATACTTTTCATTGTTTCCACTGTCAAGTATGTTCTTGTCAAGTTCTAACATTAATCTCTAATAGTATCCACCGCAAATTTTCATGCTATATATTTCTCTGTATTTCAATTATAGAGGTACCAAAACATGGAACTCCAATGCCATTATCACCATGTTGTTTGTTATAGATATGTGGTGATACCAGGAATATAAATTCCGTGGTCATATAACTACTAAAAGTCTCCACAAACAGAGCTTCTGTTACAAAACTTTCAAATCATGCCAATCCACTGATGGGACGGGGTCTAGTATACACACCTTCACCATATAATTCTATAAATTGTTTCAACAGCTTGACTCGTTAACCTCTAATCACATGGTGGAATTTTTAATGCTATATCAAGGCTCTCATTCCGAAAATGAATCTACGAACCTTGTTGACAGTATAAACAATCACTCAAACTTAGAAGACAGAATGGTATAAAATATACAAAAAGTTTTGTTAGAAATTAAAAAAATTAAAACTAAGCTGCTATTCTAAAAACTCAACCCACCTAATTGTAGAAGAAAGTTATCATATAATAAGAAGAAAATAGAACTATATCAATGCCATAAGAAAACAGAATGTTTCAATCAATTTTACGTACTCCTCTTTGGCAAATTATGATTCCAAATAAAGAGAATACCCATAAAAGACATATCGCAAATACTGTCAAATTATGAGCTTGACATGAAGCAAAAATATGATAATAAAAAAAAAGAAGAGGAAACTAAAAAATCAATCTTTACAAACTGAAGCCAAGAGGTCGAAAATCGGGTTTCCAGTACCCACATTTACCATGCGCAACAAATAGCTTTCACTCAAAAATCCTAAATCTTGAATAATGAGAGGAAAAATACAGATTTACCTATTCAATAGAAAATTCAGGAGTCTTCCTGCTCTGGAGTAGAAGGGCGAGGTCAGAGGATGCGCAGAAGGGTTTTTTGACTGAAGAGGTGAAAAACAACTAGCGAATTTTTATTTGATTGAAATAAGAGAGTTTTTCTTTTAGGGAGAAGTAAGTAGTAGCGCGTTATTTTGCTGAAATTTACTTGAATTTTTTACCAATCCCGGGAAATTTTTTGATCTAGCGGGAAGGAAATGGCGCGCATCGAATTATTCTTGGCAGCGCTCAAAAACACGCTGCCACAATTTTTTTATATTTCACAGCACGCGCAACACACTGCCAGATGTTTTAATTGTTCGCAGCACACATTATACGCTGCCATATGTTTTCAATTTCGTGAACCCCCAGAATGTCCATTTATCCGCAGCGCATATATAATTGCACGTTGCAAAATATTGATTTAGCAGCATACTTGCTATGCACGCTGCAGAAATCACGCTGCCAAAACCTAAATTTGTTGTAGTGTGTATAGCCATACACTGAGTTATGTGATTACATAAATGATGTACTTAGGGTTTTCAGTAGTGTCTTAATTATAAACATACATGCATAGAATAAGATGAATTATTAATTCTGTCATAAAATAATTATATAATTGTCTTTCGGGCACTACACTCCACAACTCACCACCTAAATGCCACAAAAAAGAGAAAAGAAAAGAAATAAAATCTAAGGTTAATCAAGATAATGGTCAAAGTGATAAAATAGCACTTATGATTCGTTAAGAAATGATTCGACCTGCCGTCCATCCATTTGTGACTTTGTCATAAATTATTGGTGCGAACCCCCGATTTACACTATAAGAAAACTGGTTTAAAGGGATAAACTTTAAAAGGACGACAAATTCGTCCCTTTAAATATCTTTTTTGGGACGACAAAGTCGCCCCTTTAAATGAATTCAAACATAGTCAAAGTTTAAATGAATTCAAACATAGTCAAAGTTTTGGGCGGATTTTTCGGAGGGAAATTTTAAAGGGACGGCAATGTCGTCCCAAAAAATAAAATATTAACCCGATTTCCACGTGGACAAAACTGTTTAAAGGGATGACAAGACTATTTAAAGGGACGACAATGTCGTCCCATTAAACATTTTCAGAAAATAAAATGTTATGTACAAGAAATTATAAAATTTTGGTTTTTAGGGACGACAATTGTCATCCCTTTAAAGGCAATTAAATTTTTTTTAATATAAAACTTTGAGTTAATAAATAATATTCGGTTTATTATAAAATGCACGTCTAAAGGGACGACAATGTCGTCCCATTAAACATTTTTCAGAAAATAATATGTTATGTACAAGAAATTATAAAATTTGGGTTTTAGGGACGACAATTGTCGTCCCTTTAAAGGCAATTTTTTTTTTTTAAATATAAAACTTTGAGTTAATAAATAATATTCAGTTTATTATAAAATGCACGTCTAAAGGGACAACAATGTCGTCCCATTAAACATTTTCCAGAAAATAATATGTTATGTACAATAAATTATAAAATTTGGGTTGTTAAGGACGACAATTGTCGTCCCTTTAAAGGCAATTAATTTTTTTAATATAAAACTTTGAGTTAATAAATAATATTCAGTTTATTATAAAATTATAATATACATATAGTTGTGGTTCGTTATCGAGCGATCGATTTGAATCCTGGGGTTCGTTATCGAGCGAATGAGTTAGATCGTTATCGATCATTGTGATAGTACTATCTACTATGTCTCGATGTATCGTTATCGAGCGAAGGAGTTAAGAGTCGTGGATCGTTATTAAGAGATCGATTTGAATCTCGGGGTTCATTATCGAGTGAATGAGTTAGATCGTTATCGATCTTTGTTTCGATGGATCGTTATCGAGCGAAGGAGTTAAGAGTCGGGGATCGTTATTAAGAGATCGATTTGAATATCATGATTCGTTATCGAGCAAATGAGTTAAATCGTTATCGATCATTGTGATAGTACTATCTACTATGGCTCGATCGATCGTTATCGAGCGAATGAGTTAACAGTCATGGTTCGTTATCGAGCGATCGATTTGAATCTTGGGATTCGATATCGAGCGAATGAGTTTGATCGTTATCGATCATTTTGATAGTACTATCTACTATGTCTCGATGGATCTTTATCGAGCGAAGGAGTTAAGAGTCCGTGATCGTTATTAAGAGATCGATTTGAATTTCGGGGTTCGTTAACGAGCGAATGAGTTAAATCGTTATCGATCATTGTGATAGTACTATCTACTATGTCTCGATGGATCATTATCGAGCGAAGGAGTTAAGAGTCCGGGATCATTATTAAGAGATCGATTTGAATCTCAGGGTTCGTTATCGAGTGAATGAGTTAGATCGTTATCGATCACTGTGATAGTACTATCTACTATGTCTCGATGGATCGTTATCGAACAAATGAGTTAACAGTCGTGGTTCGTTATCGAGCGATCGATTTGAATTTTGGGATTCGATATCGAGCGAATGAGTTAGATCATTATCGATCATTGTGATAGTACTTTCTACTATGTCTCAATGGATCGTTATCGAGCGAAGGAGTTAAGAGTCGGGGATCGTTATTAAGAGATCGATTTGAATCTGGGGTTCGTTATCAAGCGAATGAGTTAGATCATTATCGAGCATTGTGATAGTACTATCTACTATGGCTCGATCGATCGTTATCGAGCGAATGAGTTAACAGTCGTGGTTCGTTATTGAGCGATCGATTTAAATCTCAGGATTCGTTATCGAGCGAATGAGTTAGATCGTTATCGATCATTATGATAGTACTATCTACTATGTCTCGATCGTTATCGAGCGAATGAGTTAAGAGTCTGGGATCGTTATTAAGAGATCGATTCGAATCTCAGGGATCGTTATCGAGCGAATGAGTTAGATCGTTATCGATCATTGTGATAGTACTATCTACTATGGCTCGATCGATCATTATCGAGCGATCGATTTGAATCTCGGGATTCGATATTGAGCGAATGAGTTAGATCGTTATCGTTATCAATCATTGTGATAGTTGTATCTACTATGGCTCGATCGATCGAATGAGTTAAGTGTCGGTGTTCATTATTGAACGATCAATTTGAATTTCGGGGTTCGTTATCGAGTGATCGATTTGAATCTAAGGGTTCGTTATCGAGCGAATGAGTTAGATCGTTATCGTTATCGAAAAAATAGTGTTATATATATATTATGAACGAAAAATATAATATTAAGTTATTTAATCATAAAAATGTAATATTAGAGTTCATAAAATTATTTTTTTATAAAAGTTTATTTAAAGGGACGACAATAAAACAAAAAGTCAAAAAATTTATGAAATTTTGGAGGGAAAATTTGTCAAAACTTTTTGGGTTTAAAGGGACGACTTTGTCGTCCCTTTAGACGAAAAGTCAAAAATTGTATGAAATTTTGGAGGAAAATTTGGCCGATAAAACTTTTTTTTTGGGTTTAAAGGGCGACTTTGTCGTCCTTTTAAAAGTATGTTGTCCTTTAAACAAGACAATCGATAATATAATCAGGCAACCTCATTTTTTTCCTCTTTCTTCTATTTTTCTTCTTCTCCGTTTTCCGCTAATATTTCAAGCGATTCCACCAAATTTCAGCGATTGTTTACGATTTTCAACAACCAATCACCTCTAATATCATCCATAAACTTAGGTAAACCAATTTTCATCTTATTTTCGTCAAATATTTCCTCTCATTCAGTCTCTTTCTTCTTCTTCCTTGGCATAGCTCCGCGATTTGGGCGAATTTGGGGTGATTTCAGCGATTCTTCACCATTTTCAACGAAAAACATGTCTAATTTCATCCCAATCAAAGGTGAATCATCTTTTCTTATTATTTTCGTCAATTTCTTCCATTATTTTTGCAATACAACATGCTTTGTGTGTGTAAATGCAATTATTGTGTTAAAGTTTGAAGTTATCATGTTGTGGGATAAGGTTTCAAATGGGCTCAATTCGGTTCATCCCGATAGGTTCGATTCGGTTTATAGGAAGGTTCAATTCGGTTTCAAATTTGCCATTTTTGCTTTTTGGTTATAATGGTAGGGTTCGATTCGGTTTATTGGAGGGGGTTCGGGTGGTGTTATAATGGTAGGGTTCGATTCGGTTATATGGTAGGGTTCGACAATTAGGTTTGATAGTTGTAGTATGATTAGTAATGAGTTATTGATTCGTTTATTTTGGTTTATATTTACGATTTTCGTTTGAATTAGTAGTTAAAATTGGTGTGTGTATAAATGCAATTGTAGTTAAAACTATAGTGAGGATGTGTGCCATTTGTGTACATGGTTGGGTTCGGTTTATGGGAGGGTTCGATTTGGTTAGATGATAGTAGTAACAAGTTACAAGTTCAAACCGAGATTGTGTTGTGCCATTTTTGTAGATTAAGTGTTGTGCATTTTTGTGTGGAAAATAAGCTAGTCTATGATTAGATGGTACCTAAATGATCTTTAATAAGTTGATGATAGTAGTGTATGGATTTGGATCTTTGAGAAGTTGAAGATAGTTGTGTTGTGCTATTTTTATGTAAACACATGTGTTGTGATATTTTTGTATAGAGTTGATGCTAGTAGTGTATGAGTATGGTGTAGTTTGGATTTGGATTTGGATTTGAATTTGGATTTGGACTTGGATTGAGTTGTGATATTTTTGTAGATTAAGTGTTGTGCATTTTTGTGTGGAAAATAAGCTAGTCTATGATTAGATGGTACATAAATGATCTTTAATAAGTTGATGATAGTAGTGTATGGATTTGGATCTTTGAGAAGTTGAAGATAGTTGTGTTGTGCCATTATTATGTAAACACATGTGTTGTGATATTTTTGTATAGAGTTGATGCTAGTAGTGTATGGTGTAGTTTGGATTTGGATTTGGATTTGGACTTGGATTGAGTTGTGCCATTTTCTAATGAATGAAAAATTTGTGTGTTGTGCCATTTTTTGAATGAGTTGAATGTTATTCTAGTTAAACGAGGTGAATGAAACGAGCGTGAAAGTTTAATATTCAGTACATGATATATAGAGCAGAAGAGAGTAGATATATCACTATTGGATGTGTAGAAAAGGCAAGTGAAGCCATTTATGCAAATCATGTATGCAATTGAGTGGTTTGCGACGATCATGGAAATAATGTATGCAAATCTTCTTGTTTACAATAATGCAGAGTTTGCAGATGATGTGTTGGTGGGCGCATGATCCTAATTGCGATGAATTCAAGTATCATCTAGCTAGAGTGCCAGATTACTTGTGGCTTGCTGAAGATGGAATGAAAATGCAGGTTTGGATTTATTGGAATATATATGACAATGAATGAAATAAAGTTGACCTAGCTTACATAGCTTCTTTCTTTTGCAGAGATTTGGAAGTCATGTGTGGGATTGTGCTCTTGCCACCCAAGCTGTTCTTGCTTCTAGTATGAGTCAAATCATTTTTTTGTAAAGGCAATGCAAATAGAATACAAAATCATCCTAATTTGTTTGTCAAAAATGATCTTATTGAGTCGTACTTAGGAATATTACCTTGTATGTACAAGTTACCCCTGCAGAGATCAAGATCTTCTTTGAAACCATGTGTGGAGAGGTTGTTAGCTAGTTCTATGAAAAAATATTAGCGCTCTTTGCATGCAGATTGGTAATGAATTGTGTTATTATGCCTTTTTTTCACAAGTTCAGTGCTTGAGATTACTTGGTGACTACCATCATTCTACCAGGATAGCTTTTGTTGAGTTTGTAATGGTATTACCTGGTCTTTCTTCACATTTTCTTGCTCACGTGTTTCTAAATCTCATAAATTTTATTTTGTTATATTCTCCCTCGAGTTAATTGTTCCCTTTCTTACAAAATTACCGAGTGTTTTGTTATGAATTCCCTCTTATAATTTGTTATTGATTTTGGAAAAAACAGGATTGGTTTGATGTAAATAGCATGAGAGGCCATGCGAAAACAAAAAAAATTATTAAAAAAAATATATTTAAAGGGACGACATTGGTTTGATGTAAATAGCATGGGAGGCCATGCGAAAACAAAATTTTTAAAAAAAAAAAAATATTTAAATGAATTTATGGAAATTTTATACATTTTAAAGAATCGACGTGTAAATCTCTTTAAATGAATTTATGGAAATTTTATCATTTAAAAGAGCGAACGTATACGTCATTCCTTTAAATGCATTTCTGAAATTTTTCGTTTATAGAACGACATATCGTCCCAACAAATACGTGTAAATCCCTTTAAATGTTTTCCTAAATTATTATTTTTAAATTATTTTTTCCCAAATATATTTTAAGGGACGACAAATGCCGTCCCTTTAAATGTTTTTCTATAAAAATATTTTTTTAAGTATTGAATTTTATTATTAAAACTAAATATAAATCTTTTAAGGGATTTACAATGTAAATCCCTTTAAATATTTTCGATAAAAAATATTGTTTTTAGTATTGAATTTTATTATTAAAACTAAATATAAATCTTTTAAGGGACGACAATATCTTCCCTTTAAATGTTTTTCGATAAAAATATTGTTTTTAAGTATTGTATTTTATTATTAAAACTAAATATAAATCTTTTAAGGGGCGATGATGGCGTCCTTTAAATATTTTTATAAATAATTAAAAATTTCCTCATAATAATTTTTTAATAAAATAAAATGAATTATGTTTACAGGGACGACAATGTCGCCTTAAAAGCATCTTGTGTCAATACGTGTTGAAATTTCTTAGAAAAGTTTGTGCCAAAGTCAAGATCCTTTAAAGGGGCGATTTTGTCGTCCCTTTTAAAAAATCAGATTGTTTAAAGGGACAAAAAGCGAAGAGACGTCTTTATAGGGACGATGAGTCGTCCCTTTTAAACATTGAAGGGGCGATGATAGGCACAAAGGGGCGACAAAATGTCGTCCTTTAAACCGATTTTCTTGTAGCGTTAGTGATTGCGGCGCTCTTGCAAGTTAATTTGATTTTAGTCATCTAAGCTTTCACTGTTTTTGTAAATAGTTCTCTTTTGCTTTCAGTGGCATTTTAAGTCTATAACTTTTTATCATTATGCGGATTTTTAGTCCTTTTACTAATTCATCATGAGGGGCTCAGTGAAGTGGCTTAGGTGGCTGCCAACTATGTTCTGGGCCCCAGCGGCTCTTATTAAGGTTTTTTTTTTCTTTTTTAATAGGAAAAAACAGATTTATAATTATCTTATCCAAAAAAAAAAAAAAAAAAAATCATTAGATTCCATATCACTTAAGTCGTCTACCCCATTTCCCAATCAGCCCCAAATCCCAACCATTTCCTTTCATCTTCCCCAAAATGCTGAATCCATGGCTATCCCCAAAATCCCCAATTTCCATCTTCAACTATAACTAAAAAATTATTCCTAAATTCTCCTAAATTGGAGTGGAATGTCGTTGACAAAATTACTTTATAGTGCACTCCAATTTCATCTATCCCCAATTTGATTTAGGGTTCATCTTCAATCAGTACCTTCAATCGAGACAGCAGGTTGTAACTATTTTCGGTGGGAGGATCCTCCTATGTGCATTCACATGATACTTACCAACATTTGAGGGACTCTTTCCACCACATACTTCATGTTTATCCATGGCATCGAATTCCTTCAATGGAGCTTCAAAATCCTTTCACTAAAAACTGAGTGCAAACCCGTTTTTTATTTTATTTTAAATTTTGCAGCATGAAGATGGACCCTAATTGAAGATTGGGTATACACGATTGAAGATTCCTGCACTGTAAAAATCCTTCACTGTTCTCGATTGAAGGTACTCGATTGAAGGATAGATGAAATTGGAGTGCACTAGAAAGTAATTTTGTCGACAAAATTCCATTCCAATTTAGGCGAATTTAGGAATAATTTTTTAGTTATTGTTGAAGATAGAAATCAGGGATTTTGGGGATAGCCATGGATTCAGCATTTTGGGGAAGATGAAAGGAAATGGTTGGGATTTGGGGCTGATTGGGAAATGGGGTCGACGACTTAAGTGATACGGAATCTAATGATTTTTTATTTTTTTTTGGATAAGATAATTATAAATGTGTTTTTTCCTATTAAAAAAGAAAAAAAAAACTTAATAAGAGCAGCTGGGGCCCACATGACAGCAACCTAAGCCACTAGCTCTGATGATGAATTGGCAAAAAAAACTAAAAATCCGGTTATAGGACTTAAAATGCTACCGGAGTAAAAAAAGGACTATTTACAAAAACAGGGAAAGTTAGAGGACTAAAAATCAAATTAACCCCGCTCTCGTATGATACAACCACTTTATATCTCGTCAACGACCTAATTGACTAAATTAGGTCTAGAAGAGTCGATATGCATTACACTCATTGGGTTGCCTAACCACGATTAGTGAACGCCACCCTAGAAACCGAATCTATCGCTAGTAGATTTTACTAAGTGGTCTCATTACTCATTTTCCCACACTAAGTATCTTCTCTCGATCTCAACAAAGTGTGCTAAATCATGTATTAGGTGATGCATCTAACACAAGCATTATGGTCAAGTAATGAGAAATAATTTCGCAAAGTGCTTGAAATCTAAACAATCATTCTCACAAATCACAAGAAACTACAATAGCACAATTCATATTTCTTGGGTTAGATCTCTACACTTCATCTTCATCTTCTCCAAATTGGCTTTTACACCATTCCAAGAAGATGAAGAATCCAAGTAAAAATCTAACTAAAACTAACACAAAAAGAGATGAAATTAAAGAGCAATTAGCTAAATAAAAGATTACCCATGAAAATCCATCTTCAACAACTTCATCTCCTCCAACTACATGAGTCACCTTACACCATTGATGAAGAAAACGCTTGAAGACGAACACCATAGTTCATATTATCTAGCAAAATATTAATTACATGTTTTTGTGATAGAGTGATCTCCCCTAAGGTCACTAATGGAGGAATTTCAGCTCTAAGGGTTTGGGGGAAGGGGGAGATGAGAAATCTGCTGAAAAATCCCGTTTTTATGGTGAAAAACGCATAACGAGTCGAGCTGTGCGAAGTTCGGCCCGACAGGTGGTTCGGTACTAGATCGTCTTCAGTAAATTGACCATAACTTTGCTCGTAGACCTCCGATTTGAGTGATTCAAGATGCGCTGGAAATCTTGTTCAAAGATCTACAACTCTTGGGAATAAGTCCAAACCGAATTTTGTCTCTAAGACGGGTAAAATATCACTTTCAGTCAGCTGTGAGTAGAAATACTCGAGACAATTGATCCGTAAGAACTCCGTGGCTTCGGGTACATGCTTCGCACCGTAGAAACGCATCTTGTCAACATCAAAATCATCTCTCCCGATGCTTGGTCAACCTAAGATCCTGCAATGACTCGCCAAAAATACCAAGCATAAACCCGCCAACAAAATATCGGTCTAATGACCCAAAAATACTACTAAAATTACTTTATTTATTACTACTTACTAATTATTGTATCCTTATGAAAAATGTGCAAATCGATGCCCGAAAGATGCAAAATTACTACTTAAAATCACGGAGGTGGGGCTAAAAACATAATGAAATGCATCATAAAATTGACTTACATCGATCGTAGAAGGCGTGGCGAAGGTGGATCGTTCGACTTCGCCCGGCTTATGAGGCGCGAGCCGTTTGGGCTGAGGACCCTATCCGTAACTGGGTTTATGCATGGGCCAGACTTGGATCCGTGGGCTCTTTTCCGGACATGGCATATCAAATATGAATAAAAAATTGTGGTGGTGAAGATGATAAATTGTGTTTCTTGTCCCTCAAGGCAAACTAACCGACTCAAAACCACGTCTTTGAGTCGCATTTTTTATGTAGGACATGACTGGGAGAACCAAGTTCGTTATCGTACGAACGGACGAGGGTGATTAATATCGTTCAATCGGACGAAAAACTCAAGAACCAAACAAGCCAAAATGTTTAACAAGAGAAAACTCTTATGTAATTTTATTGATTGAAAGACGTGTTGAATACAATGAGAGCTGTCTCTATTTATAGTGGAAAAAAGAACTAGCTAGGAGTCTTCTAGAATAATTTGTTCCCTAAGAAATAAAATACTTGTTCTCTAATTTTCATGACTAAGGAAATAAAATCAAATCAAATATTCCCTATTTATTATTCTCATAATATTTATTATTCTCATAAAATAAAATACTAATAAATAATTTCTCATCATTCCCTTCCACTTTATACGCAACTCGTCTCTGAGTTGTCGTCTAGATAATAGGGGTAGAGATCAGCAACGTTGATGTCTTGGAAATTCTCATGTGCTCGGGCAGATCTATGACATAAGCATTGTCGTTAATCATCTTGAGAATATTGAACGGACCAATCTTGCGTGCATCAAGCTTATGTTGTCCACCTCCTCGCTCCTTACGTAGGTATACCATCACCAAATCTGCAACTTGCAAAATCTTCGCACGGGGATGTTGATCGGCGGCGGACTTGTAACGAGCAGTCGTCTGTTCCAAATTCTTCTTCACCTCAGCAATAGTATCCACGTGCTGATGAGCCAAAAGATGTGTAGCTTCAATCTTCTTTAAACCGGTAGGAAGTCGAATAAGGTCAATAATGGTAGCTGGAACTCTCCTGTAGACAATAGAAAATGGGGACTTATCCGAAAAATTAATAGTAAACAACAATCGAATAAAACTCGAACTCGGGTCGGCTAGATGAGCACGCGTGTCGTGAACTATGAGTTATCTAGGTTCTCCCTTCCATACAAGAATGCTTTGTCCCCTTGGGGCACATCCAAAGGAGCCAACTTAATTGGCCCTTAAGTATATGACACAAATGTCCCATTTTTTTGTACGTGAGATTGAAGAGTGGGTCTCTTTCAATCAATGTCCAAAGGATGCAAAGTTACTATTAAAAGCATGAAAAAGAGGATAAATACATAGTAAAATACATCATAAATTTGATTTATATCACTTATCTTAACTCTTAGCCGATGAGAAGTACACCTTCGAGACGGTCTGAAAGGATTCACAGTAGAGTCCGTGTAGCTTCTAACCCGTATGTTCCCTCTAGTATCCATGTTCAATTCCATGAAGAGCTATTCATGCCAACCCCTAAAGTGTTGTGCCATATTGTCCGAGGGTATCAGTGAACTACTCATGGTATTAGGGCATCTACACCTACTATGTGATGTTCTATGATCTGATGAGAGTGTTAGTGATATGGAATGACGAGTTGGTTAATATTGTGGATTTCTAATTTCTTTGTTCAAGTACTTTAAGTTAAGTTTAAGTATGTTGAAGTATTATAAATAACGATGGAATGTTGTATGATGGGTTTTAAATGAAACGAAGTGTTATATTTTATAAATGGTGTGTTAGAAAACCGAGCATATCGTTTTAGCTTATGTGCAAATATCATAACACCAGGCATCGGTCAGTTCTAGTAACAAATCGATCTAAGAAACATGAGTATTTATAATAGTCGGATCACTCGATCATGCATGCCCCAAAATAACAAAGTTGAAACACATTATTTCTGACTAATGTTGTAGCTTAAAACATGACAACTCGGGTCTAAAATCACAGTAAAGTATTCTTTCATGATTTAGATAATCTCGTGTAGCAACATTTACTGTTACCCAAATAAAATGGTGATTACAATCACAAATGCTCTAATCCACGGGAAATTGCAAAATCAGGTGTTGTCGGCAACACTTGGAAATAAAGTTCAACTTTTTACAAAATACGACAATAATATTGACGTTAAAAGAATTTTTACGACAATAATAATGTCGTAAAATACTAATTTTACGACATTATTATTGTCGTAAAAATTCTTTTAACGACAATATTACTGTCGTAAAAAGTTTTAACGACAATAATATTGTCGTAAAATCTTTTTAACTCCATTATTACTGTCGTAAAATCTGTTTAACTACAATATTTTTTACAACAATATTATTGTCGTATTACCTAAAAACGCAATTTGTAAAAGTTGACCTGATCCACAAAGTACTTTAGTATATGCCACACACTATGACTCTAAAAGTCTAAATACTGATTTAATTTTGCAAATGTTTATAATTAATTTTGATTAATGATTTTGTTTGAGCTTGGAAAGTATGTATCACTGTGAGTGTTTATCAAAGAATATTATAACTTGTTTACTGAATCAAAGCTTCAAAATCGAGTCGTTGCTTTTGTGTCTAGCTTATATATTGTCCCAAACCGGTTACATGCTTTTGGGCCCTACATTGGTCATGGCCTATGCCCACAAGTAAAGGGCACCTTTTAAACAACTAAAACGTTTGGTAGAGATGATAATTCACCAGATTAAAAAAAAAAAAAAAAAACTTTAGTTTGGAAGTTAGATCGAGTAGACCGATCTAGGCACTGATCAGGATTCGAGCCCCTCACGAAATAGGTAAACGCTTCATGAAACCATTGAGAAAAAGGTAGACTAGCTACTTGTTCTAGCCAACACTGCTTCATATATAAGATTAGAACGTTTCATATCATCTGAAAAATTCAGGGATAACAAGTGATCACCACCAATTGCGATTATATATAATGGCTTACCAAGTCAGAATGTTGAAACCTTTTGATAATTCATTCCACTGAAATACAGCAAGGGTTTTTGTTACACATTGTTCTTTATCACATAATTAATTACTAGATATGTACTTAATATTTAAAACATAAATACACTTTAGTCCCAAGGACAATATATTCTCAACTAAAACATTCACATAATTTGAGTGCTTTTGAGGAGAAAAGGTGGAATATTGATGTAGCGTAATCCTACAAATGCGTTTTATATTGAAAAGATAACTGATACACAAGCCCAACAGCATGAGGCAAAATTAGGATTTTAGTCCTTTAACTTGGCATATTTTGGATTTTAGTCTTGCTCTTGCTCCGGTGAGGAAAATGGTCCTCTAAGTTTGCTTTTTTGGATTTTAGTCCTATCCGCCGGAAAGAAATTGATTGGGCAGCGGAATTTTAAAAATAGTCCTCTAACTAGGTTGCCACGTAAGCGTTTTTAAAGATTAGGTGCCAATCACTATTTCAGCGGATATGACTAAAATCTAAAAAAGCCAACTTAGAGGACCATTTTCCTCACCCAGAAAAAAGTAGGACTAAAATCCAAAATATCGCCAAGCTAAAACTAAAATCCTAATTTTTGCCCAACAACATGAACCCTAAAAAGTAACGGATTTCAAAAATAAAATAAAATAAAATCCAGTAAAAATAAAAAAAAAATCTCCATTTTCATTAATATAACAATATGGACACCCTATGTTTATTACTTAAAGCAGGTCGAGAGTTTATTTCCAGCAAAATAAGTAGTCTCATTTTGCACTATGACTTGTGTTGTACTCCATCCAACCGACCGAGAGAGAGAGAGAGACGGCTCTTTAAATAAGCTTCTTATCAAGTCTGACGAGGCTCCGTATATAGATAAAATGCTCATTAATGTAGGCATAGCCAAATGGGTACCCCTCAACTTCAATTTCCTCAAAGGAGTAGTCATGAGGATCCCACCACATCAAAAAATTGCTGTTGCAAAGCAATCGTCTTTCCTTGTTTGGAAAATAATAAATCCTGCATTTCAGCTGGCCGGTGTATAAAGGCGTCCAAGATCTCTCAACCCCATACTTTTCCATCACCCAGACCTTAGGCACATCAACGTCACCCAACCTATCGAAAGTTACACAAAAACGACCCCCAAAGTCTGATAAACCAGTTGGTTTCATTCCAAGTCCTCTAGGCATTTCAGGTAAAAGTAAGGATCTAAAGGATTCCGTCGCAAGATCAAATACACCAATAAACCGAGATGAGTTGGTAGGATTTTCCCACAACCAATGCATAGCACTACTAACACAAATTCCAGCTGACCGTGAAAAACATGGAGAGGGATAACCTGGAAGAAATTCTCCATCGAAGCTTGTCCATGAATCTTTTCTCAAGCTGTAAACTTGCAAGCTTTTACAATTTATGTTTATGCAGGTGAGTTTGTAATCATCGTTAACACGGTCATAACCAATTGAGATAGTTGTGGGGGTATAGGTACTAATTAGGTTTTTAGAAGGTAGTAGGTTAAAAGGGCATTCAACCTTTTTGGATGTTCCATTAGATGGGTTCCAAAAAAGATATGCTTTATGATCTATATTCTTCTTCCAAAAGCTAAAAATTCCATTGCAGCAACCAACTAAAGTCATGCCTAGATATGAAGGACAATCCAACTTTATTGGATTAGCCCGTTTCAGATCATCCGAAAAGTTGAGGGAAAACAAGTTATTACTTTCCTGGATGATGATTGCATAATCAGATTCAGAGAGTGATCCTTCACAATATTGTTGATGATTATGCTTTTTGACGAAAATAGGGCTATCAATCATTCCACACATACCTTTGGATACGCAACGAAACCGGATCAAAGACTTCACCGGAAATCTGAGGAATATTTCGTGTACCAAATCCTCCGGCAAATGGATTGTAGGAATAATTTTGCGTCTTCTAGTTGATCGAAAAGAAATTTCGGAAGACTTCACCGGCAACTCAATGTGGTCGTCGTCCTCCAGCATCGAGTAGTCAGGTTCTTCTACTGCTAGCAATCGATGAAGATAAGGATACTAACTGGATCGATTATTCTAAATATTTTTTCTTATTTCTTTCTCCAGACAACCCAAGAATTAGCAGGGAAGAATATGACGATTCCGAGCATTAGGTCTTTTAGATAGGGCTGAATGTTTTCAGAAATTTTTTTTTTTAAATTGGGCTTGAATGATATGCCTGATTCCGTACCTTTTTTTATAATTTTTTTTTATTAAATAATAGATGCATTCTTTTACAATATCAATAAAAATCTTAAAATAATAATTTCTATCGATTAATAAAATATTCTTTTAGCCCTAAAAAATCTTCTACAAAAACAATTTCAATAAAACATGGAAAAATTAAGTATAATTCTTCTTTATTTAAGCTTTAATCCACACTTATTTCTTTAATTGCACAAAAAATTCTATCATAGACCATTTTACCCTTATTTTTTAATAACCGAGTCTTCTCTGCTTCATCGCCGTTCCCCTCGAAGCAAACCAAAACGGTGAAGAAACAAAACTCTCGATGCTCCTTCCAAGGACGTCCAAGGGTTGTCGCCGCCGTTTATGATGAAAAAGAAGCAGCAGGAAAGGTCTTGATTTAAGAATTATCATTCAATTAAAAGATAATTATATGTGGCCCTTAAGTTATTTAGATATTATGTTGGTAAATATTATTGGTTTATTATTAATTAAGGGTATTATGAGAAATCCTATGATCGATGGTTAGGGTTTTCATCCGGAATATTCCATAATGCTTTAGGTCCCTAGTCTTGTCTATATAGACTGCATGTGTACCATCGGTTGATGATCATACAGAAAATAGGCATAGACCAGAAGACCTAATTGCACCATATGCCACCATGCGTATGAAGTTCTCCTTTTCTGTTCTAGGGTTTGGATCCTGGCAGCAAACTGAGACGGAGTCGAATAACAATGGATGTAGGAACGGTCCTGATGATTTCTTCCGCTTCCGCTTATTCAGGTAATCTGAATCTATCGTTTTCTATTATGTGGTATCAGAGCGATCCTATAATCCATGTTGTTCGATGATTATAGTTTAATTAGATCCTTTTAGACATGAATCTGATGATGGATCGATATTGATCTGTTTCGATATATTCACTGCTTATTCTTGTTTTTCATAGATCAACAATATATATTATTATATTTTATATCTAAGGTTGATCTTTTTGTTTGGATCCGTCAACTGCTTTTCCTCGCCGGATCCTTTCTGGTGCATATAGATAGCACAAACCTGTTCCACATAAATTTAATAAAATAAAATAAACATTTGTTCTTTTACGGCTGAATACAACCTTGATTTTCGTTTTGTGAACCGTCGCCGGACCTGATTCGGTGCATTTCCCAATCTACCACTTTTGAGGTATGTAAATTTCTCAACTACCACTCCATTCCCTAAATACCACTACTTTGAACCTTTATTTATGAGAATACCACCTCCCATATATATAAAAAATGGCGAAAATCCCTTGGACTATATGGGAGGTGGTATTCTCACAAATAAAGGTTCAAAGTAGTGGTATTCTAACAAATTTTCCACCTGGTTCCGGTATATTGATACCGGTTGTCGGGTTGAAACATTTTGTTTCTGATCATCATCACCGTTGTTGTGACCAAGACTGTATTGGCAGCCATGTATCTCGATCATCTTCTTCATGATGATTAAAAAAAAAAAAGGGTCAAAGATGATCAGTGAGTCGGTTTCTTGCATTCACGATGGAGAGTGGTAGCGTTATGTCCCCTGCCGGTGGCGGCCTTGTTTGAACATGCTTGTTATTGCTGCCGCTGTATTTATTTTGTTTAAAATATTAGGGTTGTCTTTTGTGGCACATGGGCCGAGAGTGCACCTGTTGGTTTATTCTCTTCTTTAATATTTACCTATATTTACCTCAGCATATCAAAATATATAAAATAGAATGAACAATATATACTCCATAAAATAAAATAAAATAAACAGTAGGGTTGCCGATAGTTGCTTCATTGTTATGAGCCGACGGTACTTGTATTGTTATAATTATTATTTCGCTATTGTTTCTCAATTTTGATTACAATAGCATTTGCCCCCTGACAGTATTATTAGTTTTATACATGTTATTATAACATGTAATGGTCAGGACAGATTAGTTGCATGCCTTTAAAATTGTGAATAATTTATAATATATTTTGTTTTCACATTAATGATTTACGATTATAATTGTCAAGGAGATATGATCAAAATTAGTCCTTTAATGACTCTCGTAAGTACGCATTATTTTGTTTAGTTATGTATACTTTTAGTAGAGATTAATTGATCATACCTTATGTATCACATTGAGAGATTATTTTTATGCATTTTTGAGTATATACCAATATATATATATATATATATATATATATATATATATATATATATATATATATATATATATTGGTATATATATATATATATTCATATAATGATATGTGATTATAGTAGTGATACATATCTATTGACTTAATATCGTTGAAGTAATAGTTGTTGGTTCGTGAAACATATACACGTCATTAAGTATATGCCTTTAGATTATTAATGATTTGCAACATTGAGAAATATATCGTATAGTTATGTCAAGTTTAGAGTTACCCACAGCGGCTCAAATTCTAGACATATATATAGAGATTGGTTGCATTATGTTTAGTGATCAAATAATGACATATTAATGTTGTAATAATTTTAGTGTTGAAATAAATATGCATACTTGAACCATATTTAAGTATTAAATTGCACATATTTATGTCAACATAAGATCTAATTGACTTATGTAAAGTTGTCAATATATTGAATGTCAATGGTGTCAAATGTTGGGTGTAGCCACATCAGCCTGAAATGATGATGCATAAATGTTTTGATCACTATATGTGAAGATTGAAAACTCATCGATATTCTGTTGAATTGACAAACGGTTCAATTATAAGAAATACATTTGTATTTACCCTTATTTAGTAACTTCTAAAATATGACATGTCATACAGTCGATTTTGAGTGTAGCCACATCAGCTAAATGATTGACAAAAGACTTAATCACATATTATTGGTGATTAAGAAGACAAAATTGATCGCATCATGTTTAGGGATCAATTTAATGCATATTTTAGCTGCAATTAAAGGGTTGATTGACATATATGAGTGAACCATACATTATTTGTGCGTTTGGTGGAGCCTAATAATTAACTTGTTTGATTAATTAATGTTGTAGTCTTTCCATATCGTAATTAATATATATTATTTGATTGTTTGTATTAAAAAAAGACTATATAATCAATCCGTGTTAAAGTGTCTCACATTGGGAGCTTGTGCTTGTTTCATGGTATCGGAGTCACCATATATTGTGCAAGTGTTGGGCCTATTTGTTGGCTTTGTGTGCCCGGCCCACACTTGAGGGGGACGTGTTAAAGTGTCTCACATTGGGAACTTGTGCTTGTTTCACCCATCATATTAAGAGACGGACTTCCCTCACCACACAACCTAGGTTTTGGGGATGATGCCCCTCCTCTTATATGAGTTTGGGCCTAGATTTTCTACAAACCGTTTGTGTCACATTAAGATATTATTTCTCTTGCATCTCTTGGAGTAGCCACAGCATCCGGAATGCGTGATAAGTAATGCTAATGTTTAGTGATTACATGAGTGACTCATAGATTTCAGACCAATTAATTCATTTAGATAATGCTCGGCCCCAAAGGGAAGCAATTATCTTTGTGAGATTAATTGAAATAAGATGGAAATTAGCATAAAGATGAGGAGATTTTTCTTATGCCCACAGGTACAGATGGTCTCACTCTATACAGTTAATTCTCTAGTCTTATTATTTATGATAGTAAATTCTATGTAGTGATTACAACCTCTACCCACAGGAAGGCCGTGAATTTACTTTTAAAAGAATTACATTGTTTGATTCTGTCTAAGGCAACTCATATTATTAATTTTGGAATGCATAGGTCAGTATCATGTGATTCGTATGGGTGCTCCACCACTCACTACGGAATCACATTTATCAACTGCTGGGGTTGATCTATGAGCATTTTAGAGAATCAATCGCTTATGGAGGTGCTCTTAAAATAAATTTAAACCATTTTAAATATGCATTTCCATTAAGGATAAATTTTATTTTGACCACCCTAATGTTAGAGTTGTCCTCAATGACATATAATAAAATTGTTCAGTATGTACTTCTCATAATAAAATTGGGTTATTAGTGTTGGTTTATTGATCATTTTGGATTACTAATATTATGATTTTTCTATGGTCTTGGGTGATTTCTATTTGTGATAGTGTAATTAAATACACTTATCATGTTCAGAGTGTTCATAATTTTATGAGCATAGAGAAACACGTGGTCTATAGTGTATTTGATCATTTGTATTCTGGCATGATGAGTGAATTTTGTGAGACATATAAAGAATATCGTATTGTCTCATTTTTAGAAATTACACTTGGAGGTAATCTTGTTTCTATTAGTTAAATGTCATCTTAATTTTGGTTAAGGACATTAAAGTATGTTACCTCATCGGTATGGAAATTGCTGTGTTAGATCTCATATTTAGTTGTGATATAAGGTGAAGTGTTTTAGATGTTTACTTCACATTGTCAATTATATGTAGGTAAAATTTTCATTATTAGATGAAAATATGAGGCTATCATATTTTGGATAGTGAATCTCTCGTGCTCATCTTAAGATTTCAAATCTTTATTTTGTAGAGCACGATAGCCTATTAAGTTATACCTAACCTACATAAGATAATTGACATCATTGAATATATCACTATTTCGACATTTGAAGTTGCAAAATACTTCTTTACATTAAAGTAGATTGTGGTGAGTTATTAAGGCTTAATATCTTTATGTATAGCCATGATTTATTTGTGGGGTTTGTTTAATGTTCATGACAAACCATAAGTTCACTCTTTAGGTTGAATTTCGTTGAGATCATAACATTGAAAGTGTCTTTTGTTCAATATTTTGGATGGTTTGAGAATTTGTTTCATATTTTGACATCATCAATTATTGTGGCTTCTTATCCTTATTAAAGCTTATATTGTTCACAAAGTTTTTATACTTGAGGATAGAGTATGCTATTTATGATAGTATGGAACGAAAGACATTTATGACAAGAAAATATTTGTGTCATTTTCTCCTTGAATCATACAATCACACTTGTTTGTACGATCGTGTGATTGAGTGAGAGAATCCCGTCGAAAATGACATTTATTAGTATCCTAAGGAGTTAAATCTATTTGAACATTGTGTAATATTGTTCGATTCTCTTCAAGGTTGTCATCTTGGCAACATTGTGTTGTGGAAAGAATCATGCTGAAATATTATACATTTGAATATGACCTTATTTTGACCAGAGCTTATAACTCTGGATATAGAACTTTGGTCAAATGAAGTGTTCATAGATAAATAGATATTTTGATTGATTCTTCGGAATCGCAAAAAGTTGATCATATATTCTAACATAATGTGAAGTTAGAAACCATAAGAATTTGAGAAATGCTAATTGAGTGCGAGTGATTGTTGTAAGTGATTAATCATAAGGTGAATTGCATCATTCTGCATTTCATTGAAGAAACTTAGTTGACTCTAAATGGAATACATTGTATTTCATATTGAAAGGGTCAATTATAGATTGATCACATGTTGAGGACAATCACATATAATATCTACTCATTTCAAAACCACTAATTACGTAAAATAGTGGGAGTAAATTTCTCAATTATTAAAACCTGATTCTATTTTGAATTGTGTGCATGAATTAGTTCTTTTGAACATTGTGAGCATGAGTTGCATTGTTACATCCTAAGTAAATTCATTTTTGTACTAGTACTTTGTGGTTCATTATAAAATCACATATTGATGATTTAATAAATCACTTGGGAGCTTATTATTGTTATGATGAGCAAAATAATGCTAGATTTGTTGTTGAGAATTTTCTCTAGGAGGCACTTAAGATTATCAATTCTTCTATACAGTTACTGAAGAATATTGTGACCGTTTTGTTGATTGTAGCTCATGATAGATATATGGTTTATTTAATCATTATAGTGGTTGTCATTTATGTGATAAACCACTGAAATGTACACAACATGTGTTGGAGAACAAAAGCAATGAATAATTGTTTTCGGTTTGCAATTATTTATATGGATTTTGTAAGCTTCTGATTTTGTTATACTGGTTTACATTGTAATGATGTTGATGTTTTCAACCAGTGGGAGTATTAACCATATTTTAGGATGGTACACTTGAATTTTTGTTAGAGCTATACTTATGATTTCTACGTTTCCTTAAAAGGATATGTTGTATGATTTTGGTGAATCTCATATCGATATAAGAGGTTCAATGAGATCATCTATGTCAGGATCTCGTTAAGTTTACATCAACTACCTTTAAAGGTGAACTTGTGTATTGATTAGAGTAGCTCATTTATTGAATGACCGAAATTTTGTGTAGTTAAGTCACATGCTTTATGAGTTTTGGCTTATGGTTTTTGGTCGATGTTGCTTCTGGACAAATTTTTGACTCATCGCATCCTCACTCATATGAGGAATGATTTTGATGATGAAATTAGCAAATCAACATTTATGGGACACGTTGTCAGAGGTAAGCTAGCTATAAGATGAGTGTCAAGTAAGTAGAATAATATGAGAATATAGATTGTGTATTTTGCCGGCTTATGTTATCTCACAATCATATTTGACTTATTGACACATAAAGATGCTTCGTCTGAATTATTTGAAAACTGTCAAAATAGGCATCATAGTGATGGAGCAATTACATGAAAGTGCACCGAGTTCATGTATGAGAGAATCCATTTGGATTCAGGGACCCCGAATGATATTTTGATTAGTTCATTCATAAAAGGTTTACTTGGATGGTTGATATTGCACATTGTAATTTTGGAAGGGAGTGTTCGTTTTTATTGAGCATAACCGACATAGTTCTTGTGTTAGTATTTATCAGTTGAAGTTGTGTTAATAAACCAGAGAGTGACATTTTGTGCATGCAAATTTTGTTGTCACTCATTAATGTTGTGCCGACATAACTTCTCGGGCCAAGTGGGAGAATGTAAGAATTATCATTCAGTTAAAAGATAATTATATGTGGCCATTAAGTTATTTAGATATTATGTTGGTAAATATTATTGGTTTATTATTAATTAAGGGTATTATGAGAAATCCTATGATGGTTAGGGTTTTTATCCGGAATATTCCATAATGCATTAGATCCCTAGTCTTGCCTATATAGACTGCCTGTGTACCATCGGTTGGTGATCATACAGAAAATAGGCATAGACCAGAAGACCTAATAGCACCATATGCCACAATGCAAATGGAGTTCTCCTTTTCTGTTCCAGGGTTTGGATCCTGACGGCAAACTGAGACGGAGTCGAATAACAATGGATGTAGGAACGGTCCTGATGATTTTTTCCGCTTCCACTTATTCAGGTAATCTGAATCTATCATTTTCTATCACTTGAATCATCCCAGCTCCTGTGATATGTTCTAGTTCTCTTCTTTGAATCGTCCTGTAAGACTTGCTTATATTATTTGATTCATCAAAAGTTTCGTTGATTCCTGACTTCCACCAAATAAAGGGCCATCCGATTTTTGTCAATGGAGATCGGAAAACGATCTGGTCATGACTTGGCTTGCCAATTCCGTTTTTTTTTCTTTTACAAGCTCCGAAATGGCTTGTCAATTCCATGACAGCTGAGATCAGTGGGGATTTTTTATTATATCAAAATGCTAGTGAAATCTGGTTGGTAGCAAAAGAAATGCTTTTTATAAAGGATATTACTTCAAAAATCTTTGAGATAGAATCAAGTCTTCAAGATATGAAGCAGGGTAAGTTAACTGTTGTTCAATATTACAATCAACTGTCCAGAAAATGGCAAAATCTTGATATGTTCGATGTCCGTGAAAGGCGTTGCCCTGAAGAAAAAATTCAAAGAAATTGTTGAGGAAAAAAGACTCTTCAAGTTTCTTATGGGCCTCAATAAGGAACTTTATGAAGTTAGGGGTCGTCTTCTTGGAAGTAAATCTTTACCCAAATTGAGGGCTGCCTTCTCCGAAGTCGAGCAGGAAATTATAATGAAGCTCAGTTCCTCTACTATTCCATTTGCTAATTCATTAGTCTTAATTACTTGTTTATTTTTTGGTTTTTTCTTTTTTGTATTCTTGGCACATGACACAGGGACGGACCCAGCATGGAGGAGAGGTGAATGACCCCCACACAAATTTTGGTGCGAAATTACTAGTATACCATCCAATAATATTAAATACTTGTGTATGTATATATGTTCGAACATTCTTAAAAAAACTCTCCTTGTAGCTTAATTGGTATCGTGCCTAAGTATTATCCATGTAGTCAAGTATTCAAATCCTATCTGCTACATTTTTTTTAATCCTTTTTTTGTTTGTTTTTTATTTCGGCCCCCACTGAAAAACAATTCTGGGTCCGTCACTGACATGACATGATTATATATCCACTTTGTTATAAAAGATGTTTATGTCATAAGGATCAAACGTTAGCAAGCTCACACAATATGATACTGTTAGTGTGTTCTTGTGTTTGAATGTGATACTGTTACTGTGATACTATAATAATGTTATTGTGATAATGTTACTGTTAAGTGTTATAGAATATGAAAGCAAAAAAGATCGCGTGCTACCATATTTATCTGATGGAAATGAACAACACAGTTTGATTTCTCAGTTGGAGTTAGAGTATTATGATCCTGACATTCATTATGACATATATCAGCTTATCAAATACTCTTATAAAATACTCACAACATATGGATAAAGTTGTGAGTATTTGGAAACATTTCCTGAAAGTAATTTTTTATTCATTGTGTTTGAAGGTGTTAATTGTGATTGAATATGTTACTCCCTCTGTCCCAAATTTTTTGGGACTTATTCCATTTATAGATGTCCAAAAATAAGTCTCATAACTAATATTTAGAATAAAAACTTCTTTTTAAATTCCTAAAATGCCCACATAACTACATTTATTAAGAAGTTTAAGAACAATAAAAGGACATAATTGTAAAGTAATCATGTTTTTAATGACTAGACAATCTAATAAATGATGTTTTCTTAAAATTTTAGAGTTCCAAAATTTCCCAAACAAATCGGAACGGAGGGATATTTGAAAGTACACAAGTTTTTTGAGTGTTAATGTAATTACATTATTGTCCAAATGGTTTTTAGTTTACGGTTTGTTTTCGACTTCTAATCTTGATGGAGATTTTCTAGACTTTGTTGATGCATCAATTAAATATTATGTGTACAATTTTTATGGTCTCGGTAATTGGCAATACAAATACATTGTGATATTTCATTTGGACAGGTGGTATTAAAAACATATAAAAAAACTAGTTATTTTAAAAATCATATTTGTGACAAAGTGATGAACTTCGTCAGAAGTCAGTTGGAAGTATTTGTTCACCGTAGAAATAGTGAATGTTACCGACAAATTAGTGGCAAAGTTTGTCGGAAACTTGTCGGAACAATTAACTAAAACATCGTTGGAAGTTTGTCGGAATATTGGTTTGAATATTTGTCGGAAACATAGTCACTTAATTTGTCCGAAATTTGTCACAAACGTTCGTAGGAAATTTGTCGCTACATTCGTCGGTCATTTGTCGGAAAGTTTTGTAGGAACTTCGTCGCTATTTTCGTCGTAGATTTGTCAAAAACTTTCGTAGGAATTTTGTCAATACCTTCATCGAAAATTCATCAGTAACTTTCGTAGGAAACTTTGTCACTAAATTTTTCGGAAATTCCGTCAGTACGCGATTCCAACGCCCATTATTGCAACATCACATATTTCGTCGGAAACTCGATTTTCTGACAAACTACCGACGAATTCTTCCGTAGGAAACATCAAAAATTCTAGTAGTATTCGTTTTATTCCATAACGGAATAGAGGTTGTCAGTGTGTTGTAAAACATGCTGAGTCCATGATTATTGGCTAATCTCATACTGTTACTGTTAATGGTAATGGTGTAATTGTATTTGTTAATAAAACGTGTTACTGTTACTGTTAATGTGTTAGTGTAAACGTTGCGATTATTCGTATTTCAAATCTACGTTGAAAGAGTATATATCATATGAGATCTCAAAATGAAGAGGGAAAAAATATGAACTTTGGTGAAATAATTTTGACGATCGGTGTTCTAAATCAAAAGTTACGGTCGTTTATAAGAAAAACGCTCCGATTAATGCAAAAAAAAAAATCGGCTTTATAAATTTACGTCGGAAATGTATCGTATGAGATCTCAAAATAAAGAGCAGAAATATTTATGAATTTTGGTGGAAATTTTTTGATGATCGGAGTTCTAAGTCAAAAATTACGGATGTTGAAAGAAAAAAAATCTGACCTGGTGTAAAAAAAAAGGAAGGGACAGTGATAAGTAACGAAAGTGAGAGGAACGACTTGAATGCGTCTATTTGTATAGTTAAGGGTATTTTTGTCCGTCTAATTTTTTTTTGTCCTTTTTGCAACCTTTTTAAGTAGCGTGTCCTATTTATTTATTTTGTATTAAAAAGTTGATTTTAGCCCCTTCTCCCATAAAACATTTAATGATTTATTTATTTTCTTATTCATCTACTTTTTTTCGTTTCTATTTAGTTTTTTTTTTCGAGGATGAAATTTTACTAGGCACTTTCAGAAGCACAAGCATTCAGTACATCAATAGGGGAGTTCCCGATCCAAGAAAGGAGTGAACAACAAGTCCTAGCTAGTAAATGAGCCGTGTCCCGTTCTCTTCACAAAAGAGAACGATACAAATGACAAGCGGGGAGAAATTTCACTACATGGTTCCACAACACGACCGACTTCTGATAGATCCTCAGTTGCCAATTTATATAGTGCTAAGAGAGTCACTTCCAATAATGAGGTTTGTGTATCCGTAAGCAAAAGCGATTGAAAGGCCAGGGAAGATTGCAAGAGCTTCTCCAATATCCACCGTTGATTCATGCCTAATACGAACGGCGAATGAGTTACAAATTCCACCAACAGCCATGTCCCAGTCTTTAAGAGACGCGTCTACATTGCATTTTATGACATCTACCGGGGGTGCATTCCATGTCGTCGGGACATGTGAAGTAGGCCATAAGGCAAAGTAAAGATATCATTTGCCATAGCTTCAGCATGAGCAATCAACAAACCAATGTTGACTGCCTATCCCTCGAAAATCCAAGATCATCTTACTTTCCATACGTGCCAAAAAAGGTAAATGATTTTAGTGTTAATTTAGTATCATAAACCCAATCGGGTTGGACCAAATCCGACCGAATTCGATTCGATTCTGATCTATTTCGTTTATGTAATATTATTATGAATAATAAAAGCACTTTTGTAAATAAATATTTTTTATTCCACAAAACAATATATATATATATATATATATATATATATATATATATATATATATATAAAATAACTTCACTAGTATTAAACAGTGATAACCAACCATGATAGTGATTATGATTGATGAGATCTCGACTCAATTTAAATTGTTTGATACTTAAATATCTTTAGTTGTATGTATTATTAAATGGAACACTAATTGTACAGTTAGACTAGCACGTATTAGATATCTTCTATCTTGTGAAGATAGTAACATATCTCATCTGACAAAGTGTGGGGACACAGACTGTACGTGGACGCGTATTAGAGAATACGTACGCTAGATTGACCTACTCACTTTATAAGTGTCACACTATGTGGCGGTCGTGTAATTATCCTTAGACTGGAGTATTCATAACATCACCGTGTGGATTGTCATTCTTTGATACTATTGAGGTTTCTCCTAATCATGGGGCGATCGTGTGGTAGTGCTTGGGTATGATATTGAGACATGCGTGGAGATTCATGTCGCTCATCTGGAAATCGCGTTTCTTAATAGTTGGAATAAATATCCGAAAGGGTCGTATGTATTGAAGATGACCGGATACATAGAGAGGATTATGAAGCTTGGTCATAAACTGGTGCACGAATTAAATATTGACTTGATTCTGTAATCTCTTCCCGACTCTTACTCACAGTTTCTGTTTGAACTACAACATGAACAAGCTTGATTTCTCCCTTGCGATGTCATTGAATATGCTCAAGACTGTTGAAGGTACTGTCGACAAGGGCAAGCAAGTGTTGCTTGTGAGTTCTTCGAAGGGCAAGAAAAATGCCCAAAAAAGAGCAAGAAGGCAAGAGAGACTCCCAAGCCCAAGCCCAAGATAGCCAAGACAAGAAAAATGATGTTTTCTTCCATTGTCGCTAGCCTGGCCATTGGAGAAGACACCGCAAAGCTTTCTTGAGTACCAAGAAGAACAAACATGGTGATGCTTCGACTTCAGGCATGTTTATGATTGAGATCAACATTGCTTCTTCTAAGTCTGACCATTGGATATTAGATACTAGATGTGGATCTTATATATTTAGGAATGTGCAGGGACCAAAAAGGACTAGATATCTGAAGAAATGAGATATGGACCCGCGCGTGGGGAATGAAGCAAGTGTTGCTGCCCTAGCCGTAGAAGTTTATTTTTTTTTTCATTTCCAGTGGGATAATACTAGAATTAAATAACTGTTATTTTGTTCCTACTCTTACGAAGAGAATTATTTCTATTTATGCATTGGATGTAGAAGGATTTTCCTTCACCTTTAAGAATAAAAGTTGTTCTTTCTCACGTGATGGAATATTTTATAGTACTGCCAAACTGAACAATGGTCTCTACATATTAGATATGAATATTGATATAATTAATGTAAACAACAAGAAAGCTAAGGCCGATGAGTTGAATGAATCTTACTTATGGCAGTGTCGATGACAGACCTAAACCTAACCTTGGAAACGGCGTCAGAAAGCTGACGGACATTACCTAGGCTATACAGATCCTAACCGGCAGTGTACCGGGTCAAATTGTAGCTCTAGTCCGGTGAGTCAGTCGTATTCTCGGGGAAAACATGGTAATTCTTTTAAGTGGGGTTAAACACCAAGAAGCTATTATTAACTCGATCTAAGTCGCAGATTTTTAACTTTTCCTCGGGTTAGATAGTTAGATCAGCTTAGATTAGTTAGTAATGTTAGAGTTAGATGTTAGTAAAGCAGAAAATAAAACAAATAAATACTAATATAATATATATTTTTGGATCTAGCCAAGAATACTTTCTTGAATCAATATCTTTTAGTAGAAATAAATGAGACAGATCTTCCTTTATTCAAGGTGTAAATTATATATGAATCGGTGTACTCTAAGCTAGACAACTCCTCTCACACACGGCGTATGAAATTGTCATATGTCAAATGTCATCACCCAATGTCATCCAAAGCATAGGTCACTCCCGTTTTGTCATACGAGCAATGTTTCGGATCTTGATTAAAACAGATAAATTAACGTAATACGATCTTGAGCACAATTTTAATAAGATTTGTTTTTCTAGGACAAATCTGCCCCCGGGTAGGAAATAGGATTCCGTTGTCACGTTTTCACTCGGCCAATTTTACCCTCCGGTCTTTCTATTACGATCTCGTATTCTAATCGTGAGTTGTCAATTCATTAGATTACGTTAAAATAGAAAGAGATTCATTATAATTGGTTTTAATCATTATTACCAGAGTCAATCATCCAGATCTATAAAAAGAATAACTAATTCAGATTCATATCTTGGCTAGATATATTTTTAGTTATACATAGATATATATATCAGATTCTGTCAAAATGTCATGGATTAAACGGCTGGAAGTTTTCCATAATAGCCTTCTGTCAAGATGACAAAATTCTATTACAACCAAATTTAGCCTTTCGATCCAAACACTTATCAAATTCTCACATATATATATAGATAGATATAATTATATAGAACAACAAAAAGTAAAACTCAATAAAATTACCCGTTTACTTGAGATCTAAGTTGTATTCTTGAAAATAGAAACTTTTCCTAAAGCATTTTCTTCGATAATTTTCTCAAGCATTACAACATTACTACTTTTATTTAAACAAACATACATACATACATAGACATATGTATATACGGGCCCAAAACAAAATAAAAAGAGAAAAGAGATGAAGAAGGGACATGAAGAAGAGGGAATGGAAGAAATGGGAGGAGGTGGAGAGAGAGATCTTGGCCAAAAGTGGCCAAGATGGGGCAAGAAAGATGGAATGGAAATGGGGAGTATATATAGGAGAGATATACATATATATATATATATATATATATATATATATATATATATATATATATATATATATATATATATATATATATATATATATATATAGCACATGGAAGCCATCATCAAGCACATGGGAGCCATCATCAAGCACATGGGAGGAATATCCATCATTGCAAGTAACATGCACCACATGGGAGAATATAATCAAGTTGAGAAAATATCTCCACTTTTCCCGGCGTTTCTATAAGCGGCGCTTATTGATAAAATAGCCATAACTTGAGTTGTAGACCTCCAATTGACGTGATTCAAAATGCGTTGGAAAGCTCATTTGAATATCTACAACTTTTATGGAGAACTCTTCCCCATAAAATGCCTCTAAGCTGGGTCAAATCTCCGTCGAAAATATGTAACGATTTAAGTACTTAGGAAAATTTGCTCCGTTGAACTTATAAACTTGTGGCACCTTCTTCTAACCCTCTAAACACATCTTTTAGACTCAAAACATGTCGTTACGTGGGATCTTGGTCAATACATAATCCGCAATGAACCACCAAAATACCAAGCGTAAATCCGACCACACACACGGTTACTAAACGGTACAAAAACTAATAAAAACTTATAAAAATACGATAATTTATATAATAACTACTACTTATACATTTGAATAAAACTTAGTAATTTTGACTTGATTTGATACAATAATGCTCAAAATGGTATCAATATTGGGGTAAAATGTCGTAATAATGATCATAAATTTATCTCTCATCACAACCCCTACTTAGCTTTTGGTCGTCCTCGATCAAAACAAGCGATAAAACAAAATGAATAAGAGATAAATTCATGAAGATATAAGGTATAAGGAACAACTAGATAATACAACCATTAGAATTACAACCAAAGCGTTAACCTCAATATAAGTGTATAGCAGTGTGTGTGTGACAAGCCTTTTCAATTTCCACTATCCTCTCTTGAATAAATCAAGCAAAACACACAAATATCCATTCGAGATGTATACTAATGACTTTCCTAGGTATAAGCGATATGATTCCACACAAAGTTCTCCGTGTACTTATTAGGATAATCCCTAAAGCATATCATTCGATTTATATTTGGGATAGTCGAGAAGATAACTAAGTTTTCAACCACGCTAAAATTTTTTTTTTTTTCTTTTTCTTTTGATGAACTTAATTTCACATGTGTAGCATATGCCTTCATTCCCAAAGCAATAGGACGTTTCGTGATAACACCCTATTTGGACTACTATCATCGAGCGGTCGGGAGCTTTTAAACCTCATAGTGATATAGGACGTTTCGTGATAACGCCTCCATGCACTCAAATCATTGGTAGCTACAACCGACATATAGATAGTTCATCTTAATTTGGTATTCTTCTTTAACTTATATCCTTCCTATCACATTCAAACCTTGAGATATTCACAGTACACATTCAAAAGTTAGGTACTAAGTTCTTTGCAATTATCTATAGAATAACCACTAGGATCTTTGAATGGATCTGATTTAAAATTTTCGTTTCAATATCAAAGGCTTACGTGAAGGAATTCATGTTACACAAATATATTTGGAATTACAATGCACTTACGGTTCACGTTGGTTATACACATCCAAATTGATCATTACATCTTCAAATCCATGAAATATATACCTTATATAGTTTATTTTAATCAACTAAATAATGCTTGAAAAAAATCGAAAACTAAGAGATTTATTGATACAAAATAAACATTAATTCCATTGCTAGACCAACGACTCCACTCCCCACTTACGAACTTACATTGTCCTCAATGTAAAGTGAGTGTAAAAAAAGTTGTTGGGAAAGCAATGGTGCACTAAAACATGTCAAAACAAATACTCGGATGATAAAAAATGGTGGGTGGGTGGGTCAAAGTTATGACCGTTGTGTGTGCAAATAAAATAAAAGTATGTGGAGTGTGATGATTGTAATGCAAAAGGGTAAATAAACACACCACATAAACTTTTATTGATTTAAAACACACAATATTCCACAGTAGTTGAACTAATACATGTCACACATTATTTGAAATTTAAAACAGACTAGATCATGATATGAAATGTGTGACAAAGTATTAACTCTGAGTCTTTTATACCCAGATCCTCAAGGGTTATTTCAAATCGTTCTAACAACCTAAGTCTAAGAAATGATGCATTTGAATTTTCTCTTTTTTTTCCATCGGGATTTTCGGATAACCACCTAATCGTTCCCGTTTTAATGACATTCAAATATTCATCCTGAGACTTGGTGAAACAAAATGAAAATCAATCCGAAGTATTCGTAAAGTATCATCCAAAGTATGAGTAATTATTATATTTAACATTTTTACGGGCTGCCTCCCGGTAGCGCTTTTGGTTAACGTCGTTTGCTCGACCAAAATGATAATGATTAACTAATATAATATACTAAACAAAACGGGATACTTCTAACAATTACTCACAAAAGCACGTAACAATTAAGCACATAATCCACTAAAAATAAATGCTTAAGGAGTAAAAGGAAGGATAGTACCCGTCATTGACTACATTTATAGTCTATAGCCGGACTTTACCGTGCTTGATTTTTAAGGCTTTGGTGGTGGGTCATCCTCACGCACCGCATCCGTCTTTTTATCAATACCGCTTCCAACATATGTTAGGCGAATGCCGTGGAATCCAACGGTTCTTGACCTTTTCCTTTGATTTTCGAGCTTTGGGTTTACGAGCTTTCACATTATTACATTGAGTCATCTTCCAGTTACTGCGTGTTAGTACGATCCACCACAAGAGAACACAAAGTGTCTACACAAGAACTAGATTCTAGTGTAATGTATGGATATTTCAATGAATTGTAAATGTTGAAGATAACGCGCTCATCATTCACTCCCAAACTAAGCTCTCCCTTACAAACATCGATGAAAGGGGTATTAATAGTTAAGTGCCGAAAAGTGTCAAGAAAACATGCATACTTAATATCCAACTTCATCTTTTTCATTTCATTTCTCGGGAATGGGGAGTAATTCAAGATCAGTAGAGGTTAGAATGAATACCTCCCTTTCCTTGTCGTTAGATGAAGATGGTAAAGCTTCCTTGAATGATTGTGCCTTTTGAAGACATAGTGTGTCATCATTTGGTACCTTTTTCTTCAAAATATGCGATGGATGTGGTGATGCCCTTCCAGGTTGAACCGATGTGAATTTAGGTTGAGCCGGATAAGGTTCGGTTTGAAATGGCCCTTTAGATTCCATATTCTTCTTATATTTACCATCTAAATCATCATCTACTTCATTATTCCCGAATTTTTCTAATCCATTACTTCCACAGATCCTTCCACTTACGTAATAACAAACATTTACCCCACTCGATTTCTTTCGATATTACTTGGCAATCCTTCCGAGGTTTTCTGCTTTTTTACGTTCTACTTCTCTACTCAAGTGATATTCCGATTCCTCAATGAAGCTTCTATAATTCTTATTCGGTATCATGTCCACTCATATATGTTTTCAACGTACTCATATCCTTAGTATTTGTACTATAGAAGTTATCATAATTTCCATATTTTGAGCTTGAGTAGATATCATACCTAATCAGATTTTCCATTAATTTCTCCCATTTGTTAACTCCTTCAAAGTTGAGTTGAACTCGAGTTCTTGGTATGCTTTGAGTGGTATGTTGTGGATACGGTTTAGGTAATGATTGTAGATTTTGATTCGTGGTATCTCCTTGATAACCTTGATATGGATTCTTATATTGAACTGGATCGGTGGTTGTCCTGGCTTACTAGGGTTTTGCACCAATGAAAAGTAGGGTGATCTCTTCTAAAAGCATTAAACGAGTTTGAATACGCATTGTTCAAATTCCTATCTTTGTTGTAAAAACTCACCTTTTCCCTTGAATATCCTTTCGGTTCTTCTATCCCTAATGACACATTATCATGATTTGAGTAGTCATTTGGTAAGATATTTTCGAGTTTACATTTTCTTGGCTAATAAGCCGTCAAATTTCCTACTCAAATTCTCCAAGTGTGCTAGAACTTCCGTATTCGATGTATATTCTCCTGCAAATGCTACTTTTCTTGTGCTAGAACCGGTTTCCCACATTCTATTGTTTTTGGAAATCTTTTCTATAGCATCGTAAACTATCTGAGCTTCACTCATCATTAACGAACCACCACATGCATGATCTACATCTGCACGTGAGTCTCTCCTTAATTTACGAGAAAAGTTGGATTTGCATATCTAAGGAATAACCATGATCGGGACAAGCTCTTAATAATTTTTAAATCTTTCCCAAGCATTCCCAAGCATTTCTTCAGATCCTTGTTTAAAGTTGGCAATTTCGACTATTAATTCCAATTTTCTACCAGGAGTAAAATATTGCTTTAAGAACTCGGATTGAATCTCCTCCCAACTAGTCAATGAATGATGTGGAAGTGACAAAACCAATCTCGTGCTCTTCCTTTTAAAGAAAAAGGAAACATAGACATCCTCGTTAATTCCCGATGAGCACCATGACTTTTGGCTGTATTACACAATTCTTCGAAAAGATAGAGGTGATGATGTGGATCCTCATCATCTTCTCCTAGAAATTGGGCTCTTGTGTCAATTAAACCAAAAGATGAGATTTTATTTCAAATTATTTGCTCCTTTATTGGGTAAACGAATTGGATTATTAACGGTACCTTCTTACGGTCCGATCACAAATAAGTCTCGGGTTTGGTGGGTGATTATGCTTATTCGATTGTGATTATTTCTATTCCTTGGGCATGATCAAGCCCTTGTTCCGGTGTTTCATTATCGATTTGATCATTCTCGTATTTCGATTTGAAGATGATACTTGGTCGAGATTTCCTGATCGATATGACCGCGTTTACTCTCTACTCTTAATCGCTTTCGTAAGTGTTTAAATCAGGCCTATAAGGAGTGAGTGGGGCCTTACCATACGGTCATCAACTATCGAAAAATAGAAAAATAACTTGAAATAGATAAAACTCGAATCGGATGGTGTTTCATTCTCGATTTGGCCGCTTTCATAACTCGATTTGACAATTCTTGTGGAATAGAAAATATCGAATAGAAAATAACACGAAATCGATAAAAAACCATATTTTTTTCTCTCGGTAATTACCGAGTCCACTCGGTATTTACCGAGTGTATTTTTTTTCGGGTTTTTTTTTTTTCTCTCTCTCGGTAATTACGAAGCCACTCGGTATTTACCGAGTATTTTTATAAAAATTGGTATCTTACCAATAAGTAGGTACCAATGAAAATAAAAATAAAATGAGATTGAGACAAGTGTTGACTTATCCTCTTTTGTTATAACCACGTTTACTTTCTACTATCAAAAATAGAAAATAACTCGAATTTGGTAGAAGAATAAAATTGGTAACTAAAAGAAGGTAGATACCAACGGAAAATAAAAAGAAATGAGATAAGAAGAGTGTTGACTTATCCTCGAGAATTTTGAGCTAATACAAGTAGTAACCCTAGACACAAAGAAAGAAATTAGCGACGTTTTCCCGGCAACGGCGCCAAAATGTCGACAGACTAAACCTAACCCTTGAACGGCGCGTCGAAAGTCGACGGACATTACCTAGGCTATACTGAGATCCTAACCGGCGAGTGTACCGGGTCAAATTGTAGCTCTAGTGCGGTGAGTCAGTCGTATTCTCAAGGAAAACATGGTAATTCTTTTAAGTGGGTTAAACACCAAGAAGCTATTATTAACTCGATCTAAGTCGCAGCTTTTAACTTTTCCTCGGGTTAGATAGTTAGATCATTAGATTAGTTAGTAATGTTAGAGTTAGATGTTAGTAAAACAGAAAATAAAACAAATAAATACTAATATAATATATATTTTTGGATCTAGCCAAGAATACTTTCTTGAATCAATATCTTTTAGTAGAAATAAATGAGACAGTCTTCCTTTATTCAAGGTGTAAATTATATATGAATCGGTGTACTCCTAAGCTAGACAACTCCTCCTCACACACGAGCGTATGAAATTGTCATATGTCAAATGTCATCAGTCCAATGTCATCCAAAGCATAGGTCACTCCCGTTTTGTCATACGAGCAATGTTTGGATCTTGATTAAAAGCAGATAAATTAACGTAATACGATCTTGAGCACAATTTTAATAAGATTTGTTTTTCTAGGACAAATCGCTTCGGTAGGAAATAGGATTCCGTTGTCACGCTTTCACTCGGCCAATTTTACCCCTCGGTCTTTCTATTACGATCTCGTATTCTAATCGTGAGTTGTCAATTCATTAGATTACGTTAAAATAGAAAGAGATTCATTATAATTGGTTTTAATCATTATTACCGAGTCAATCATCCGGATCTATAAAAAGAATAACTAATTCAGATTCATATCTTGGCTAGATATATTTTTAGTTATACATAGATATATATATCAGATTCTGTCAAAATGTCATGGATTAAACGGCTGGAAGTTTTCCATAATAGCCTTCTGTCAAGATGACAAAATTCTATTACAACCAAATTTAGCCTTTCGATCCAAACACTTATCAAATTCTCACATATATATATAGATAGATATAATTATATAGAACAACAAAAAGTAAAACTCAATAAAATTACCCGTTTACTTCAGATCTAAGTTGTATTCTTGAAAATAGAAACTTTTCCTAAAGCATTTTCTTCGATAATTTTCTCAAGCATTACAACATTACTACTTTTTATTTAAACAAACATATATACATACATAGACATATGTATATACTGGGTGAAAACAAAATAAAAAGAGAAAAGAGATGAAGAAGGGACATGAAGAAGAGGGAATGGAAGAAATGGGAGGAGGTGGAGAGAGAGATCTTGGCCAAGAGTGGCCAAGATGGGGCAAGAAAGATGGAATGGAAATGGGGGAGTATATATAGGGAGAGATATATATATATATATACATATATATATATATATATATACATATATATATATATAGCACATGGAAGCCATCATCAAGCACATGGGAGCCATCATCAAGCACATGGGAGGGAATATCCATCATTGCAAGTAACATGCACCACATGGGAGAATATAATCAAGTTGAGAAAATATCTCCACTTTTCCCGGCGTTTCTATAGCGGCGCTTATTGATAAAATAGCCATAACTTGAGTTGTAGACCTCCAATTGACGTGATTCAAAATGCGTTGGAAAGCTCATTTGAATATCTACAACTTTTATGAAGAACTCTTCCCCATAAAATGCCTCTAAGCTGGGTCAAATCTCCGTCGAAAACATGTAACGATTTAAGTACTTAGGAAAATTTGCTCCGTTGAACTTATAAACTTGTGGCACCTTCTTCTAACCCTCTAAACACATCTTTTAGACTCAAAACATGTCGTTACGTGGGATCTTGGTCAATACATAATCCTGCAATGAACCACCAAAATACCAAACGTAAATCCGACACGACACACCGGTTACTAAACCGGTACAAAAACTAATAAAAAACTTATAAAAATACGATAATTTATATAATAACTACTACTTATACATTTGAATAAAACTTAGTAATTTTGACTTGATTTGATACAATAATGCTCAAAATGGTATCAATATTGGGGTAAAATGTCGTAATAATGATCATAAATTTATCTCTCATCAGTCGACTTGTCCATATAAATAAGAATCGTATTTCCAAACTCCATAAAGATGGATTATTGGATAATTATGACAATGAATCATATGATACATACGAGGCTTGTTTAGTTGGCAAGATGACAAAGACACCATTCACTGGTAAAAAAGATAAGATTAAATGAATTGCTTGAGCTCTGACGAGCGTCGGACTAGCCCTTGCCACGTGTCATTCAGAGAATGTTCGTGCAATAAATAAGGAGAAAGAAGAGTAACAAATATAAGGGCCAGGGGGCCCCACATCAATTGGTAGAGCAGGCCTAAACCCTAGGTGAGAGGTCTGGCCTGTTATTCCGAGCAGACCAGCGTAGGTCAGCTCGGTCCCATCAGAGGTTAGGTAGCACACGTCAGGTCGAGACGACCTGAGGAGCTCAGCGCAGGTCGAGTAGAGCTTTCCTTATCCGATATTTGAACCTATGCCTAAATTATAGGCTAAACATGGGAAGAATCCCCAGATATAATGATATTGATCCTGTCATTTAAATGTAGTCATAATTATCCCTAAATCAAAGGGATTCACACGTGATAATCCTTAGGGGTTAAGAAATAAATCCTAATACTTGTTGGACAAGAAAAAGGGGCGAGAAGCCTGCTATATAAACAATACCTAAGGAACTACAAAGGACTTGATTCCAATTACACATATTGGATACGTAGGCAACTTGAGAGAAGCAACTCTCAGGCTCAGTCTAAAATAAACACAAAACCCCATCCCCATTGATGAGAGAAAAATACACCCACTAAAATATTGGTCCCCGGCAACGGCGCCAATTTTTTTGATGATGAGCGAAAAATTCACCCACTAAAAATACATTTATAAAAGCTCGCAACTGTGGGTAAACTAACTCTCTAACTGGCAAAGTACCAGGTCGATTGCTAGGATAGCTACAGGAGTACGAGGTCGTCCCAAGAGAAATGTGGTTGTGAGTACCAAAGCGAACGTGGTTCTTAGTCTAGGCGATCAAAGTTTTAGGTGGAGTTTTTATACTAATGCGAAAAATAAATTTTAACTAACGAGATTAACTAGGTGATTAAAAAGCATAGCCGAGCCATGATCCAACAAAGTTATCTCCCACAGAAAAGCTGGATAAGGAGTGTATTTTATCGATTCGATTCATATGACATTCACGGGTGTCAACTCTTTATTCTTGCGTTAAGATCTCGAACGGCTCTCACTTAACCCCACATTAGGCTTATTAACCCTCCTTTAGAGAGATAACTTACCTAACATGGTTGACCAAAATAAAATACATTGAAAAACCTCACAAAAGCATAGTCCTAACATGTCACTTAGGTTGTCAATCTAACGATTAAGGCTATGTTTTAATGACTTTAATACTGTTTTACATCTCATAGCAATGAACAAGGTTGTCAATCTCATTCAAAACTATGAAAATGATCAAAACAAGTTTTAGAACATGATTTTATCATAAGAACGTTTAATTAAGCACACACAACTCCCATCTCGTTTCCGAGGGTTGATTTTACCCGTTTTCACATAATTCGGCTATGTTGAGTTTAACTACTCATATTACTTGAAAATAACAACGAAAATAACAAAAGCGAAAAAAACAAAAGCGAAAAAAGATAACTACTGACTATATAGATATACGTATAGATATATATAGATATATATATAGATATAGATATATATATAATATACATATATATATATATATCTATACTAATTGCATAAAATAAAAGAAAGCAATAAAAAGCGGAAACGAAATTATATTAAAACTATAACTAGTCGGGTTATTACACCGACATTATAACGACATATATATTACATATAGGCCCCTCCATAACATAAATAAAAGAAAGAAGAAGGAGAAGAAGAGAAATGGGAGAAGAGAGGGGCAAGCGTTCTTGATCCTGAAGGCTCTGTATATATAGGCAAAGTTTGAGGCCGGACCGGGCGGGAAAGAGCCGGACCAGGCGGGTATCATCATCACAGATGACTCACCATGATTCGGATCCTTGAATAATTATATTGGAATAAAACTTCTAAAATTCATATCTTGAGTTGTAGACCTCCAAAAATTATGATTCAAACGTCAAAATTAAGCTCTCGGAAAATTCTTCAACTTTCATGAAGGACACTTCTTCAGAAAACGCCTTTTTGATGGGCCATTCCCATTACGTGTCGTTTTCGGGATTTTCAACTGATACGAATCGATTAGCCACTTGACCACCATTTGAGTTGTAGAAGTCCTATTGACTTGATTCAAAATCCATTGGAAAGCTTTCTTGAAGATATACAACTTTTATTAAGGAAACTTCTTCAGAAAATGTCGTTTTGATAAGCCATTCGTATTACGAAGATATTTCGGGATTTTTACTAATCCGAATCGGTTAGTCACTTGACTACTATTTGAGTTGTAGACCTCCAATTGACGTGATTCAAAGTGCGTTGGAAACCTTATGTGAAGATCTACAACTTTCATTAAGAAGTCATCCCCTGAAAATGCCTATAAGCTGGGTCAAATCTCCGTTGAAACAGGTTTTGGTTTTAAGTATGTAAGATAATTTGATCCATTTGAACTCGTAAGCTTGTGGCATCTTCTTCTAATCCTCTAAACACATCTTTTAGACTCAAAACATGTCGTTACGTAGGATCTTGGTCTACTTATGATTCTGCAATAAATCACCAAAATACCAAACGTAAATCCGACCACGACATTCGGTTACTAAACCGGTACAAAACTACAAAAACATGATAAAAATACGATATTTTATAAAATAACTACTACTAACATATTTAGATGAAACATAGGAATTAATGACTCGAATCGATATAAAAATACTCAAAATGATATCGAAGCGGGTTGAAAAGTTATAAAAATAACGGTGAATTTTTCCGTCATCACAACCCCCCACTTAGCTTTTGGTCGGTCCTCGAACAAAACAAGCGATAAAAATAAAATGAATGAGGAAAAATTCATGAAGATAAGATATGAATGACAATCGGATGATGCAACCATTCGAATCATAACTACACGTTATCCGTAATATAAATGTATAATGAGTGAGTGTGTGACAAGCCTTTTCAATTTCCACTATTATCTCTCTTGAATAATTCAAGCAAGCGCACAAATATCCATTCAGATAGTCCTAATGACTTTCCTAGGTATAGCGATAACAATTCCACACAAAGTCCTCCCGTGTACTTATTAGGATAATCCCTAAAGCATATCATTCAGTTTATACTTGGGATAGTTAGAAGATAACTCTCTTTTTTTTTCTTTTCTTTTTTTTTTTTTTTTTTTTTTCATAGGACACTAACATATCCGAACTCATTGCCAAAATCGACTATCTTGCAAGCGTCATGAGGTGAGATCGAATACAATAATACCTATCTAACTCTTTTTTTTTTTTTTTTTTATGTGTAGCATATGCCCTCATTCCCAAAGCAATAGGATGTTTCGTGATAACACCCTAGTGGACTAATATCATCAGCAATCGGGAGCTTTAAACCTCATAGTGGTATAGGACATTTCGTGATAGCATACCGCACTCAAATCATTGGTAGCTACAACGACATATATATAGTTTATCTTATTTTGACATTCTTTCTATCACATTCAAACCTTGAGATATTCACAAGTACATGTTCAAAAGTTAGGTACTAAGTTCTTGATATTATCTCAGAATAACCACTAGGATCTTTGAATGGATCTGATTTAAAATTGTTGCTTCAATATCAAAGGCTTACGTGAAGAAATTCATGTTATACAAATAAATTTGGGGTTAAAATGCACTTACGGTTCAAATTAGTTATACATATCAAATTGATCATTACATCTTTAGATCCATGAAATATATACCTTATACAGATTATTTTAATCAACTAAATAATGCTCGAAAAAGATCAAAAACTAAGGGTTTAAACACTTACTGCCATTTCTAGACCATCCTTACTCTACCCCCCACTTATGATTTTGCATTATTCCCAGAGATAGAGAGAAAGACTTAGCTTATAGACCAAGCAGAAAAATGCTATCGAATCCCGTAACAGCCATGAGAAAGCACATCCCGAATCCCTGTACCAAAACAACCAAAACAAAGCCAACACAGGACATGGTCCTCGTGCCAAAATATTGAATAGGGATATGGGAATAATGAGATAATGGCCCTGTCACGTCAGCAAATTCGATAGGCAATATAATAGCTTTAGATGGAAAAATAGCCATCTTGGTAAAGCATGAACATCTAAGCATATACGTATCATGTAGAGTATCACATAATCATATATCGTAGTCATGTCGGCTATTCCTAGTTTCATTTTTATTGCACACAATTTTATTAAGGCGGGAATACTCACCACTATACTACAACGACGAGAAATTTGAAACAGACTAGATCATAAAATGAAATGTGTGAAAGAGTATTGAGTCTTTTATACCAGATCCTCAAGGATTCAATAACCTAAGTCCAAGAAATGATACATTTGAATTTTTATCTTTTTCTCCATCGGGATTTTCGGATAACCACCTAATCATTCCCTCTTAATGAAATTCAAACATTCATCCCGAGACTTGGTTGTGCTTTGTGTTCATCTTTCATCTGATTCTACATTTCATTAAGACTAGGCTTATTCAAATTATCTTTATTATTATTAGCGGGCTGCCTCCCGGTAGCGCTTTTGTTTAACGTCGTTTGCTCGACTAAAGTAGTATTTACAAGTTATCAACCAAAATCAAAACTCAAGAAGATCAATAGCTTAAGAAAAGTGATCAAAGCGAGAACCATCGAAATTAAATTGTCTAGAAACGTACCTTGTTTGGTTCTCGATGTTATCTCCTCCCAGCTAGAGAATCTTCTTTTATCAGCCTGTCGAACCATCTTCTTTTGAAAATCACCATAAAGCTCATCCATTGGGGAGTATATGAACTGAATCATAGAAAATTCATCCTCACAGAGTGGACGAATATAGTAATCCGGGACCGATATATCAGCTATTACCAACTCTCCCAGTGGCTTTACTAAAGATGGCCAATCAATCTTTCGCTCCTCTAACTCTGTCATCTCCAAATCTTGCACTTTTTCTTCGCGAATCGAATTATCAACCTCATTCTCATCTGAACTTTTCGGTGATAACATTTTCATCCCTAACCACCTCTATTGCACTTGTCTCGCCTCTTTCACATACCTCACTAATTCAATCAATTGCCTCACCTTGTCTTGAAGATTTCTTATAAGCGAGTCGATTTACCTTGAACTCCTGCATGTCCAACGATCGCTCTTCCAAGATCTCGGTTCAATCGTTCTAGTTGCTCTATTTGACTGTCGGTGAATTCTTCTTGTGGCATGGGGGCGCACTGATCATATTGACTTTGATTCATCGGAGGTGAGTAGTAGTCCTCTTGCCATTCCAGACACTGATCAGATGGCTGAATATGGTTGAAGCTATCAACGTGTTGAGTATGAACACTGTAATCCTGATAAGCATTAGGGTTCGGATAACCCTCATAATATTGTGGCTCATTACTCGAATAACCATAATTATGATCCGGGTATGCATTTGGGCAATTATAGGACCGAGAACCCTGGTTATTATGCTGTTGATACTGAGGCTCAGACATGAACTGTTGTTGATAAGGTTGGTAGGGTATTGTTGTTGAGATGAGTAGTGTTGATTGAAAAATTCATCCATTTAAACTCAAAGCGCAAGATCTCGAGAAAATAACAAGAAAACAATAAACTTTTTTTTTTTTCGTTTTTTTAAACACACGATATTTAGACCCTCAAAAAGTTATGGTAGCCGAAGGCCCTAATCCCGATTTTAGCCGGACTTACAAGATATCACCCTCGAAGAGGCTAAGTACCAAAGTCGTATTCAAACCGAGTTCAGGACAATATCACTTCAAAGATCCATAGCTCTTTGTCGACATCTAAATAAAACAAGAAAATAAAAACCTAGGCCCAAGCCTTCGGTTCACTTACAAGATATCACAACAATATCACACATTTCCCGGCAACGGCGCCAATTTTGATGAGAGAAAAATACACCCACTAAAATATTGGTCCCCGCAACGGCGCCAATTTTTTGAAGATGAGCGAAAAATTCACCCACTAAAAATACATTTATAAAAGCTATGAATGTGGGTAAACTAACTCTCTGGCGGCAAAGTACTGTGTCGATTGCTAGGATAGCTACAGGAGTACGAGGTCGTCCCAAGAGAAATGTGGTTGTGAGTACCAAAGCTTAACGTGGTTCTTAGTCTAAGCGATCAAAGTTTTAGGTGGAGTTTTTATACTAATGCGAAAAATAAATTTTAACTAACGAGATTAACTAGGTGATTAAAAAGCATAGCCGAGCCATGATCCAACAGGTTATCTCCCCATAGGAAAAACTGGATAAGGAGTGTATTTTATCTGATTCAGTTCATATAACATTCACGGGTGTCAACTCTTTATTCTTGCGTTAAGATCTGAACAGCTCTCACTTAACCCCCACATTAGGCTTATTAACCCTCCCTTTAGAGAGATAACTTACCTAACATGGTTGACCAAAATAAAATACCGCTGAAAAACCTCACAAAAGCATAGTCCTAACATGTCACTTAGGTTGTCAATCTAACGATTAAGGCTATGTTTTAATGACTTTAATACATGTTTCTACATCTCATAGCAATGAACAAGGTTGTCAATCTCATTCAAAACTATGAAAATGATCAAAACAAGTTTTAGAACATGATTTTATCATAAGAACGTTTAATTAAGCACACACAACTCCCATCTCGTTTCCCGAGGGTTGATTTTACCCGTTTTCACATAATTCGGCTATGTTGAGTTTAACTACTCATATTAACTTGAAAATAACAACGAAAATAACAAAGCGAAAGAAAACAAAGCGAAAAAAAGATAACTACAATTTATATAGATATACGTATAGATGTATATATAGATATATATAGATATAGATATATATATAATATACGTATATATATATATCTATACTAATTGCATAAAATAAAAGAAAGCAATAAAAAGCGGAAACGAAATTATATTAAAACTATAACTAGTCGGGTTATTACACCGACATTATAACGACATATATATTACATATAGGCCCCTCCATAACATAAATAAAAGAAAGAAGAAGGAGAAGAAGAGAAATGAGAGAAGAGAGGGGCAAGCGTTCTTGATCCTGAAGGCTCTGTATATATAGGCAAAGTTTGAGGCCGTACCGGGCCGGGAAAGAGCCGGACCAGGCCGGGTATCATCATCACAGATGACTCACCATGATTCTGGATCCTTCGAATAATTATATTGGAATAAAACTTCTAAAATTCATATCTTGAGTTGTAGACCTCCAAAAATTATGATTCAAACGTCAAAATTAAGCTCTCGGAAAATTCTTCAACTTTCATGAAGGACACTTCTTCAGAAAACGCCTTTTTGATGGGTCATTCCCATTACGTGTCGTTTTCGGGATTTTCACTGATACGAATCGATTAGCCACTTGACCACCATTTGAGTTGTAGAAGTCCGATTGACTTGATTCAAAATCCATTGGAAAGCTTTCTTGAAGATATACAACTTTTATTAAGGAAACTTCTTCAGAAAATGTCGTTTTGATGAGCCATTCAGTATTACGAAGATATTTGGGATTTTTACTAATCCGAATCGGTTAGTCACTTGACTACTATTTGAGTTGTAGACCTCCAATTGACGTGATTCAAAGTGCGTTGGAAACCTTATGTGAAGATCTACAACTTTCATTAAGAAGTCATCCCCTGAAAATGCCTATAAGCTGGGTCAAATCTCCGTTGAAACAGGTTTTGGTTTTAAGTATGTACGATAATTTGATCCATTTGAACTCGTAAGCTTGTGGCATCTTCTTCTAATCCTCTAAACATATCTTTTAGACTCAAAACATGTCGTTACGTAGGATCTTGGTCTACTTATGATTCTGCAATAAATCACCAAAATACCAAACGTAAATCCGACACGACATTCCGGTTACTAAACCGGTACAAAAACTACAAAAACATGATAAAAATACGATATTTTATAAAATAACTACTACTAACATATTTAGATGAAACATAGGAATTAATGACTCGAACTGATATAAAAATACTCGAAATGATATCAGAAACGGGTTGAAAAGTTATAAAAATAACGGTGAATTTTTCCGTCATCACCCATCACGTGTTATTCAAAAGTTATTCTGTGATTAATTGTCATAGGAGTAATTACAGCCCGGATTTATTCATAAACAAGATCCAGCATCGTCAAGCTCATACATACTCATGTATGCAACCTAATGTCAATTCAAGCCAAATGAAGACACTTATACGTACATTATCTTCTTCACTGATTACAGTCTCGTTATTGTTATGTGTACTTAATGAAGTACAAGTCTGAGGTCTTTGAAATGTTCAAAGAGTTCAGAAGTGTGGTTTAAAAGCAGTTAGATAAAGAAAAAACACTTCGATGCGATCGAGGTGAGTTTCAAGAATATAAAGGAAAATGAGATTCTACCTGAATGGACCTCTCCGAGCATGTCTCAAATAAATGGAGTGTCTGAAAGGAGGAATTGTACTTTGTTGGTATGTACAATCCATTATGCAGCACTGGCGGATCCAGGAATTTATTCCAGTGGTGTCACCGGAGTCTAAAACTACATCTTTTATCCAAAAAAAGTTCCAGTGGGGTCACCGGGGTCTAAAACATCATTTTTTATCGACAAAATGACACTTTTTAACAACAAAACTACATAGTTTTAATACTATTTTTTTTATTTTAAAAATCCAGTGGGGTCACGTGACCCCCCCCCCCCCCCCTTGGGGCACGTGGATCCGCCCCTGCTATGCAGTTCTTTCAAAATCGTTTTGGGGGTACACTTTCGAAACAATATCCTATACACTTAACCGAGTCCATCTTGTTAACTTTTTTTTTCTTCAAAGAAATATACTACAAAAGTGAAAGGACCACAAAACTCATTTCCTGCATTAAAAGATTGAAGAGGCTTTTGATAGTTAGTTTGAGATTGAAGCTCTAATTTTACATCTTCACCACATAGCAGAGGTGTCCTAATATATACCTTTGAAGAAAACAATAAAACACTTGCAAAAATAAAGAATCTCAGTTTGTATTAACTTAAGGTTCAGATATTTCAAACAAACAAAAAAGTGTAAAATAAAATCCGAAGTTTATAATAGTCTCAATTAGCACTATGACTTAGTGTTGTACTCCATGATAGAAACATTAAATAAGCTTCTTATCAAGTCTGACGAGGTTCCTTATATAGATGAACCAGCTATAGTGCCAGTAGTCGTCATTTGGGTACCCCTCAATTTTAATTTTCTCAAAGGAGCAGTCATGAGGATCCCACCACCTCAACCAATTGTTGTTGCAAAGCAATCGCCTTTCCTTGTTTGGAAAATAGTAGAATGGTTGAGGCTCTTGTCAGTGTATAAGAGCACTTGGATCAGAATCTCTATTTTACAGGCTCAAACACCATTTTTTCTTACTTAACAAAATCTCTATTAAGGGTGAACTGCATCAGTGTCTTTATTTTACAGACTCTTAATTCACATGAACTGCATCAGAATCTCTATTTTACGAAATTCTCAATTAATTTTGAAAAGCAATATTTGCAGCGGCAATATGAAAATTTTGCATTATTTGAGGGTTTTTTTTCCCTATCCATACACTGAGATTTCACATCCCTTTTCTTTCATAGTATTCAAGTTTTCCAAATAAATAAGTTTCCAACAATTAAAAGAATGATAGCAAACACATTAAAGACTGAGATGCAGAAGCACTGGTAGTAATTTTAACGAGCTGTGGGAACAAATTCTCCAATTTTAAATGAAACGACGTAGTTTCACCACTAATACAGTATGAACTGGGCCCATCGATCATTTTCTAGGGTTAACAAATAAGGGAAATGCCTGTCTACTTCCCAAGGGAAGGAATGGATTCCATATCTGTGATAGCACAGACTACTCACTCATCCTAGAATAGAGCCAACGAGAAGTGTTGGACCACATACTACGAAGTGATCCTTACTAGCACATCAAACCCTACCCTAGTCTAAACAGTCTTCTGTGATCACCTCAGGATTGAGATTAATCCATATTTGATCATCTTGTGATTCGATAAGACTTCTCGATCACGGAATTATATCGAGAACTCAAATCAAATTGGTCCAACCCTATATGATCATCATCATATACAAATGCCCCACTAGGTACTTACTATTACCGGCAATCCGGATAAAGATCACACACCTAAAGTGTTAGGCGCATTAATAGCAAATTAATCATGAGACCCGTACTCAGATTAATAAACGCTACGGACTAAGTTAATTTTAAGTACATCTCACTAACTCAATCCTCTTGTGTATAGCCATACACTGAGTTATGTGATTACATAAACGAGGTACTTAGGGTTTTCAGTAGTGTCTTAATTATAAGCATACGTACATATAATAAGATGAATTATTAATTCTGTCCTAAAACAATTATATAATTGTCTTCCGGGCACTACACCTAACAATCTCCCACTTGCACGAAAGGCAAGTGGATTAATTGTTGTAGAGCACACCCTTTATATCTATATCTACAACATTCTCCCACTTTCTCAAAACAAGTGAGACATGTCCATAAGATTCATACCCTCCAAGCGCATCCAAGTAATTCATGTTTCCAAGTACGACCGGAGTATGCCGCCGTAGGGTAGGTCAGTGACCCGGTGCGTACTTAAAACTGAACACCATGTGACTTGGTACACTGATTAGGTAGGTTGGCGGCTTGAGTCAATCTGTGGGATCGAAACGTCGTCTTTCCATCTAATCTGGTGGTACGAATGCAATATGCTTTCGACCTCTAGTGATTGCAAAATCCTTATGAGCTACCTCTCCAATGTTTTCACAATGAAGTGGCATCTGCTTACTGGATAATACTTTATCACATGAGTAAACACTGAGACCGAGATCGATTAACGATCATCCTCAATCTGACCTTAAGCCAGAATCAGTGTTATCACTTATATTCTAGTTTGCACCTGAATATACTAGCATATCATTCCTCATTCTCCCGAAGAGACTTGAGGATTCACTAAACATCCCATTTAGTATTCATCTACAGGTTTAGACAAGCATTCTTGAGAGGTAGGGTAGACTACATCGTTAATGCTGCATAAATGCAAGAATGTCTTAACCAGGTGAATGGATGGGATTGCCAATGATCAATTCTCGTGAATTTGAGAGAATCAAATCCTTTAGAATGAATCCCGATGGCATGTTAGACTCTGACTTCATATAACACACCCATGTTGCTTCCAACTGTTTCAGTGTTACCATTCACAAACATTAATCTACATATTACTTTACTAATATTGATGCCTAGTCTACAAAAGACTTATCAACATTCTGGTCAAGTCCACATATTAAAATATATGACTTTGAAATGACCTAGAGGTTTGCTTTAATCCCCAAAGAATATAAGCTATGGCAGGCATCTGCCAAAGGTTCTTTCCGAATAAATTAAGATACCGTTAGTCTCGCAAAAAGGTCTTAGGGAATCACCCCTATTTTACGCTTTGTACGAATCATTATTTGTTCTAAGCTAAAACCCTCTTATTCTCGAATGAATTGATTCCGTTGTTCGGCAAGGAAGTCTTAGGGAATCACCCCTATTTCCCGTTTTCTGACGAAAATCAAGCAAGGCTGAGTGGTAAGAGAGATCACGGTCTGGTTAACTCTCTACCTTTTTGAGGAATCACCCCTACATTACTCAGCTTTGCGTTGAAAGTTAAACTTTCCTATTCATTCGACTCTTCTCCATGTAGTTCCAATTACTCCCACTGGGCCTGAGATACTCAGGTGGTTCTACAAGAGTTTCAACAGAGATGGAGTATCAAACTCCATTCACAGGGTTATGGCTTTTAAACCAACCTCTATGATCAGGATCCTACATAGCCCACGAAGGACTATAGGTCATCAATCTACCCTATAGACTGTAAGGTCCTGCAATGGGTAATGGACAAACCATACTCCCATTGCGTTAAGGGTGGATTGATATACTGATCTAGTTTAGTAGTTTTTTTTAGTGTTATCACCAACTGCCGGTGTTGGGTGTGGACTGAACAAATCAGTTAGTAACATCTTGAGTACAAATACTTCAAGATCTAAGGTTGTTATAGACTCTATCAGACCGAGTTTGACAGTATCATCGTCATTCTCTGATTTTATGAGTTTTATAACCAACCTTTACTCAATGCATTAAGATATTTCACGACCTGAACGTGTATGCAAAATTTCCAGTCCTACCTTCAAGCACGAAGTGCTAAATGTCTATATTTACGGAAGTGGGGTGAACCGAATTCACTCCGTATCCACATATGCGTAGGCATCTTCTAGGTAGATTTCTTGGTTTTTCATTACAACGTAAACTGTTATTTTGCAACCAATATCTTAAATGAGTTCAGCAGCGTATTGTAGAACATAAATAACTATATAAGGCAAATTTATGGTGTATCCCTTAGTGAAAGCATTCCACTGGGAGGCAGGCCGAGCATCAGTCCCGAAGACTACGCGATAACCTATTTCTGAGTATGGAATACTATATCTCTGGTGAAATCAGAGATTTCCTCCTAATATTTTGGATAAACTTACCGGAGTTTCGAGTAGTTGTCAGACTAAGATGTCACTACTCAGAGGCTCCCACTAGCTTGTATCTTTCATAAGACCCCGAAGGTCAATATGAACAAGCTATGTAACTTCTTTAAATCTATTACCCTTTCCCGATTGAAAGGAAACTTAGGCTTTGTTCCTTTGAGACAGGGTTCCTTTGACTGGAAGATATGAATCACCCTAAGCCAGTCTGCAGATCTTGTCGTTGGGGAATATGCACTAATTAATAGTATATAAATAAATCTTTATCTAAATACGGAAACCATTTGCGTTTATATTGTTTAAGATGTGTTACATATACCTCTTTAGTATTTCTTAGTGGTTCTGACTTTATCAAACAAAATTCCGAGTCTTGGGTTCGTGCTACGAATGTTATATTTATCGTCAATAAGACAAACAAATTATCCTATTGAAAATGAATACGTTCGTTCCAACGAATCCGAAAACAGAAAATGAATTTTCTGTGATACTCATGAATTGAATCCGACATTCATTTCTTTGTATCACTCCCTTTGATCTATCTGAAATAAGCGCCCGTTGTCTATTTTATTTATCGTTTAATGCAAAGCTACCTAGTTCTTCCAAAGAACTTAGCTTTTGAGAAAATTGCTAAGGATGCATTGGTCGGTGATCCGAAATCACTTTCCTTATCCTCTAATTTCCAATTCATTAATTTTCTGGTTTAGCCTTAAAAACTACTTAGTTCGGATGACTAACACGTATAAACATTCTTTCCCATTCTCGACTTTCCTTAAATGGAAACAGTCTTGAACTTGCAGTTCGTTCGAGTAGACACTACTCTTGAACTGTGGGATGTTCAGTGTTACTTGCTTGGGCTATCGATTTTTCTAATCGACAAAGCATAAGACCAAAGCTCCCACTAGTTTATCGGTTCCAAATACCGTCTAACTAGCAACACTTTGTATTTATGATTTTTCAAAGATTAGAAGATCACCTAGAACTAAGCTCCCACTAGTTTATCGGCCCAACTCTTTGTCCACAACTAGCAATCTTTGTGTTCATGATGTTTCAAAGATTGTAAAATGTCCAGAACTAAGCTCCCACTAGTTTATCAGTTCCAAATACTGTCTAACTAGCATCGCTTTATTCTTGTTTTTCCAATGAATGGAGAAACTCATGTGCAGTCTATTACACATTTCTAATGATTCAGAAAAATAACAAATCATAATACTAAGACTCCCACTAGTTTATCGGTTCCAAATACCGTCTAACTAGCAACGCCTTATGTATATGATTTTCCAATTTTTCAATTTAGAAATTTGTTGTGTAATTACACTTTTAAAATTCACTAAATGAATTTGTCTGATAGTCCTATATCATCTTTTGTAAACTAAATATGGTCGTCTCTCGTTCAACACGAATGACATGAATGACATACCTATACTATGTCACTTAAAATTTAAAGGCTCAAAAGAATAAATCTCTTCCGAAAAATTAAATGCATTGTTTGATAATTTACAACGTACTTGTTACTTTCCACATTTTTAATGAAGTCCTGTTACTAACAGTTTAGTAGCCTAGAGATTAAAGTTGTAAAATAAACATGACAGAAAGTTAAATTCAAAAAATTAAATTTTCACTACTAGATTTTTATTCTAGGAATAATAAACTTATTTAAAGTCTATCCTACCATTCCAAGGATTTAATTAACCTCACATAGTACTGTCCGAGAGGGTCGATATCAGCACTATGACGGTTAAATTGAGACAATCTCTCTCAATGATTAAACATTGGGAATCGAACATCCCACGAGAATCAGACATCCCGGACTTTAATCATTGATTACCTTCCTTTTTTCTAGCCAAGATATTTCTAAAATACCCTTAATGAGTGTGACCTACTATATCAGATCTCAGAGTACGCCCCGAGTATGCCTACGAGGCGGTCGATGTTGACGAGTACCCAAAATCCTATCCTTTCGAGAGACCAAGCCTTGAATTTTGATAGCGGTGAACACCATCCGAAGGGGGCTGAAATCAAAGCGGCACGAGGCGTCACCATTCTCTCACGTGCTTGCACCTATGTAAAGGCCGTGGGGTCGGCTGTCGTCTTCCCCGCTCCCACTCAATATTTTGAAAACGTGGTGGGTTTACTAATTACGGTTTCGGTCTTGACAGTAAGAAACAACAAATCAAAGTACTCCGAATAGGGTCGGTTATGTAGGCAAGCCTACGCCGTCTTATTCATTGGAACATATGTGACAGTTCAGGCTAATCCGGCAAGAGAAGCCCCGTTTAGCCCGAAGGCTTATCGGCTATGCTAAGTCTTGTCGAACTAATGTAACGTACATCACACGTGGAAGGGGAGTCGATTGAGCCGAAGCTCGGTTGAATTCGCCCAACCATGGTTAGACCATTTCCGAACCCATCTACTAAGATTTTCCGATTTCTAAATTGTCAACCAAAGCGCAATCTTGTTTCTGTTTAAGGTGGGTTCACCGAAAACTCAACGATTTATCTAAGTGGGATTCACCGAGAATTCATCACTAAAATCGTAACGATTGACAAAACCTGGTTCCTCGGTTTTAATAATTAGTTACTTAATTTTAATTAACTACCACATATTAATTAAAACAAGTATGTTAACTAATTAATCGAGTTATACACGCCTAATTTAATTTGAAATTAAATATCTACGTGTATGCATTGGAGTGGAATCATGAAGATGCATGTCATGGCAATTTCCGGTTATATCATGCAATTTTCGATCATACACGAAAAAAATAACGGAAAAATAAACACTGAGATGGATCGTTGGTACCCCCGACTAACTATTTTCTAAGGAAAAGTAAAACTAAATCTAAATCTTCAAGTCTCGATCTTCGATCTTGATCTCGAAACTTCCGGATCTCGAACCTTCGATCTTGACACGAACCACGAACGACGAGGAGATGAGGCCGTAATATACCAATATATTTAAAATATATCTATATTAAATTGTTTTATAATTTTTTTTTTATATATTATTTTTTATTAACAGCCCTCGGCCTTAAATTTTTTTTTTTAATTTTATTTTATTATAATTGTTGACCTAATTGTCAAATAAAGCTGCCCCATCACTTTTAATAGAAACTAGCCGCATGAAACAATCAAATATTTAACATTGCTGCATTAAAAAAACGGAAATAGCCGAGGAGGAAAAAAAATTTCTAAACAATTCGGCATTCTCTCATTTTACCTTCTTGTTTCATTATCTTGATTATCTTCAACACCATGATCTTCGTTGTCTCGAACCCGGAACAAATTTAAAACACAAAAAGGTACAACCTTTTACAATTTTCGAGTGACTTAAAAGATAAATTACACATCCTATACTCAATTGATACAAATCAAAAAAGCTACAAAATAGATCTACAGGTAAACAATACCAACCCCAATCCATCTCTTCAACCACAACAATCACAAGGCATCAACATGATATTTTCGAATCATCATAAAACGAAAATAAAAACAATCTAACATGCTTATTCCACTCCTTAGATTTAAAATTTACATACTTTGATTGATAGATCAAAGTCTCTGATACCACTTGTAGGATGTAATATCGTCGGATGGATCAAGATCCACCCGATTACGCAGTGGAAGATAGTATTGGATCTAGATCTAGTCAACCAAAATACATAAAATAAATAGATCTAAACCTACGAGGGGTTTAGATTGCTTACCAGTTTATTGTGAATAAACTCCAAGAACAATCTTCAATCTGAGCTATATGAGAGCTTAGTTGAGAAACTAAAGTCTTCCAACGTGTGTCTCCAAGCACCACCAGGTGGATGGTGTTTCAAGCCGCCGGACCTCCTCGATATGCTACCTTAGAAAAACCCGAAGTTTTTCTAAAACTCGAACCCAAGTACTTAGGCCGAAAATTCTAAGCCTAATACTTCTCATAATTTTCGAAATTATGTCATGTGTTTAAGGCTTGGAGAACTCTCTTTATATAGGAGAGTAAAACTTAAGCCCCAAGGATTAAATAATTAAGAGATAATTATCAGAATAATCTTTATTCCAAACAAATTAGGATAAATCATATTATTATCTAATATTCCATTAATTATCAATTAACAAATAAAAGATAAATCACACATTAAATAATTATCCAAGAAAACCAATTCCTTGACAATTATTAAACCAATATGCGCCCCACCTCTACTAAATAAAGGTCCATGCGCATTTTTTGACACATTGGGCCGAGTCCACAAAAAATTTCTTTTCAATGTATTTAATTATCTAGTCCAACTAAACAATTAATCCACATATCAATTAAATAGTCCAATCCAACTATTTAATTATAATTGAGGTGAAACGACGAGAAAACATATGCTATGTTAGGAGCCACGTCGGGGACCATTGACCCATATTCAGTAGCTACAATAAATTAAAATAAACTTATTCGTCAGACCGAACAATTATATTCAATCTATTAATTCCGGGATTATTACACCACCATAAACGCGAAACTGAACTCTGCCGAATATATATAACTTATACTCAACTATGAGTTGATAAGCGTCCACTGATATAATCATTACATACGGATAAATCATCCATAGACTGTTCATTTCGATTCGGGATATCTCCGTAGACCCTTCTCGAAACATCTTATCCTTATTTACCATTAACCCCTAGTGACCAATTAGTTCACCACTAATACAGTATGAATCGGGCCCATCGATCGCTTTTTAGGGTTAACAAATAAAGTGAAATCTGTCATCTACTACTTCCGAGGAAGGAATGGATTCCAAATCTATGATAGTACAGACTACTCACTCATCCTAGAATAGAGCCAACGAGAAGTGTTGGACCACATACTACGAAGTGATCCTTACTAACACATCAAACCCTACCCTAGTCTAAGTTAGTCTTACGTGATCACCTCAGATTGAGATTAATCCATATATGATCATCTTGTGATTCGATAAGACTTCTCGATCACGGAATTATATCGAGAACTCAAATCAAATTGGTCCAACCCTATATGATCATCATCATATATAAATTCCCCACTAGGTACTCCTATTACCGATACAAATCCGGATAAGATGTCACACCTAAAGTGTTCAGGCGCATTAATAGCAAATTAATCATGAGACCCGCACTCTCAGATTAATAAACGCTACGGACTAAGTTAATTTTAAGTACATCTCACTAACTCAATCCTCTTGTGTATAGCCATACACCTGAGTTATGTGATTACATAAACGAGGTACTTAGGGTTTTGATGAGTGTCTTAATTATAAGCATACGTACATATAATAAGATGAATTATTAATTACATCCTAAAATAATTATATAATTGTCTTTCGGGCACTACACCTAATGGATACATCATAAATTTGACTTGCATCACTTATCTTAACTCTTAGCCGATGATAAGAACACCTTCGAGACAGTCTAAAAGGATTCGTAGTAGAGTCCGTGTAGCTTCTAACATGTATGTTCCCTCTAGTATCCATGTTCAAGTTCCCTGAAGAGCTATTCATGCCAACCTCTTAAGTGTTGTGCCACATTGTCCGAGGGTATCAGTGGACTACCCATGGTATTTGGACGTCTACACCTACTAAGGCTACTATGTGATGTTCTATGATCCGAGGATAGTTATAGTGATATGGAATGACAAGCAGGTTAATGTTGTGGATTTCTAATTTCTTTGTTTATGTACTTTAAGTTAAGTTTAAGTATGTTGAAGTATTATAAATAGCGATAGAATGTTGTATGATGACTTATAAATGAAACAAAGTGTTACATTTTATAATGGTGTGTTAGAAAGCCGAGCATGTTGTTTTAGCTTCCATGCAAATGCAAATGCAAATATCATAACGTACACCAGGCATCAGTGGCGGACCTAGAAATTTTTTCTAAGGGGGGCCAAATTAAAAAAAATGTGAAAAAAACTCAAGACCCAAGTTTCGAACACATGATAAGCTGTAAAGCTTCTAACCTGTTGAACTAAATAGATAAGTGCATTAGAGATTGTCTGAAATAATATACATACACAGTTTTAATATTTTTAGAGGGGTATATTAATAACTTCGTCCGAAAATTTGAGTGAGATCCATGCACCCCACCCTTACCATGCTGGGTCCGCCCTTGCCAGGCATCGGTCGGTTCTGGTAACATATCTGTCTAAGAAACTTGAGTATTTATAATAGTCGGATTGCTCGATCATGCCCCAAAATAACAAACTTGAAACACATTATTTCTAACTAATATAGTACCCAAAAATAAATTGCGGAACTTAAAACATCACAACATGGGTCTAAAATCACAATAAATTTTTATAATTAATTTAGATTAATGATTTTATTTGAGCTTGAGCCTTGAAAAGTATGTATCACAGTGAGTGTTTACAAAACAAAAAAAAAAAAATATATTTATAACTTGTTTATGCTTTTGGGCCCTACATTGGTCATGGCCTATGCCCACACATAAGGGCACTTGCTGAAGTGTTTAAAGGCATTAATTAGTCACATTTCAAACAACTCAAACTTTTGGTAGATAAAAATAAAAATTACAGCATATGCTGATGCATGAACGAAAAGAAAGAAATGGTAAAACCAATTTTATAATCTGCAAAACTGTAAGTGAATTCAATTCAATTACGGTGGAACTGGCAAGAAATCTGTCTCAAAATACGAGCTGTTCTAAGCTATATATTGTGGGATCTATGGTTGTGAAATTATATGGATCTTAGGGCACTTGTACCGGATGGTCTAATTTACACCACCAAAATAATATAAAATAATACATATTTCTATTATACAACATCTCAATTCAAAACACTCCACACCAGATTTTTATCCATTTATCTATAACATTAAAATATTTATTTTAGATATAAAACACCTAAAAGAACATCTACTAAAGTGCTTCTTTAGGTGTTTCTATATCTAAAATAGAAATAAAACAAAAAAGCCAGATAAATATATATGATACAATAGATGTGTTATCTAAAAATATTTAGGTATGGTGAATAGTGTTGTTTCATATGAAACAACACTATTCACCATACCTAAATATTTTTGTGTATAACATCTAACTAGGCCATATATTTTGACAGATTTTGTTTTCTATTTCTATTTTAGATATATGTGACACCTAATAACACTTTTCTTCACAAGTGCCCTTAACTACCTACTTAATTAGGATCTTGAATTTGTTCTGGCAAATTTATTTTTGCTGATCTATATCTTATGCCCCCCCTCCCAGAGCCGCCCCCGATCGAGGCGGGCCAACAGCCATGGCGCAGGGCACCGACGAAGCTTGCAATTTTAGGGCTCCCGTTTTCACGTAATATAAGTGTATTTTAGGTCAATTTTATTTCTTATTCAAGTTAAAAAAACCGGTAACACCCAAATTTATACCTGAATTCAGTGAAAGAAAGTCTCCTGTTACATTTTTTCTAACGCTCATCAACATAATAAAACTTCAAAATAGTTGTGATATATTATTTTATTCACGGGATCGAGGGCCCAAATTGTTTTTGCCCTAGGGTCTCCGAATACACAAGGACGCCCACCCCCCCGTAAATCGAATACACAAGGGCGCCCCACACACCCCCCCAGAAATAGGTAAACGCTTCATGAAACCATTGAGAAAAAGTTAGAGTACTTGTTCTAGCCAATGCTCTATACTTTTGGATTCCAGTCAAGCATATTTCATCAAGTTTCCTCAACCTTAATTTGGCTGCATTGTCAACTAATTTGACACCTCAGAAAGAGAATCAATAGATTCCAGGCTCTCCTTTGTCTTTATACATGTTTTTGATGGCATTTAAATTACTGATTTTTGCCTTCTAACTAGACATTTTTTTATTTTGGTCCTGCTTTTTTTTCCGACGACAATTTTAATCCTATAAGTGATCTTTTTTTACAAAATAGTGCGAGCGCCGGAAAGACCACTTACAGGACTAAAATTGGTCTTTTTCCTGCGACAATTTTAGTCCTGTAAGTGGTCTTTCCGGCGATAATTTTAGTCCTATAAGTGGTCTTTCCGGCGTTCAGGATTATTTTTGCAAAAAAAAGACCACGTAGAGGACTAAAATTGTCGCCGGAGAAAAACCAGGACTAAAATCGAAAAAGTGTCTAGTTAAAGGACCAAAATTGTAATTTAGCCTGTTTTTGATTATCAATAGAAACTCTTTTGAAAATTGTGGGCCAAAGAGTGTTCCAAGACTGCCATCTCTGATTTCTTCCTTTTTTTGTCCTATGGAATGGGGAACCTCTTTCCCCTTTCCATGCAAAGAGAGGTCTCAGACAAGGAGATCTCATGTCACCCTACCTTTTTTATATTTATATTGAATATTTGTCGCTCTCTTGAGGTGCTAAGAATCAAAAATGGAAACCATTCCCCATTTCTAAAAATGGCCCCAGAATCTCCCATTTAATGTTTGCGGATGATATCCTCTTTTTTGCCAAGGCTAACAAAAAAAAGGTGTTTCTAACCTTCTGAAGATTCTTAATCATTTGTGTGAAGCCTCTCGTCATACTTTCAATTTAGAAAAAAAAAAAAAAAAAATCTTTTATGAAAGAATGGACATAGACATGAGTAGGTATAACATCACTGGTATGCACTTAGGGATACCTCTTATCACTGGTATACTAATCTGGGAATGATGTACTTAGGGATACCTCTTATAACTGAAAGGGCGACTAGCAAAACATATGATTATCTTGTTCAAAGGGTCCAATCTAGACTTTCTGTTTGGAAAGATAAAGTCCTTAATAGAGCTGGGATATAAACTTTGTTAACACCTCTATTCTGGCCTATACTATGCAATATGTTTGGCTTCTCCAAAAAACTTGTGATAGAATCAGTAGAAAGTTTTTTCTGGGCTTATTCTGATAAGAAGGGAATGAATCTCCTTAACAGAGATACTATAGCTAAACCCAAAGATTTAGGAGGCCTAGGCATCAAAAAAGCTAGAATGAACAACATTACACTTCTTTCTAATGTTGGGGCTGGACATCATAAGTAACAAAAGATGCTTAATGGTGCCACACTCCCATATATTTCCATTTACTTGCAGAATACTACCATGGATGAATATGTTCTGAAAAGTAAGGACTCCAAATTGGAAAGGCATAAATCATGCTTTCTGCCATATGAAAAACTTTTTTGGATGGCATATTGGGGATCTCTTTATTGTTAGACTTGTGGCTTGGTAAAGAAACTCTTGAAGACAGATTGCAAGGTGAAATCTGTTTAAATAACAAGAACTTACATGTTAATGACATCATTGGTGAAGGCAGGCAGATCTTGGGATCTCTCTAATATTAACACTGTCCTTCCTAGACAACAGTGTGCTTTAGAGATCCAAGGAAATCCCCTGGGAAAAATTTCTGCTCGTTTGTTTGTAAGGAAACTGAATGGATCTCCTGCTATACCCCTCCTTCCGTATGGACCAAGGTTAACACAGACGCCAGTTGCATCAATCATGATGAGGATGGAGTTGGGAAAATTGCAATTAGAGGAGTCTTTAGAAATGAAGAAGGTCGTTGGATCAGAGGTTTCATGAGAGCAATGAAAAGAAACACTATCTTTATAGCGGAGCTAATGGCTATTAGAGAAGCAATCTGGATTGCTAAAGACTATGGGATTTCCGGGGGAAATTGGAGATTCAGGCTTGGTCCCCCTCCTCGATCACTTGGAAATAAAGTTGCACTTTTGACAGAATGCGTTTTTAGGTAAAACAAAGATAATATCGTCGTAAAAAATATTAGAGTTATACATATTTTACGACAATAATAATGGAGTTAAACAGATTTTACGACAATAATAATGTCGTAAAATCAGTGCTTTTACGACATTATTATTGTCGTAAAAAATCTTTTTACGACAATATTATTGTAGTATTACCAGAAAACGCATTTCTAAAAAGGACAACTTTTTTCACAAGTAAGGGTTCTAACAACGCCTGAATCTCCAATTTCCCGGATTTCCGGCCTTGTTGTTGAATCGGACTCTCTGACAGCAGTGATGGCTATTGGCATTCGAAAGCAGTAGAGCCATCATTGATGATATCTTGGCAATGAAGGATAATGGATCTTGGAACGTCACGGTTACCTTTCAACCTAAGGAAGCCAATAGAGTGGCAGACCTCCTGTAGTGGTCCAGAAGTCACCACCACTGAAGAACCTCCTGAAGAAGCTTTCAACATTTTGGCAGAAGTCATGAAGGGGCTGCGTCTCCCTAGACATTTGCTTCCTTTCTTAGGTCTTTTGACCTCGTTTTGTATAAATACAAAAATAAAAGATGTTAGAAGAAGAGAGTTGATAGACAAAACTGATTAACACAACAACATGAACACTAGTAATTAGTTAAGAGATTTCCAAAATAAAATATAACTTGAACAAATAAATTCAGCAATAATAAATAATCTCCATTTGCATTTTAACACAACTACATGGCAGAAAACACACTAATGTAAGGTAAAGAGATTATTACATACTTTAAAAAAAGACCCAAAAAAAAAACATTATGACTTGAGTTGTAGACCAAAAGGTAATGGTTAAATAAGCTTTTGATCAAGTCTGACGAGGTTCCATATATAGATAAACTGCATATCATAACAATAGCCTAATGGTTCCCCAACATCAATTTTCTCAAAGGAGTTGTCTTGAGGGTCCCACCAGGACAACATAGGGTTGTAGCAAAGCAATCGCCTTTCCTTGTTTGGAAAATAAGATAACGTGGGTATTATGATGCTGCTTATACCGGTGTATAACGGAGTCCAAGATCTTTCAACCCCATACTTCTCCATCACCCAGACTCTAGGTGCAACAACAGGATCAACATTCAACCGACATGGTCGCACAAAAGTTACACATAAACGACCCCCGATGTCTCTTAACTCAATTGGTTTCATTCTAAGTAATTTAGGATTTGAGGGTAAAGGTAATGATCTAAAAGATTCTGTCACAAAATCAAATACAGCAATAAACCTAGGTGTGTTCATACGTTCTGTCCACAACCAATGCAATGCACTACTAACACAAATTCCAGGGCATAAAGCTTGAGCGGGATATCCCGTAGGAAATTTCCCATCAAAGCTTCTCCATGAACCTTTTCTCAAGCTGTAAACATACAAAGTTGTAACTGTTCTGTATATGGTGATGTCTGAACAGATGATTTTGTAATCATCATTCACAGAGTCGTAACCGATTGACATGATTGTGTTAAGAGATAGGTTGGGCAATCCAATGTTTGTGGATGTGCCATTAGATGGGTTCCATAAAACATACCTTTTCTGCTCTGTGTCCCTAAAGCAAAAAACTCCATTGCAGTACCTAAGTATATACTTGCGTTTATATGAAGAACAATCCGGCAGCTTTATTAGATTAGCACGTTTCATATCATCAGAAAAATTCAGGGATAACAACTGCTTAGAACTACCTTTTGCGATTATAAAGGCATAATCTGAATCCGATGACAGGGATGATGATCTTTTACGCTTTTTGATGAAAATTGGGCTATCAATCGTTCCACATACACCTTTAGATACGCAACGGAATCGGATCAAAGACTTAACCGGCAATCTAAGAAATACTTCGTATATTAAATCCTCCGGCAACTGGGTAATTATAGTAGAAATTTTGCATCTTTTACCTGAGCGATGATAAACTTTGGACCATCGGCGGCGCCGGCGATCGTTTTCTCCGGAGTAGGTCGTTGACATTAGCGTCGATTGATAAAAATGATTTCCTAAAAATTGAGGAAAAAGATACGGACGGTGGTTTTGCTGCTTTGATGGTTTTCCTGGGAAGAGGAATAGGCTGCTCCAGGAATTTGTTTATAAGAACATAATATTATTACACGGACTAATATACCCTCTATTAATGAATAGTAAACAGGCACTTCCCAAAAAAGAAAGAAGAAAAAAAAATAAAGTAAAAAGGCGCTCAAATTTTCGGAACAATAAAACAGACGCTTGTTGCTTTTTTTTTTTTTTTTTTTTTTCCTTTCTTTATTATTATTATTATTATTTTTTTTTCTTTCTATATTATGGATGCTAAAAAGGTTTTTAAATTTTATTTTTTTATGTATGCTAAAAGTTTTTTATTTCGGTGACCATCAAGATGCATTGACCATCGCGATACAATCACCAACGCGATGCATTGACTACTGCGATACGGTGACCACCGCGATTTATTGACCATCGGGATGCATTGACCATCGCGACGCATTACCCACCGCGACGCATTCACCGCCGCGATGCAGTGACCCCCACGATGCAATGACCCCAGCGATGCATTGACCATCAGGATGCAGTGACATTTGATGATGCGACACCACGATGAAGAGACACCGCAATGACATTTGATACAAAACTATAGTAATCGAGTAACTCAGCAGAATTCATATTTTTATACAAAAATCCGATCATTGTAAAACTTTGACCATAATTCATAAAAATAAACACGATGCATTGACACCGCGATGTATTGACACCGCGATGAAGTGACATCGCGATGCAGAGACACTGCGATACAGAGACACCGCGATGAAGTGACACTGTGATGCACTAACAACCGCGATGCATTGACCACCCCCGATGCAGAGACACCTCGATGAAGTGACACCGTGATGTATTGACCACCCAAGATCCATTGACCATCTCGATGCAGCGGCCACCTCCAATGCAGAGACACCGTGATGTAGTGACCACCTTCGATGCAGAGACACAGCGATGCAGTGACCACCCCCGATGCAGATACACCGCGATGCAGTGACCATCCCTGATGCAGAGACAACGCGATGCAGTGACCACCCCCAATGTAGAGACACATCAATGAAGTGACACCGCGATGCATTGAACACCCTAGGTCCATTGACCACCCCAATACATTGACCACCGCGATGCGGTGACACCCCTGATGCATAGACGCCTCAATGAAGTGACACCGCGATGCATTGACCACCCCAGATCCATTGACCACCGCGATACAGTGGCCACCGCCGATGTAGAGACACCGTGAAGCAGTGACCAACCCCGATGCAGAGACACCGTAATGCAGTGACCACTCCCGATGCAGAGACACCCCGATTAAGTGACCACCCCCGATACAGAGACGCCTGTAGAGACGCCGCGATGCAGAAACACCTCTAATGTAGTGACCATTGTGATGCATTGACCGCCCTCAATTGACCACCGCGATGCAATGGTCACCCCCGATGCAGAGACACCACGATGCAGTGACCACCCCCGATGCAGAGACACCGCGATGAAGTGACACTGCGATGCAGATACACGGCAATAAGGATTGGGTAATTGAATCCAAACAGGAACCTCAGAGTTGGTATTCATACTAAAATAAAAAAAAAATTCGAGCATCCTTTTAAGCAAAAGAGACCCGTTATATCAACATTTTATGCAATGACATCGACAATCATATATACAGTGATATCAATATTTTATGTAGTGACATCGGCATTCATATATGCGTTTGTAACGCCCCACTCCCGGATACCTAGCCCTTATCCGGAAGAGAAACATTTGGCGCGTATAGCACTAAATAAATCTAATATTATATGCAAGCTTCTACGTCGTCGTATCAAATAAAAGCAAAACGGAAGCTAAAAAGGCTTGGGTAAAAACATAAATGCTACTATGAAAAAAACTCAACATACTGAGGATATAAATGTAACATTTATTACATTGGAAAACCAAACGAAATCTAAAACATACGAAACCTGCAAAAGAATACTAAAAGAGAATACAACGTTTCCCAAAGAACAACGTATCTAATGTATATAAAAGAAAAACAGAAGGCGTCCTCAAACGTCGTCATCAAAGTCTGCCTCGAACTCTAGATATACCTGTTCATCTTCTCTCCTCCAAACACATAGAAACACAATGCATTTGAGGTAAGTACAAAGAACTCAATAAGAGGTAGAAGCTATAAATTAACTAAGGCTCATTAACATGTTTTAATATAGTAATTATCTTTATGAGATCGACTCAATCTAGGGTTCAATTAATGCCAATCAACATGTCATGACTAACTGTTTCTAACTTAGCTTATCTATGTTACATCTGCATTCTAGGGCACTACGCATGGTGCTGCCCACCACGAGACATCTGGGTGCAACCTGTTAGTGGATCACACCAATAGCCACGGGCTAGTCCCGATAGTATACGCATTCGGTGAAGTCCATCTACTCCTTGTGCCTCTAATGGCTAGCAAAGTTATCCATCCACGAGTACCCTCTACTCCTGGTGCCTCTAGAAAGGCCAGCAAGTTTACTTGTGTTATCCGAAAGCCTACACATTGCGATATAAACTTGTGCCTTACCAAGAATGACATGATATTTAGTCTTTTAGCTATACAAGTATGTTTATTATTATGTTGTTAACTAGCCACCTAAGTGTTTTCAAGTAAGCTCCCTTACAAACTCAACCCTCTTTCCTAGCCCTCTAGACACGGACAAGGCCTAGGAATTACACAGACATTGATGAATTCTAATTCATCAAAGCATAAGCCCTTTCATGCCTTTCCGACGGTCCCGGACTTCAACTCCCTTTAAGAGTACTTCCGGTGCCGGAACCAAACGCATCAGAACTCAATCGGGGCTTGTTTACATTATTTCATCTTATTTAAGCTCATTAACAAAACTTCAATTCAAGTTAAACATCAAAGTAACCTTAGCCACAAAATCCATTGTCTATCAAATCGTTTATTTATATTTTTCGTAAAAGAAATAACACAACACAACTATACATTATATATTTATTAAATCATCTCTTTTTGTAATACGGCTGCTCTCTTTTCATTACCCTTTATTTATTTATTTTTTGGAACCAACTGTCAATATCCTATTTTATCATGATTATGATGATTATTATTATCATAGGTAGGAACAACACCAAACATAAACAAAGGTTCACTTTTCTTCCTCCTTCTCGAGGGGTAAGTCTTTTATGGTCACTTCATTTACATCAGAAAGCTTATGTAAGTTTCATTTCTGGACCATGTGGTTTAAATCCAGATTCAAATCATGTGTGTCCAGAGGCTAGCCACGCAGCTCACTCCTCAAATATCCTCTTCATATAAGACTAACCCTTTCTCGAGAGTGAGCCACGTAGGCTCACTCCTCAAATATCCTCCTCATATAAGACTAACCCTTTCTCGAGACCCCGGCAGCCACATAGATTAGTTTCCTCTTTTTTCCAACCATCAAAAATATATACTCAGCAGTAGCATGACAAAACCAAAATAATAAACAACAAAGTCAAACTGCATTTTGTTCTAAAATAGTAAATTTATATGTATTCTAAGGTGCTACAGGTCGGATGACCGACGCCGACGCAAAAGAATTGTACCGCTAAGAATATAACGTCTAAAACATGTAAAACAGTAACAACAATAACATCAACGATAATTAACAAATAAAATATAATTAAATACGGTTGAACACCAAATCCGTTTAACAACACCCGCTTACAAAACGAATCAAAAACACGATCTAACTTTTCTAAACCATAATTAATTCACATAATAAATTAATTAACTACAAGAAAGTTGAATATTTACCCAACAGAAGAAGGAGCCGCAATCGACAAAAGAGAAGCCGCAGTCTTCCGGATTGTATCTCCAAGCAACGACTGGTGGACGTCGTTCCTCGTAGTAAAACCTCCTCGAATATGCTCAAGAAAAACCTTAGGTTTTTCTTCTCCTAATGACTAGAACAAGAAACTAAATTTTTTTTTTATAATAAAAGTGGCACAAATTGTGATGATCTATTGTGTTGGGATGAACTCTCTTTATATTGGAAAATAACTAGTCAAGAGAGAGTTATCATTTTCACAATACGATTACCCTTTTCCACAAGGAAAAGATATTTGCAATAAAATAAGATATAATCTCCATAAATGAGATAATAATTATAAAATTATTCTCTTATTTTTTCATTAATTATCTAACAAATAAATAAATAATTAATTACACATGTGACATAATCTAGGGAAAAAAAATTTCCTAATTTTCTCAACATGTGTGGCGCCACATGCCACCAAAATTAATAGAAAATGTTTTTTCTAATTTACATATTATTTACCAAATAAATAATATTCGCATATTCATTAAATAGACCAACTATTTAATTTATTCTCGAGGTTTCACAAAACGAGAAAACACTCGCGTGTTAGGAGGCAACCCGGGGACCATTGACCTATAACCAGTAGCGACAATAATTGAATAAAACATTCATTGAACATAATATTTCTGCTCAACATATTAATTCCGGAATTACGCCACCATAAATCCGAAACTGAATTCTAGCGATTATAGATATAACTTATTCTCAAAGCGTCGAGTCAATAAGTGTCCATTGATATAATCATTACATACAGACTAACCCTCCATAGACTATCCGTAACAAAGTGGGATTATTTCCGTAAACATTCTTCATTACATCTCATCCTTATTTACCATTAACCCACTAGTTATCAATTAGTTCATAACCAATATGAACTCGGCCGATTGATCGGTTTCTAGGATTAACAAACAAGGGGATTGTCTTTCTAATTCCCGCAGGAAGGAATGGATTCACATCTCTCACTAATTCCAAAATAGTGCCAATGTGAAAGTGATTCGGACCACGCCTCTTAGCAATCCTTAACGAATACATCAAACCCTATCTTGAAACAAGTAGGAGTATGCAATCACTTAAGGATTAAGGTTAATCCATAAATGATAATCTTGTGATTTAACAAGATTTCTCAATCACGGAATTATATGAGAAATGCAGATTAAATCGGTCCAGTCCTATATGACTACATCATATATAAATGCCCCACTTAGATAACCAATATCGACGGTCCGGATAAGACGGTCACACCTTAAAGTGTTCTGGGCGCATTAGTGGTGGTTTAATCAATAGACCCCATACTTTGATTAAGTTCACCAGGGACCCATAGTTCAAGTGTATCACCATAAACTTAATCCTCAAGTGTGACACACACTAAGTTATATGGCTACATATGATACAACTTGGGGTTTTCAGCAGTGTATAATATACAAACACAAAGCAAATATTAAGATGAAATTAATTCTGTCATTTATTAAATATAAAAACAATTACAAAAATTGTCTTTCGGGCACTACACCTAACAGATTAATGAAACGAGTGATTAGACTAAAGAGTCTGGTCGGTCACTCGGATCATTGATGTTTCTGGATATAGGCTCATGGTCCCTTACTTATCTCGTGTAATTCACATTTGTAAGCGCTCTTCGAATAAATGGAGAAACTAGCTTTTCCTAACGACTAAGTATTTTAGAGTATATGGAGAAAATTTGTTTCTACATGACATCAAATAGTTAGTTGCAGGGACGGACCCAGCTCATTAAGGGTGGGGTGCACGACCCCCGCTTAAATTTCCGGACAAAGTTACTAATATACCCTTCTTATAGTAATAACACCTGTGTATTTATATTGGGTTTTTTGTTGATAAGGACTACTTATCAACTTAATAGGGCGTTAAGGACGGCTAACAAATTATTTGGTAATAAGGACTAATTAGTTTTTAATAGACTAATTTAGTTGATGTAAATTTTATTATGGTCCTAATAAAACACACAGTATGCCCACCGTAGTGTAAAATATAAATGCCATTAATTTACATTTTTACCTTTCTTATAAGGATTTTCATTGGTAATTTGGGGTAATTTGGTAAGGTTTCAAAGTTTTTGTCCTTTTTATCAATTAAAATTTAATAGTGTCCTAAATGCCTATTATTTTACTTTTTATGTCCTTTTGAGCAACTCCCCCATTTATATTATTACAGACAATTTCTATAACAATTATTCATTTAGTTCAAATGGCTAGAAGGTTTGTTACTTATTTTAAGGTCATGGGTTCGAGACTTGGCTGTTGAGTTTTTTTTTTCACCTTTTTTTTTTGAATTTGGCCCCCACTGAAAAATTTTCCTGGGTCCGTCACTGGTTAGTTGACGATGCTGAAAATCGTCCAACAATAAATCTGGGCCGTAATTTTCCTAGTGACAACCAATTCATGATCTTAAAGCCTAAAGAGATGTGAATGGGGGGTAGTTTTGGTGATGTTTAGACTGAGCCTGAGATATTGTATCTCAAGTTGCCTACGTATCCTGTGTATTAATCATGAATCTAGTCTCCGTAGTTCCATAGAAATTGTTTATATAGAGGTCTTTATGCCCTGTGCTTTGCATGGGTCGTGTCCAAGGTGGACTCTAATTTCGTGTTCCCTAAGGAAAGGATAATTATGGTGTAATCTCTTGGATTGTAGGATATAATTATGGGATTTGAATGGTTGTTTAAATGATAGGATCATAGCCTATAAGGCCAATGATGCTTTTCATATTTATCTATGACACTGAATCGTGAAGGTGTTAAATTGGGGGGGTAGCTCAACTCGAGCCGTGTGCCGAGTCCCCAAGGCTATTGTTGCCAAACCGCACTGACCAGCTCTTTGTGCCCTGACCGAGCTGCGGTGGGTTGAGCGAGCCAGGTTGACCTCCCGCTTGGGGTTCCAATCTACCCTTTGGCTTAAAATAGGGCTCCTAGCCCTTTCTGTTGGCATTTATTGCCTATATTTATGACCTGGCTGATACGGGGATAACACGTGGCGAGGTATTAATCCGTCCCGCGTCATAAGCCCCCCAGATCTGCTGACCACTCGGGGTCAGTTTAGATCTGTCCACGGCGTAACTCGGCTCGGTCAGGGGGCAAAGACAAATAAACCGTTTATTTTATTATTAAAAAACATTAATAATTACTGAAAAATTACAAACTTTAACACCCCGAGGCACAAATTCAACTACCAAACTAGAAACAAATTGTCCAAGCCCTACTTGTAAACCACACAAAAACGTAAACCCTAAATTTCTATAATCATTATTTGGAAGGACCCGAATCTCCTTCACCGGATGATTATGCATATAGTCCTTTAGGTCCGGATCAGAAATCCACACACATCTCCGACAAAATCCCCCGAACTACCCGAAAGCAAAATCCCCCGGCGCATAGTTTCTTGTTTTTTTATTTTTCAACAAGTCATATTAGAGTCTTATATTATGACACATGTTGGGTTAATATAGTTGCCGGCCGGTTTTAATGTCATAAATAAACTTCAACTTCAGAGAATTAGCAGCCCCGAATTAATGTCTAGACATCAATAGTTTCACCGCAGCACTAAAGATTAAGACGTATATATAACAACACTTTTGCAAATAAAATAAAATAAGACTGGAAATAAAAAAATTATATAATTAATTACATGCAAAACAACTAAAAACAAACACAAATACTTTTTTTTCAAAAAAAAAAACACAAATACTTAAATATTTTTATTCATAAAATAATCACTAACGCCGTTACATATGATCCATGATATCCATCCGGATCCACAAATCGAGCTAATAAATTTTCCATATAACATAAATTTTCCCAACAAAAAGATAATTTAATTATTTTCTAGCATAATTCATGATTTTTTTTTCGTTTTTTAAAGCTATAGGTCCGCCTATGGATCCATCTCTCATGCACTGCAGCACTAGGTTAAAAAAAAAAGCACCTTTTCTATAATAAAAAAAAACTCTTTAACCTAGAAACATGTTCATGGCAGCTGACGTAATCTTTACTGGTTGATGACGTTTTGACCAATGGCATGGCCTTTTTTGCTCGGGCTCGACGGCGGGGATATTCCTTTCAGCAGCATATTATTAAGCACCAGCGCCCCATATCTTCCTCCTCCTCCTCTCTGCAGCTTCAGTGCAGCAACCTTTCTCGTGTCCAATTTCTCGCCGGCCATGGCTGCAACAGCAGAGTCTGCCACTGCTGCTTCTTTTCCGGGGTCGTGGAGAGCTAAAGGAACGGGAATTTCGATGTTTAAAGGTCTGAAGGCGGCGGAATAATTGAAGATTAAGGTAAGAAAGAGAGTTGTAAGGAGGAAACGATGCAAGAAATTGTATGATATAGCCATGGGAAGATTATTACAGTTTAAAACTGGAGAGAAAGAAAAAAAGTTTAGGGCTTTTTTTTTGTTTGCAGAAAAAAAAAGTTACGTACTTGAGGGGCCTATGAGGTCTTATTTATACAAATTGAAATAAAAAGTCCTGAGAAACAAAACAAAAAGGGGGAAATTTATGTTAAGGATTTATTAGATTTTTCCGTCATAATACGTTTAATTCTTTATGATCATAAAAACTGAAAGACAAAGCTTTCCTAAAATAAAAAAAAAAAAAAAAAAAAAAAAAAAAGGATAGAAAAAAAAAAGCATTTATGTCAAGGATTTATTATATTATTCCGTCATAATATGCTTACTTTATTTTGCCAAAAAAGAAAAATGTTTACTTAATTTATTATACTCCTATCACGTTTAATTACTAATTACTTTTCACTTTTCATTATTGCTTCAATCATAATCAAAGAGTATCGTCTAGGGGCGGATCCACGTAACCCGGGGTCACGTGACCCCACTGAATTTTTAATATTTTTTATTTTTTTAGTAATAAAACGATGTAGTTTTGTTGTTAAAAAGTGTCGTTTTATCGATAAAAATTGATGTTGTAGACTCCGGTGATCTCACTGGAATTTTTTTTGGGATAAAAAATATAGTTTTAGACTCCGGTGACACCACTGGAATAAATTCCTGAATCCGCCACTGGTATCGTCCATATTATTTTTTGCGTTATTTGTTTATAAGGACGCGTTTTGGGACTTAATTAGACACTTATGACACATTTAAAAGATCATTAGTTATAAGGACGGATTTCTTTTATGTTTCCAATTTTGCCCTTCACATATAGCGCGTCTTTAATGCCTATTATATCGCAATAAACGCTGATTCTTACGGCTCATTCCTACTTCTCATTCTTCGTCTTTGATTTTTTGTTTTCAAATTTGTTTCTTATGCAATTCATGTGCGTTTAATCCGATTTTTCACCGTATTTTATTCTATATTGATCCATCTGTGTGTATTTTGTTCTGGATTCATCAATTTTAGGCCGATTTGTGCTTCAGAGCTTCAAATATCATCCACCTTCGTTTTTTATCTTCTGCTTCAGTTTTTCTGGTAATTTTCGAGATTTGGTTATTACTCTCATTTAATTATTCATATTTCTCCACCTGATTGTGTTGTTTCAGCATTTTGTTCTTAATTAATCATATTTTTCTGGTTATTTTGGAGATTTGGTTATTACTCTTGTGTATTGTTGATTTTGTTTCTGCATTGTGATTGCAGCTATTTTAAATGGCATATGAGTTTGAATGATTTTGATTCTTGTTTGAATGAGTGTTATTTTTTTGGGTTAATTCAGTGAGTTCTGCATTGTTGTTTTTCTGATTTGGATTGTATTATGTTTGTTTATAGAGTGTTGTGTATGCAGTGACTTCTTATAATAGTCAGTATTATTTCATTGTTAAATTTGTTCTTTAGTAATGAATTTTGTAATATATGAAGTGTATTTTCTGTTAGAATTAGTATATGTGTTCCTTTTATGTGAATTTGATGTTTTTGTGAATATAGTGTACATGAATTTGATTGAATCTAAACAGAGTTATTTGAGTTTGACTGCGGTGATGTTTCTGTTATGTTTTTTGTGATTTATTCTGTATTGAGGATACATAGTGATATATGTCAATGTTGTTGAATGATGTTGTAATCAATGTAGTGAAATTTCACTTTTAATGACTATTTAGGTGATGTAGTGTATTCAGTGACAGTCATTTGTTATGCAGTGACATTGTCTGTTATGTGTTGACATTTACTATTTTTTTTGGGAACTGTGTTATTTTTAGGTGATTTATTCAATATTCATCTAGTGTGATTTCAGTGTACATTTGCTCTTTTTGAATGATTTTTGGAATATATGAAGTGTATTTTCAGACGGAATTAGTATGTGTGTTCTTTTTATGTGAATTTGATGTTTCTGTTTGTAATTTTGTGAATATACTGTACATTAATTTTGATTGCAATCTAAACAGAGTTATTTGAGTTTTACTACGATGACATGACAGTGATATATTTCAATGTTGTTGAATGAATGTTGTAATCAATGTAGTGGAATTTTAGTTTTAATGACTATTTAGGTTATGTAGTGTATGTAGTGACAGTCATCTGTTATGCAGTGACATTGTCTACTATGTATTGATATATAATTTTTTTTGGAACTGTGTTATTTATAGGTGATTTATTCAATATTGATCTAATGTATGGAGATATGAGAATGATATTGAATAATTGTTAGACTGAATGAAGTTTGATTATATTTGGAATGTGTATTCATGTGATGTAGTCAATGCAGTGACATTCTTCTCCCTTGCAGTGACATATTCTTTTGTTTTTTCTGCAGGCGTATATTGTCTTTAGAATGTTGATTCCTATGTGCACCTATAAGGAAGAGATGTGTGTTGTCATAGTGACAGATGATACTACGTTAAAGTCTATTCATGATAAAGTTTCAAATCGGTGGACGTATTTGAAGTCCACCGATTTGAAGGATATGTGTATCAGTCTGTATTTTGTATTGCCTGATAATCTCAAGTGCTTGTTATGTTTTGATGATGATGTGCAGGCCATGATTTCTGTTGTTGAAACTTACAGTGCTAAGCGTGTTAAAGTGGAGGTTGTAGCGAATGGTGTTGTTGGTTCTTCATCTTCTTACTATGGAGGTAGTTGTGTTGCAGCGGAGGATGTTGTTGATGATGAAGTTCCTATGTTATCGTCTTTTTCATCTTCGAATGATAGTAATGTGTTGACTTTTGGTTGGGACAAAATAGTAATCAATGAAGGTCAACTGTTTGTTGGTGGTGTAGATGATTTTAGGGAGTGCCTTCAAAAGCTGTCTATACAAACTGGCTTTAAGTATGAGTACAAGAAGAATGATAGTTGTAGGATTTATGTTGTTTGTGCTAAGATGAATGAAGCAAAATGTGGTTGGCATGTGCGTGCTTCGAAACAGAAATCGAGTGGATTCTTTTATGTAACTGAATTATGCAATGTTCATACTTGTGGTACGTCTTCAAGATCTTTTGGGCGAGATTGTCGTATGACTTCTGTGATCTTCTTTCAAAGGTGGTTGTTCGTAAGGTTCATGAAGACTCAAGTTTTTCTGTATCAGATTTTTTGACTTTTGGCCGGTACTGATCATAGGCGTGCAGTTTCTTATGGTGTTGCTTGGTCTGTTGTTAACAAAGCTAGGGATTTGTTATATGGGGAGGTTAAAACATCATTCAAAAGTTTACCTGGTTATGTTAATAGTGTGCGTGAAACGAATCCTGGTTCTGTTGCAATTTTAGAGGTTCATCCTTAATCTCAGCGTTTTCAACGGATGTTTATTGCCTTTGATTCTTGTATTCGTGGGTTCAAGCATTGTCAACCAATGCTCTTTCTTGATGGGGCTCATTTGAATTTTGATCAGACTGGCCATTTGTTGGGTGCAAGTGGGAAGGACGGTGAGAATGGTATGTTTTATTTTGAGTGACAATTTATCTTTTATGTAGTGACACTTGAGTTTATGCAGTGACAGTGGTTTTTATGGTTTGAAAGTTGGTTTTATTTGTCAATTGCCATTGGCATTGCTCTGATACCTGATTTTTTCAGCTTCTGTATCAGTTGTCCCTGCATTTAGTTTCTCATTTTTGTGTTATGATTGTATTTTTACACTTTCTTATTTTGGTAGTAATCATTTTTGTTGTAGTGACATTGCTTTTGTGTTATTTTGCTGTGATGTTCTCATTTGATATTGTTGTAGGAATATATCCTCTGTGTTATGGTGTCGTTGATTCTGAGGATTTCGATAATTGGAGATGGTTCTTGTTGCATTTGAAGAATTTGCTTATACCAGTTCTTCGGATGACGTTCATGACCGTTAGGAATCCAGGCCTATTGGATGCTATACTGGAAGTGTTTCCTGATGCATTTCATTCCTATTGTATTTATCATTTGAAGTTGAATCTGAAGAATTGTTTCAGTGGTAGATCTGTAGGTAAATCTTTGCGTGAGAGAATGGTCCATTTGTTTTACCAATGTGTTTATGCTCCAATTGTTGAAGAGTATGACAAGTACATGGATGATATCTTACTTGAAGGTGGAGAGCGTACATAAACGTTCTTTGCTAATTTAGATCCGAAGAATTAGGCCAATGCTTATTTTGAAAGTTGTCAATATGGTCATACTGCTTCTACTTTGGCTGAGTCGTTTAATGCTTGGATATTTAAGGAGATGCACCTTCCTGTGTTGAATATGGTTGATGGAATTCGTATCAAGATCATGACAAGATTCTCAGATAAGCGTGCTGCTGCGGCATCATTCAAGTCTTTGATCTTTCCAAAAGTTGATTCCATTTTGTTTAAGCTGATGGATTCGGGGAGTTGCTTTGGTGTTGCTAGTTGTAGTTATTATAAGTTTGAGGATTTTTCATCCCCACCGGCAAGTGTTAATCTGGATATCCGTGCTTGCTCATGCAATGAGTGGCAGCGGAATGGCTATCCGTGTATTCATGTATTGGCTATTATTAGGAGTACAGGTTTCCCTTTGAATGAGTACGTGGATCCTTATTTTTTTGACACAGTCCTATGTTGATTCATACGATTTTGGAGTACAGCCAATTCCTGGTCCATTTTTGAAGAATAATTCTGAAGATGTTATTGTGCTTCCACCCGTTCCGAAGAAACAGCCTGGTAGGCCCCGGACGAAGAGTCTTCGATCTCGTGGTGAGTTGTCCACTCTTGTTATCCAATGTAGTCGTTGCCATGCCTTTGGCCATCATAATAAGAAGACTTGTTTTTATCGTCTTAATTGATAGTTAATCTATGTTTCTGGTTTTGTAAGCGTCGACTTTTGGATTTAAGGATGATTTGTGAGATTTCCCCGATGCAGTGACATTACTGTTATTACATCTGTATGCTCATTGAGTTTACTACTAATGCACCGATCTTTATTATGTATTTTGTGCTTATTGCTTTGATATTTGTATTCCTTTTTATTCCTAATATATGCTTGTCATTGGTGTTTTTGTATTCCTACTGAATTGAAGATGTAATGAATGCAGTGACTTGAGTGTGCCTGTATTTTTATGTTTATGGACTGCCAATAGTTGTAATTCATTCAGTTGCTATTGTATTCATTGTAAAAATCTTATTATATACTTATTGTGAAATCATTTATATTTGGTTTTTAAGCACAATCTGTTAGTGACATTTCTATGTTTGTGTTAGTTTAGTGAGTTAATTGAAATGATTGTTTAGTGAGTGCAGACACATCATTGTCACTGCATCTTTACGAAGATGCATTTTGCATAGAAATGCTAATGTATTTAATTGCCTTTTTTGTACATAAAATGTTAACAGCAATGCACAAACAATTAGAAATAACTGCACAAAAACCTGAACTATCAAGCATTTACAATTCCTCAAAATACAATGAACCATCAAACATGAATTACAAGTTATGAACCATTGAATCTTTTGTATTTTATAGCATTATATAGAATGAGCTTTATTATATACTGAATGTGAATCATTTTTGCTTCTTTTTATCCCCCCATGTGTTAGTGTCATTTGTATCTTTGTATTTGTGTTGTGAATGCATTGAAACGTTTTTGTACTGAGTGCAGTGACATTGTTGTCACTGCATCTGAACTAACATACATTTTAGTGTTAATTCCTTGTCCTTGTACTTTTTTCATGCACTCACTTGAATGTTAAAAATGAATGCACAACAATTACAAATTTTACTAGCATTTTATCAATAACATGAAGCATCAAACATATACTATTTGTCTAAACAAAATGAACCATCGATACTGAACCATCAATGAAATCACATCGCTACTTAAGATAGTCTACTCTTCAAGTATTCAGATAAATGATTGACCATCAACATAGCAAAACAAGTAGAATAGTCAAAACAACTAGAATCTACAACATTTTAGTTCCGTATGTGAATTCTGTTAAGCACTAATGAATTGACAATCATTCCTTTGAGCTGCTGCACTTGTTCATTTGCTAGTTGTGATGGAATGTTCAAATCTTGTGCTAGCTTGTAGATGTAATATGACAAGTAAATGGCACGGTTCCTGCATTATATTTCAATGATTCTGTTATTATTCTATATCTTTAGTTATGGTCATTATGTTAAGAATTGCATGCATTCACAGTTACGTTTGATTATCCAGTAAAGGTAGGTTTTGAACATTTTCCACTTTTGTTGCTTTTCTCTGTTGGTTGCTGGTTGGTTCAATGGCTTGTGAAGCATCTCTAACTGCAAATAAAAGTAGTACATGTTCAATTTGTTTTGTTATATTGCATGATTTTGTGAAGTAAATGCAGTGACAGTATTGTTTTTATGATGATTTCTTTGATAACTTACTGTAACTTCGCACTCTTCGATGAATATGTCTTTCATGTCTAGCTTCACCGGTGCAGAATGATGCATTTTCCAGGTTGGGTCTCCTAAAGTGTATGTTATGAGTACCCAGTGGCATGGCCTTGGCTCTAATCCCATACAGCATAACGGGAGGAAAACTTTGTTTCCTTGATGTATTATTTGCAACATCTCGACCATTTTCTGATTTCTATAGGTTTTGTCACGCTCAATCTCTTCAAATATTTCCTGCACATTGCATGTTCATGAGATTATGAATGTGAACTAGAAGCTAGTTATTCAAATACGTTTTGTATGCATACCCATGAGCCTGTATCGAATATATGGTAGTTAGGTTTAACTAAATGTGCACGTCTTAAGAGCTCAATGAATCCTTGAATCACCTGTTGCAAATTTCATTAGGCTAAGTTAGTTTATGTATTGATCAAATAATTTAGTGGTATCAAATAATGCAGTGAGAGTAAGATGGAATTAGAATAAGATGTGGTGACAGTAAGATGGAGTTAGACTATGATGCAGTGACAATAAAATTTTACCATTTCATTTATGTACAGATCATTGAGAACTTCCATTATCAAGTTGACGGTCACATATGGGTAGTCGCCGAATGATTTTGCCCTTACTACAACCCTGCATTTAGTAATTTATTGTCAGTATTCAATATATCAAGAACTTTGATTTTCTATGTTGTTGTTTAGTAATTTATGGTTACCCTTGGCCTCCCTCGTTGTCTAAATCTTGAATTTTTTTTTGAATACTTCCGGAAGAATGTATGGTCCACAATGGTATTGATCTTTGTCTTTGTGGATTATTAGCCTTCCTTGAAACGTCGGATTTTCTTCAGGGATGTAGTAAGGTTTCTTTTTCCCTTTCTGAGCTTTCTTTTTCTTTTTCTCTTTCAGCATACTAAAAATTAGGATCCTCTTTCTTTGTCCTCTTTTTTGCATTTCTCTTCACACCCCTTTCAATTGTGAAATCTGGGGTCCGTTGATCAGTACGAGGTCGTAGTTGTCGTGTAGGTTTTGGAAGATTTTGCGCAGTAGGAGTGTGTTGATCAGTATCATCATGTTCTTCCAGATTTTGTGTCACCTGATGAGTTGCAATGTTATCGATTTCATCTTGTAATGCTTGGATCTTGTTTTCCAGTTCTTCAATTTTTCTTTCATTGCTCTCTTTCGTACCTTCAAGTTCAACTTTCAAATTTCCAATTGTGGTGTCCCTGGTGAATAAGGTTTGCTCAAGTGTTTCCACTTTTTCTCTAAGCTGTTGCATCAGCTTTCTATTTTTCTCTTCCTCCTGCAACATAGCAGCCATATTTTTCTGTGAAACTCCTTCTTCATTGTAACTCTCTAACAGATTTCTAATGTACTAATATTTGTCCTTTATGTTCTCTTTTTGCCGGTTAATGGTAGACAACGCAATGGCAATCTTATCATTCAATTCATTAACTTGAATCCCCAACTCAATTTTTTAAGCACTAGTGAAATCTAATGTCTCATTGATGTCTGCAAACTTTGCTTCAAGTTCGTTACATTTCTTCGAGATATAGTCCTGCTTCAATTCTTCCACTTTCAATGCTAAACTTAGATTCTGATGTTGTAGCTCTTCAATTCTTTTCCTCATCATGTCAACATTTGCTTGATCACTCTTGTCTTTTGCCTGGAAACATATTTTAAAATACAATAATTAGTAAATCAAGTTCCTTCTTAGTGTAACCATTGTTGTCTATTTGCAGTGAGAGTATATGATGCGGTGACATTATGTAATGTCACTGCACTGGGGCTTTTAGTACTTTATTTTTGTCATTACCATGGATTGATTGACTTCTTCAATTTTGACGTTGGCATCTTCCAATGCTCTTGACAATGTGATATTTTGCTGTTTCATCTCTTGAACTTCATCCTGCACCAGTTGTACCTAATGTGAATTTTAACAGCAGTGACATAATTTTCTTTGGATTTTGTGTGGTGGCAAAAATGGAAAAAGTAGTTTACATTTGGCGGTGATGGTGTTGGTGTGAGCAATTAGAATGATGGAGTTCTTCCATATTTACCTGTAGATTTGTGTGCTTGTTTAGGAGTGTGTTGTTCTTGGACCTGTTCATTGTGTTGTTGTTGTTCCATTTCTTCCTCCTTGTCATCTACTTCAGGTTTTCCCTCATTGGCTTCAGACTGCCACTCACTTGCTTCTGCTTCAGCTTCCATGCCATCCTCTTCAGATTCTAGATCATCACTTTCAGAATATGTTTCATGCTCTTCGGATTGCCCCTGTTTTCCTTCTGTTTCCATGCTATCCTCTGCACATTCATGCTCATCACTTTTAGAATTTGTTTCATGCTCTTATGATTGCCTCTCTTTTCCTTCCGTTTCCATGCTATCCTCTACAGATTCATGCTCTTCATGATCATGTGTTTCAGAATTTCTTTCATCCTCTTTATTATCATCACTTTCAGAATTTCTTTCATCCTCTTCAGTTGTCATTTCATCATCTCTAGACTTGTGACTGCTTCTTGTCTCTTGGTTTTGTGCCAAGCTTTGTATGAGGAGGAACTCAATCAATGTTGAAGTCCATTTTTTAGCATTGAACTGTTTCATTTTGCATTACCAAAGTATTCTGTTATGTTTTGTATCATGGAATGACATACAAGTATTCTAGGTTATTAAATAAAGAACTACAATGAGAATGCAGTTCAATGCATTTCATTGCAATGACATGCAATAAAAATGCAGTGACCATTCAGTGACCATGAAATTTGTGAGACAATGACATTCTTAATGCACTGTTATTATTTACCTGATGTTCGCCATGTGTTGAAGGTTTCTTTTTGTTAGAATACCAGTAGTTTTCTTAGATTCCACTTTTTTATCCTTGGAATCCATGTGTGTGCCAAAGTTTTCTTTCCATGTGCTGCTCTTTTTTCATTTTAGTGCTTGACAAGATCTTCTATGATGTGTGTGTGCTCACAGAACCAATACTGTAACACACTAGTAGATAAATATGGATTAGAATGCAGTGACATTGGTTTCTAATTAGCATTTATAATGAAATACAATTACAATCAAATGTTTGGTGAGTGAACATACCATCAGGAACACAGTGCATCCATTTACATATCTTGCATGTGACCATTTTCGATTAAGCCCATTTTGCAGTTCTTTGAGTATATGAGATGACCAATCAAATGAACTTAATTACTTAAGTCATCCACATAGTATTGGTGACCATGGTATGTTCTGCCCTAAGGTGGCGAAAAAGACTGTTGCAAGTAATATTTCGTGTCTTCAACTGATATTGAATCAGTTTCTTTTACCGTTTCCTTTATTAGTTCTTTGACCCCACTTATCATTATTCTCTCAACATCAGAGAACAATCTTTTTTGAATTGATATATGCTTTTTTGAGTTATTTCTCATGTCCCCTACCTCTTTGTTTCCATCTTCAATAGCAAATATGAGCTTCACATCATTTCTTGTTGGCATGTGATGGTCCTTTCCAATCTTGAAACCCCCCTTTTCTTTGTTGTATGCCATTATCATCTCATCCAGCATGTCATTCTTCTTTTTCTCCATTATAATCTTTTCCCTTTCAAATGCAACAAACAAATGTCTAAATTGAGTTTTCTTCATTAGTTTCCGATGCTCTTCTGTTATATGTTCATCTATTTCATTGAATATCTGGTGCATACTGTTGAGTGTTGATCTGTATTGTTCTCTCGTCCTGTAAAAAAAATAACATGAGTTAGTTCATGCAGTGACATGTAAGTTTTTGTGTTTTCAATGGATTGGCAATGCTTTGATGTGTCATTTGAACCTTATGCCTGCAATGACCTGATATTTTTCAAGCTTGTCATTGTAGTGAGATGCCATTTTCCAAAATGTTGTGTACTCACTCATATGATATTATCAATGTTATAATGCAGTGACATCAAATTTTTCACTTTAACAACTTTACATAAACTGGACTCATTATGCATTGGCATGACATTCTACTTCTTTTGAATCCAATGACATGATGTTTTCAACATTATAATGCAGTGACATCAGAGTTTGCATTCGAATAAAAACCCAGACCCTTGATTCCTTATGCAGTGACATGATATTTCTCTATTATTTACTGCAATATAGTTCCAAGCATGTAAACACAAAACTTATTGGCATTAGAATGTAGTGACTTCCTGTTTTATACTTCAATAACTAAGCATATACTTTTTTTTGAAGATTCATTGACATGCCCTTTAGTATAGAAAACACTTAGAACTCTTGTAGTATGATTTCAAGTACAGTTTAATCCAATCTCTACACCTCTGCTGCCATAATTTTTTCAGTGACGTGATGTTTGCACTTCAACAACTTTACATAAACTGGACTCATTATGCATTGACATAACATTCTACTTCTTTTGAATCCAATGACATGATGTTTTCAACATTATAATGCAGTGACATCAGAGTTTGCATTTGAATAAAAACCCAGACCCTTGATTCCTTATGCAGTGACATGATATTTCTCTATTATTTACTGCAATATAGTTCCAAGCATGTAAACACAAAACTTATGTGCACCAGAATGCAGTGACTTCCTGTTTTATACTTCAATAACTAAGCATATACTTTTTGGAAGATTCATTGACAGCCTTTTAGTATAGAAAACACTTAGAACTCTTGCAATACGATTTCAAGTACAATTTCACCCAATGTCTACACTTGTGACCTAAATTTGCAATTCAGTATAGAAAATCCTATTTTTTGTTGCATGTTCAGTTTGAATAGATACTTACCCAGCTTTCTTCTTTTTCTTGCTCATTCTTTCTTCGATTTTTGTCCTGCTCTTCTCTTCTCCGCTGAAATTACTTTCTTCCTCCTCGCCATTGTTCAGTCACTGTATGAATCGAGACTTCTTCTCTCTGATTTCGCTCCGTTTTTCTTCTAATTATGTTCCTTCTTCCTTGATTTTTCGTCCGATTTGGCTTCGGATTTTGCAGTTTTTCTTCTTCAATCAATGATCTTCTGTTTTTTCTCCCTTTTTGTTTTGCATTTTTTGTGCCTGTATCCGTTTCACGTTTTATGCATAATGGTTAATAACTGTAGTTTTTTTGCTGGGGCTAATTTGGTCTATTTGTGAATTTTTTGTCTTTATAACTAAGTGTTTGTTTTGAGTGTCCTTTTTGCCTAATTAAGTCCAATATGTGTCATTTTCAATAACTGTCCCTTATTTTTATTAACATTTATGTATATATTTTTTGCAACCATTTTATGTATATATTTAATCTTTTTTTTTTTTGAAGAATCTTTTTTTTGCTGAAATATTATTTGAAAAAAATATTTTATCAATTTCTTAAAAACATTAACATTGATCAATATAATGATTGGAATCATAATCTAAAGATATCTTTTTTTTTGTGGAGGAAATCTAAAGATATCAAATAGTATTACTATTACAAAACCACACATGCCTTATTGTTTACATACTCCAATTAATTCAATGACCTTCATGTTGACAAATAAGGAAAGTGGGAAAAAGGAATGTAAGCGTAAGAGAGAAGTTGTCAATTTTAATTAGAGAAAATTAGCTTTTAATCTACCTTATTAGTATTTATTAGGTTTCAATCATGAGTATCAGTTGCAATAAGAGAAAAAATAATTTAACTAGACTAATTTACTCTTACGTTATAATTTCTCAAGTGATAATAGAGCCGCAAAGAACAAGGTTTTCCTCGAGTAATGCTTCGCGAATCACATATATATGGAGTATTTCCGTCAAAACGAATCAACGCAGTTGCCAGCAAAAAGTTCCGGGACTTGAATCAGATAACCATTGATTCTGCTTATAATTAATCAGAGGAAAAAGAACGAAAATCACCTCGTTGCCAAAATGCAAAAAAAACTTTTCTTTTTATGCGTATCAACTCTAGATTGATTTGAGGTTATATATGGTCTCCCCTGCAAATTTTCAGTTTCTTATCGCCGGGCTCCCCGGCCGGACCTTAAAAATTGTGGGAGCAAAAGCCATCCGATCAACCGGAGGAATCTAAGTCATAAGAAGAATGTCTTGATGAGCTGGTTTATGAAGAGGGTGAGACCCAAGAAGTTGGAACCAAGCTCTAGAGAAAAGAGCTTTACAAGAATTTAGGGACATGGTTTTTTTTTTATAGCAAATTAACCAATATTATTTTACTAAGGCAAATCAGAAGTACAAGCAGCAAATGTGCTGGCCTATTGCCAATCACAAAACCAAGATAACCTAAACCCTCTTGGGCTAACAAATGTGCTGGCCTATTGCCAGTTCACTTAACAAATGAAAAAACGAAAAAGAATCAAAGGACTCCGCTAAAAGCAAACAAACCCTAGCTAAACAGCCAAGGGAGGTGAAATCATCAGTGGGCGACTGAAGTCGCTGGATGCAAGAGAGGGAGTCTGACTCCAAGCAGATCGCATGGTATCCCCACTCACGGCATAAGAGAAGATCCCTATAAATAGCACTGAGCTCCACAAAATCAACATCTAGACTCCGACCCAACATTCCCGAGCAAGCGCCCAGAATCTGGCCATCCGACCTGTGAAATACCGTCCCCATAGGCACAAGCATCCACAGAAAGACCCGCATAAACATTGACCTTCAACTGGACCCCAACAGGCGGCTGCCAGTTGGTAGGAAAAGGCGAATTAACCGACTCATGAAGAGGAGACTGTAGGAGACCGATATATTCCTGTGCATCACACCCCGCAGACGTAACAATGCGTCCAATATCCACAGCTTGACCCTCATTGAGCCATGCGCACCGCGCGTTCCATATGTACCACAAGACTGTGACCAAGTACGCTAGACGTGACACATCACAAGCGGAAAAAAGATACCCCAACATTACACGGAAATCTGAACGCTGTCGTAGACTCTCACTAATAGCAGCATACCCAATCCGCTCCCACAATGCAGGAGGAATCGTGCAATGAAACAAGCCATGGAACAAATCCTTTGATGGGGCCATACAAAGATCACAACCACCAGCTCCCATATTACGCCGGCTAAGCGAGGCCCAAGTCGCTAAGCACTCAGGTAAACCTCTCCACAAGAAGTGTGATATACGTGGCCAAACCGGTAAAGACCAAATGTTCCACCAGATATCACCTTTCTGGCCAGGAGTCTAGGGCCTAGACCGCAACAGCAAACTATGATGGAGCTGGGTAGCCATCTTATATCCATATTTCACCCTATATCGCCATCGAGGATCAAAATTCCACATAATATCATCCGTGTGAGTCCCACCCGGTAGGGGAAAAGGCTGAGAATGGCCTCAGTCTCGTGTGGGTAAAAAGAACTCTGGACCAGATCTCTAGCCCAAGAGCGTGAATTAGGAAGGAAGAGTGACGGAACCTTCGCATCCGGTGGGAGGAAGGCGGAACCAACCCGAAAAGAGTTGTGGTAGAGGAATCCAAGCGTCAGAATAAATGTCTATCAAATTAAGAACCATCCCCTACCCGTCAATGCAAACCATGCACAAGGAGATCCCGTCCCTGCAAGAAGCTACGCCACAAAAAGGAGGTCCGGGAATCCAAAATGGCATCCAACACAATTTCCACCTGGAAATATCGAGCGTGAAGGACCCGACTCACAAGAGTGTTGAAATATTGTCCTAAACCCAATCGGGTTGGACCAGATCCGACCGGGTCGGATCATTTCTACTATTTCTTTATGTTTATACATATATAATAAATGGCTTTTTTGTTGTCATATATTTGTTCTTTTAAAGAACCAATTATGAATTGTTATATGATAACGTCCTTAGTATTAAACTGTGATAGAGAAACCATGATAGGAGATTATGGTTGATGAGATCTCTAATCATTTTAATAAGTTTGATACTTAAATGTCTCCAGGCTTAGGTACTGTTAAACAGGGCATTTATAGGACAAACAGGCTAGCACGATTAGATGTCTTATGTCTTTAAGGGTAGGGATAGATCTCGTCTATCAAAATGTAGAGACACTTGGACTGTACGTGCACGTGTATTAGAGAATGTGTACGTTAGACTGACCCAGTTACATTGTTAAGTGTCACACTATGTGACAGTTGTGTAATTATCCTTAGAACCGGAGTCTACATGGCATCACGGTGTGGATTGTCATGCTTTGACACTATTGAGGTTTCCCCTAGCCATGGAGCGATCATGCGGTAGTGATTGAGTACTGAAGCATGCGGAGTATACATGTTTGGTCGTCCAGGAATCGCGTACCCTATCAGTAAGGGTGAATATCCGAAAGGGCCTTCTTATAAGGAATGTCTTACTCATTAATCTTTGCAAAGTGGAAGTAAATGAGTTACTTCAAGAGAGCATGATATCCAGATTATAAAATGCGGTCGTTGATGCTTGACACTCGACGTATGACCGTATGGATATTATTTCAGCGATAAGACTCTATTTACACGGAAACTGTTTCACATGAAAGGTAGTAATCATTACATTTGACTCTTCCGATGATTGGGGGTTACGGTGTGTTGTTAGACGCTATTCCGTGATCGTTAGGTATGATGGGCATTTTCGTAATTGCACTTTGTGCCTACGGCCAACATATTCGGAAGCCTATTGGGTAAAACACATAAGAACATCTATTTGGATTAAAATGCGGTTATAGTGATGACCAAATATGGAAAGTTTATCTCGACTATAAGGTATTATAGTGATAAATTAATATGGTGGTATTTATTTATTATGAATAAATCAAATACTAGATATTAATTATATTGATTAATTTTATGTATATATATATATATATATATATATATATATATATATATATATATATATATATATATATATATATTATGTATAGTTGAAAATTTATGTGTGTATGACACACGTGGGTTTTTCTTTGCTAATTAGTTGATGATGATATTATATTATGTATTAATATTTGGATATTAATATATATAGATTTATATGTGTTATATATATATGTGATATATACACATGCGTAAATTGATTTATGGTAATATAATAAAGATATATTCAATATTAGATATTGACAATATATATCTTGAAAAATATTTAATATACGATATTGAATATTAATGAGATAAATCTAGAATATCAATTTTTCTTATTTTATTGGAAATTGATTTTCTTTCTCTTCTATCCATTAGGAAGCTTTTCCCAATTAAATTGGGATTGAGATATGGCGTCCCATGTCCTAAAGGGAGTTGTGCCAACTCTTTTACAACACAATATTCTAGCAATAATTTAGTGAGATAAAAGAGAGCTTCTAGAGAGAGTTTTTGGAGAGAGAAAAAGGCGGCCTAGCAGTTGACGTTTTCCGGTAGCAATCCAATGCTGGATTCCGGCGGGTTGTTCGTGTGGACTAGCGGTAGAGGCCGAACGCTTGGACGGTTCCGTGCCCCACTACTCCTTCATAAACGATAAAGCTTCGATCTTTTAGATCATCCAAGGTAACATTTTCGTTTACTACTTATTTGTTTGTTGCTTAAAAGAAGTCGATCCTGATTAAAAGGAAATTAAATTTTAAATTACGCTGCGTTCCCGCGTAGATTTCCTAACAGTGGTATCGGAGTGAGCTTCGAGCTTAAGCAATAAGCATATTAATTTGCGTAGTAATTATTCTAGATGCATGATATAGATTCGCGAAACAAAAACAAAACAAAAATTAATTTCAGCGTAGGGCAGCTCGGCCGACTGGCGGCGGCGCCCCACCCGTCTACCGCCGCCGCCGCCGGTGGCCCCAGGGCTTTCGGCGTCGGCTGGTGTTTTTTTCAGTGGACCCCAAAAATTTTGTTTTGTGGTTTTGTGAATTTTATGGTACATAGAAAATCTCTTGTTGTTTAGTTGATGTCATGTGGGTCAACTAATAGTACAAATAGTTTGTACAATTGGGATGCCACATGGCATGAAAATTACAATTACTCAATTTGTTGAGTTAAATGGTTTGACCTATGGTCCACAATTGTGGACCTAAGGTCAACCTAGGCCATTTCAAATTTAGTTTGGAATAGGCCTAGGCCCTTTTCAAAATATTTGATTTTGAAAAAGGCGTAGGACTATGCCTTTTTCAAAATTTTGATTTTGGAAAGGGCTGGTGCCTTTTGGTTTAAGAAACAAAGACATCCGTTATGATTAGAAATCAAAAGGAAAGAAACAAAAGGGACTTAATTTTAATTTTGATTTATTTTTGGAATAGTTCTAATTGATTAAAATTAAAATTAAAATCGTTTAAAATAAACGTTAATTTTATTTCGGTTAAAATCAATTAATTAATTAAATGTTAATTAGTTAACTGATTAGATAAAATTATTTAATAGATTAAACGTTAATCAATTAATTAAGACGCAGGTTGTTAGTTTTTAATTTTATCTTTTACATAAGATGTTATTGTATGGATTAGATATTGTGTAAATATAATATGATTATATGGATCCCGATTGATCATGGACTCGACCAATATGATAGAAGTGAATGATTTATTTTTCGTTGGTTTAAAAATTGTCCTAGGCCGTTATGAAGAACGTGACCTAGCTTATTTCTTGCATTATCCAATTCCCGTTAGCTTCCCCCGTGTGCGGCAGGTGCATTTATTTTATTAGATAAAAATTATGTAACAAGAATAGAGCGGAAGATGGAGACCAAAGAAAGACAAAATAAAGATTCAATTGGAGAATGGCGCATTAAAGATCCTATTGGCGGTTGCAGCTACCTTTAGCTTGTGACACGCGGTTTCGTCAGTTTGTATTTGAAACCGCACCTAGGAAAAGTCCATGATCATATCGGTTACTTTACGTATTTATTTATTTTATGCTTGTATTTATTTTATATGATAAGATAGATGCATAACTAGGCACAATCTAGATAAATGTGTAGGATGTATATCTATAGAGATAGATATATATGATGAGACCATAATTAAAATTAATGAAGTGAATTAATTTACAAAAATACTCCCACAACAAGCATTAAGTCGTAATTTGTCTCCCAATATTATAACGACGGTGAAGAACCCTTGTTTGGATCCAGCTGATCGACCACTGCTGGGAGTTGACCTACCTCGGGTATATTGTCGCTATTGAGACATGATCGTACGAGATCTCGCGAATATTGGGTTGTGCCTTGACTAGAGTCTTTCGGTGATTGGCCACCGTCAGGGCCGTCTGACTTTAGAGACAAGGGGTTGACTAACACATAGTGATGTGTATCGTCAAAGAGTTGACTAGTCAACCACTAAGAATTACATAGAGATGTGATTGGTAAAGAGTTACCTACCTTTCGAAATTGTCTTGGTTGATCGAACACTGCCGGGAATCGAGGTAACTAGATTGGATCTCAGCCACTAAATTTAGAAAATTCTTGAAAGTCAATTGTGAGTAATTGACTAGTGGGAGCAAAATCATAAACCATAAGACCATTTTTGATTTCGCATTTATAAACAACAACACTCTTTTGTGTTCTTTTTTTATTATGTTGCAGCATTTTAGCAAGCTTTTATATTTATGTTTTAATTCTTGATTAGTAAAACCAAATTAGGACTGTTAACTTTTGAGAAACGTTCTCAAGTATGGTTAAGTAATTTTAATCCTTTTAAAATGAAGCAATGACACGAGCAACGCGGTTATAGTAGTTGGAGACAAGGAGACTACATATTTGATGAAGTGCTCACAGTCTTTAATTATTAATGAAGAACGGAAGCTCATGATATGATTAAATCACTTGAAATAAGTTTCAACGAATTAATCATATATACGATCCAATATGATCATTCTATCATACGATGACAATTAATTCAAACGTTGAATAAGAATGACCACATCGAATTTTGGAAAGGTTGTTTTCAAAATTGTAAGATTTAAGTATTGACTTAATTCTTTAATCATTGCTTAAAAGTTAATTAAATAGTTAATGTTTTGAATACGATTTAAAAGGTTAAATAAACTATTTAATAAACTTTAGATTTTCTTTATGAAATGAAATTAAAGACATAGCTCTTGTGATCTTTCTTAAGTCTTATGAAGACTACACTAAGAAATATTTACAAGTGCTTAAAGGATTAAAAGGAAGTTAAGACATGTGCTTGAAATAAGATCTTATCGAAGTCTTTATTCTAGGCAAGTGTGTTGAGATAAATCCATCTAAATCCATCTAAGTTCAAGTCAACTCTATATGATATCTTACGAGTATGATTTAATTAGAAGGATTAAATACGGAATACACAAAGATACGGGAAAGTGAAGCAAACGTTGTGACATTTTCGGTTATTCCGAGTCTAGTAAACTGATAAATGAACTAAATAAATGTTATCGTGTTCCGGTTCTTATGAAGAACACGAATTCAGGTGTTTGTTAGGATTTAGTTGACATATTCAGTTGTAAGGAATAAATGTTATTCCGATAAAGTTGAAAGGTCACTGAATCTAACATACTAGATTGATGTCACTGTATAGTTGATATAGGTGAAAAATCTCAACTAAATATTTGTATGGCTGATTTCCCTGATTTGTGGTTGTTCTAGATGTCGACTCTCTGGAAGAGAAATGTATAATCAAATGTCATTCTGATGATGTCTGAACCACGTGATTATGAATCATGTGGGTAATATGTATCTTATCTAAAGATGACTAAAATACCCTTTTATGAAAAGGTTATAAATTCTAGAAAAATTGTCTAGAGCCTAAATATACCGATGTTTGTTGGCTTGTGACAATTAATGCCACAAATAATTGTTTATTAATCTCTACAACTGTTTTTTGAAATAGTCAAGTGTACTTAGTGAAGTGCATAATTCGGAAAGCCCGAAAAGTTTGAGCTAGCACGAATATGAGAGTGATGAACTACTTAGGAATTAATATTCAATTGGATTGAAGTAATTAATATCTGAAGGATGTTTCAGAAGTTGTCTGAAAAGGAATAAGAGTCCCCCGTGAAGGATACCATTTTTGGATACGCAATCAGATTGTGCTTCTAAAATGGAAACTACACTTTATATGATAAAGGTGTGACGTAAGCCATGCAAAGTATCCCTCACCTGCTTCGGGATAGTGCCCTTATACAATGCATATACTTAACCGAGTTCCAAAGAATAAAATTTGAATAAATTCCATATCAGATATGGAATCGATGACATCAAATCCATCTTAGCCAATGATTTAGGGTTGTCGTGCTTCTAGCAAGCAGGTAATGTATGAAAGGCTTGGAGCTTAGTATGACATGTGCAACTTTGTGGAATATCTTAGCAAGTAGGCTAGGTATCATTTACTTACCCACGGAGCAAAAATTGTTTGTCTCCGAACATGCTGTCTTCCGGAGGAAGTGTTTCTTCCAAAAGAAACAGTGGGAGTAAAGTGACATCTCAAAAGAGTTTGAGAACCACAAAGAGATAGTCAACCATTGGAACACGAGCATGAACCGCATAGCGATTGGGTGGAGAACACTACTCAGTGCACACAAATGTTCTATAAGTCTGTGGATAACCTCAGGCCTGAAAAGGCTGCTGGTATGTCATCTTGAAGAATGAATATCTCATGACTTATGAAAGAATATTTGAAAGGAAAGATTAAGAGAAATTGCCAGGAGCCATAATATCTGAATTACATTCCATCAGTGACAACCAGGTTGCGAACCTAGTTTGTCTTACCTAGAGGGAATGTCCCTGAAACGCTGACGTGGATAGTAATATGATTACCGTAAGGCTATAGTGACGGCTGAAGGATACGGGGTGTAAACCTTGTAATTATCTTTATGCTGCTAGCTGAGCCCAGTTCTATTCAGACTATGTTTGTTATAACTTCGTATCATGGTTATATGATAGTGTTGAAGACGTTGGGCAAACAACCCGATGTTTATAGACGATAACATGGTATATGAGCCCACAAAATCCATTTATGGACTCAAACAAGTTTCTCTAGACGATTTCTTTTTTGATAATCAAAGGAGTTTGATTTAGTCAAAAGAAGAGATATGCCCAATGTGCAAGATGGATGGTGAGAGTGTGTTATGATTTTTGAGTAAGGTATTGAATATATCTCTCGGGAATTATCACCCCATGTCACAGTCAATTAATGTTTGGTAGTTCAATGTTTTTACGAAAGCACTTGGATTAGCAGTTCTTATTTTAGAAATAAGAATCAATAGTGATAGATTTAATACCTGTTAGTTTATAGTTACCTATATAGATATGATGCTAAAAGAGTTTAGCATAGATCGCGACAGGAGATACTGCTAGCCGGAGTTCTCGAGATCTATCTATGTTAGGACGTTAGTCCTAAAGATAAGGTGAAAGATTATGCTTATGGAGGTTTCCTTTGCTACAGCGATAGGAACCATCACAAAAGTAATGCCATATGTTCATAGTTCATGAAGAGTCACGAGGAAGTATGAAAGTAAATCTGGTGAATGTCGAGAATATCCTTACACAAGTTAAGGTTTCCTAGTTTATCAAAACTTGGAACCAGATAAATATAGATATAAAGACGTATATCCTGAGTCTTACGAAGGCGAGTGGGAGCTACATTTTGGGTTTGCAGTCACTTTGATTAAGTGATATAGTGAGCTGGAAATGTTCTTAGCAAGAGATCATTGTGAATTCTACAACTGAGCCAAAACATAGTATTGCCTTGGAGGCATAGCGGGAGCAGTACATGGATTTAGAAGGTTCATTCCTGAACCTTGTACGGTTCTTCCACCTTTTCTATATAGCTGATATAGTAAGTGGATTCATTATTTGAAGCAAGAACAAGGGTCTCGTCAGAGATTCATGTGTGTATTGAGGCAGTTCCTTTTGACTTGATCATTTGGAGCATGATATGAAGGTAGTTTGAGTCCCCACTGATAGTGATATGTTTACGCTTAAGGTTGGTTGCGAGTAATGCATGAGATTCTTGTGTTCAACTTGGTCTTGTGTGTACGAGTGATTGGCTTTAGGCCAAGTGGGAGATTGTTGAAATAGTGTCCTAAACCCAATCGGGTAGGACCGGATTCGACCGGGTCGGATCATTTCTACCATTTCTTTATGTTTATACATATATAATAAATGTCTTTTCTGTTGTCATATATTTTATCTTTTAAAGAACCAATTATGAATTGTTATATGATAACGTCCTTAGTATTAATCTGTGATAGAGAAACCATTATAGGAGATTATGGTTGATGAGATCTCAAATCACTTTAATAAGTTTGATACTTAAATGTCTCTAGGCTTATGTACTATTAAACAGAGCATTGATAGTACAAACATGCTAGCACGTATTAGATGTCTTCATCTTTTAGAGGCGAGGATAGATCTCGTCTATCGAAGTGTAGAGACACTTGGGTATGCGTGGGACGTGTATTAGAGAATGCGTACGTTAGACTGACTCACTTACACAGTTAAGTGTCACACTATATGACGGTTGTGTAATTATCCTTATAACCGGAGTCTACATGGCATCACGGTGTGGATTGCATGCTTTGAAACTATTAAGGTTTCCCCTACCCATAGGGCGATCATGCGGTAGTGATTAGGTGTGATACTGAAGCATGCGGAGTATACATGTTTGGTTGTCCGGGAATCGCGTACCCTATCAGTAGGGGTGAATATCCGAAAGGGCCTTCTTATAAGGAATGTCTTATTCTCGTGAATCTTTGCAAAGTGGAAGTAAACGAGTTATTTCGAGAGAGCATGATATCCAGATTATAAGATACGGTCGTTGATGCTTGAAACTCGACGTAAGACCGTATGGATATTATTTCAGCGATAGGATTCTATTTACACGGTAACTATTTCACATGAAAGGTAGTAGTCATTGCAGTTGACTCTTCCGATGATTGGGGGTCACGGTGTGTTGCTAGATGCTAATCCATGATCGTTAGGTATGAAGGGCATTTTCGTAATTGCACTTTGTGCCTACGACCAACATATTCGGAAGCCTATCGAGTCACACACATAAGAACATCTAGTTGGATTAAAATGCGGTTATAGTTTGATAACCAAATATGAAAAGTTTATCTCGACTATAAAGTGTTATAGTGATAAATTAATATGGTGATATTTATTTATTATGAATAAATCAAATACAAGATATTAATTATATTTGGTTAATTATATATATATATATATATATATATATATATATATATATATATATATATATATATATATATATATATAGTGCATGGCCGAAAATTTATGTGTGTATGACACACGTGGGTTTTTCTTTGCTAATTAGTTGATGATTATATACCTATTTATATCGTTTGGTTGGGAAATTCCAACCAAGGTGTCCACGTCGCCTACTTCTTGAATTAAATTCCGCTTGGGCTTTGGTTTTGATTAGCCCATTTAGAAAAAAAAAAAAAGGTTCCAGCAAATGAAATAATAAGCCCGTTAGTTGTACTTCAGTTTAGTTTAGGTTTTAGAGGATCAGAGTATATGAGTAATTAAATAGAAGTATATGTGTAGGGTTTCATTTCCATACGGTGGCTTGTCTTCTATAGCTGCCGGCTGCGTCTTCGTCTTCTTCGATCTCCACCATAGAAATCTGCTGGCTTTGACGTTTACGGCTGGGGGCTGCAATGTGCTAATGTTTGACGCTTACGGTTGGGGGCTGCAATGTGCTGATGTTTTCCCAACGTCGTACTGCTGGAGCATTTTTTATGTTACCGATCTGACAAGAATCGACCGGCTTCACACCTATTCGAGTCTTCTCTTTCCGATTATGGAGAAAAGCTTCAGTGTTTGTTGCTGAAAATGTTTTCCGAGACCGATGAAGGATGAACTGAGCTCAATGATGCCCTGCAACACCTTCTCTCACTCTGGTATGCAAATAATCAGGTGGTATCTTTCCTCTTTTGTGTCTATTTCGTGTTTTACAGGTAAAAGACTCGATATTTCTTTGATGTTTTGCTAATCTGAGGTTTTTATTATGTGTTGTGACTATTTCGTTTTGCTACTCTTTCTCTGATGTTCTGTGTCTATTGCGTGTTTTTGTGCCTATTTTGTGTTTTAGGTTGTATGAGTATGTAGGGTTTTCATTTACAGATGGTGGAGTTGTTTGTCTTCAGGAAAAGGAGGAGCCGGCACCTTTCTCGACTTTCATAGATCGTCTTCGCCATTTACAGGCAATTACTCTCTTTTAGGTTCACAAAGAAATTGGGTTGATGTTCTGAAAACCCTAAAATCAGATGTTGTCCATTTCTATTTTTAACATCCGATTCCCATTTCTATACACCTTAGTCGACTGTATCTATTTTTTTTATGCACTATTTTCACAATTGGATCTTAATGACTGTGATTGGGTTTTGTTAACCATTGCCGATATGGTTCAACGACTTGCTTTCATGTCAGGATTAGGAATTCTATTTGCGTCACATGATGGGTATCTCTTCATTCCTCCGTTTATATATGTCTCATGTTCTGCTGTTTTTCAATTGACAATTATATGGATAGGATATGGATCTCTGTCTTCATTTGCACGAATCCTCATTTCAATGGTATGATTATTAATTGCGCTTTGCTATCTGTGTCTTTACTGATGATTATATATGTATGATTATTAATTGGCCCCTAATAGTGCAGATGATTATATATATATTGACAATAATTTCCGAGTACCGTTTAATGAAGTCGGTTTAAAGATTTAATGTTATGTTCAGATGATAGAAATATAGTGATGATATGGAACTGTATAGTGTGTATAAGTTTTGTATGATTATTAATTGGCCCCTAATAGTGTAGTTGAGTAAAGACGCGGATAGCAAAGCGCAGTTGCAATGAAACTTCAAAATCCCTTTATAGGGGCCAATTATCTGCGTCTTCATTTGCACGAATCCTCATTTCATAGCAAAGCGCAGTTGTTATGCAAGTTATGGCATTTATGTTGTCATAGCAAAGCACAGTTGAGTATTCTCCAACATATAGTTTGTACAATGTACATAGCTGAAATTTCAAAATACATTAAAGAGATCCCTGCAACAGGAATTTCATCACATTGGCAAGGCAGTCTAATACTCCCCGAATTATAACTTGTACAATGTGTATAGTGAAACTTCTAGGTACATTTTCCCCCTTCCAGAGAATCCATGACTTCTAGGTATAAAAAGCTTAAAGGAATTACATGCCAACAAACAAACATGAAAACCATAATTTAAAGCTATTTTGCTTCAATTAGGATGGCACATTATCATGTATCAGGTCTGTTCTATTCTTGAGCTAGGTCTTATTTAGTCTTTCTCTTAATTACCTTCAACTGCCTTTGCGTCAATCAAATAGTGCAATTCAGCCAATGCTAACAATGTAGAGTAATAGGTTATCACCAAAAGACTCTCCTAATCAATTACTGATATCTGATGGTTTGCCACTATATTTGTTTCTAGGAATCTTTCTCCTTTTATCACAGACAAACGAAGAACTTTCATCACCTCCAACTTAATCATGCAACTTGGTTGGTTGCCTGCCTGAATATTTGTGGTTTCTCTCCTGCCAGACAATGTAGAAAACAATAGGGAAGCCCAACAGCAACAGTTAGAGTGAATCTGAAAATTGCCACCCCTAAGCCAAGTCATGATGTCCTCCCATGAACACAAGTTGTTGCAAACCACTAGCAATGTAAACTATAGACTCTTAGAGAATGAGAATGTAAATTTAAATGTCAATGTTTATCTTCAGCTTTTGAACATAAAACACATATGGAAGAATCCGATAATCTGGTACTCCTTCAACCTTTTAAGGGTGCAAAATTCTCTTTACAAGCCGGCCAAGTGATGAAAGCTAATACTTCCACATTATACATCTCTTTGTATGCTGGTTTATTCTGTGGTTTATTAAAGTGGAATTTTTTAAGTTTTCTTGCTTTATTTGTCATCGGGTTTAATCATCAGAAACTGAATAATAAAAGTAAGCGTTTTTTTGGGTAGATAATTTTCAGCAAAATGGCGAGAGAGAAGATTCAGGTCAAGAAAGACAACGCGGCATACTCAGAGAAGAAGAGGCTTTTTAAGAAAGCTCAAGAGCTTGCTGTTCTTTGTGATGCCGATGTTGCCCTCATCATCTTCTCTTCCACCGGCAAGCTTTTTGAGTATTCCAGCTCCAGGTTTATTTTTTTTATTCTCAACTCTCCCCACTTCTTGCTTCCTTTTTTTTGGTTTTTTCATCTTAAAAAGGTATTTATATGTATATAAAAAGTGTTTATTTCTCTAGCTACTTTCGACTCCATGTTAGATCAATTTTGCAACTGAACAATCAACTCCACCAGCAAAAAAAGCTTGGACTTTATGTCTATGCCTACTAAGGTTGAGAAGCCCGGTGATAAGATGCCTCGTTGCAAAGAAACCCTTGATCTTCTCGCAAGTGCAGCTGGGCTTGAAAAACCCTTCTCGCAAGTGCAGCTGGGCTTGAAAAACCAGGGGAGAGGCCTCTGAAGAAAGGCAAGGAGGAACAGAAGTTGATCTAATGTCTTGGTACTTGAAAAAATTGCTTTAGACTTGATCATGTTTTGTAATGGTTTTTTGTTCATTAACCTATTACTTCCTTGTAAGATTGTAATGGTTTTGCAATATGTAATTTGCTTCCATCATTTCTTTTGTTGGGCATACATTATCCCCAAAAATTACCCTAGAATGTGACCTTTTTGTTCATTTGTAACGAGGTACTATTCTGAGATAAGAGTTTTGCTTGTGTCATCATTTAAAGATTGAGTACCCATTTTGAACATTTTACCTACATTTTCCTAAACATGATCTAAACCATTTTCTTGTCTCATACATGGCTTGAACATCTTTCTCATGATGTATTTCAATATCCCAAACTACATTCTAAACATTTTAATTGCAGTTTCCTTTACACAATGCAAATCGTCTTCGTAGACACATAAATTTCTTCCAGGGCCTTCATTGCCGTCACATGATGGTTCAAGTACAATGCAAATCAGCTGTTTGTGAAGGTAATTAGTTTTATTTTGATTCCTCTTTACATTTCATTCGGAAGAAATGAAATATTAACGTGTAGAAAATGGTTTTTCCCGGTTTTATCCGTTTTCTCCCCTGATTTCCAGCTTTGATATTGGAAGCTAGAAGTTCTTGAAGACTTGTGGAACTCTTGGTTCTTGGTTGATAGCAAGTAAGTAACTCTGTCAAAATCACTGCAAACCTCTATACTTATTTAACGCTTTTTATGTGACTTAGCTTTTCTTTAGGTTAGTATCTTCATAGCATCTGCAGGTTCACATCTTTACAGTGCCCAAGAAGAAACGAGCAGTTTGATGATGGTTATTCAGCTCTTGAAATCAAAGGTCAGAAATATTTTTTACACTCAGTTGATTATTAGATTTACATCATAATGAACATTAGATTTATACAGGTTTTTTCATTTGATAACATTGAGTACGAGCTATTTTGAGTGTTTTGATATCTATGTTTCGGATTTAGAAGCTGTGAAATTTGATATCACAATGTAATGGTACAGGAAATTTTACATTTGAAATTTTGAACATATATAGGAGCTTCAAAGTCATGATTGGTAACATTTCAAAAAAAAAAAAAAACAACCATTTGTCTTTGTCTCTGGTACTCCGGTTTCTTTAATTTTTTTTTGTTTCGAACACATTAGATAACCGAGTGTGTACATGCCGCGCGTTGTGCGGCCCCCCCTCTAGTATATATATATATAATGCATGGCCGAAAATTTATGTGTGTATGACACACGTGGGTTTTTCTTTGCTAATTAGTTGATGATGATATTATATTATGTATTAATATTTGGATATTAATATATATACATTTATATGTGTAATATATTTTTTTTGGAAGATATATGTGTAATATATATGTGATATATACTCATGTGTAAATTGATTTATGGTAATATAATAAAAATGTATTCAATGTTAGATATTGATAATATATACCATGAAAAATATTTAATATAAGATATTGAATATTAATGAGATAAATCTAGAATATCTATTTTCCTTATTTTAAGAAGCTTTTCTCAATCAAATTGGGAATGAGATATGGCGTCCCATCTATAAAAGGGGAGTTGTGCCAACTCTTTTACAACACAATATTCTGGCAATATTTTAGTGTGATAAAAAGAGAGCTTCTAGAGAGAGTTTCTGGAGAAAGAAAAAGGCGCCTAGCAGCTGACTTTTTCCGGTAGCAATCCAATGGTGGATTCCGGCAGGTTGTTCGTGTGGACTAGCGGTAGAGACCGAACGCTTGGGCGGCTCCGTGCACCACTAATCCTTCGTAAATGATAAAGCTTCGATCATTTAGATCATCCAAGGTAACCTTTTCGTTTACTACTTATTTGTTTGTTGCTTAAACGAAGTCGATCCTGGTTAAAAGGAAATTAAATTTTAAATTCCGCTGCGTTCCCCTGTAGATTTCCTAACAAAGAGTGTGCAGCATTTTAAGTACCTGCCATACCTGCTTTGCTAGAAAATATTAAAACATTTGAGGTCCCGGAATCTATGCCCTCCCATATCCTTAGGCATCGTGCACACCTCCAACTTCCACAGATGGATCTTATGCTTATCCTCCATACCACCCTAGAAAATCCACCGAATCATAGCCTTTATCGTATCTATCAGGGTCTGAGGAATGAGGAAGCACTGCATCACAAATGTGGGAATTGCTTGCAACACTCTTAAGAAGAAACTCTCTGGCTGCCTGCGACAAAAACTTATCTTTCCATCTGCTTAATTTTTTCTGCACACGATCCTCAATGTATTGGAACACATGCTGCTTGGAACGGCCTGTCATGAAAGGAAGCCCAAGATACTTCCCAGTACCAATGCCAAGCGGCACGCCCAAAATCCGGATAACATCCACCCTATCAAAATCCGCAACCCGTTTACTAAATATTAAGCTTGATTTGTGCGCATTAATACACTGCCCCGATGGAACCTCGTAACGACCCAAAATACTCCGAACCACCTGGGCCCCACCTGTTAGGAAATCAATCAAGTAGCGCAGCGGAATTTCAAACAATTGATTTCCCGATCCAGGATCGACTTCGTTTAAACAATAATAATATAAGAGAGGGGACGGTAATACTACATTGGTTGATCTAAAAGGTCGACGTTTTGACTGTCCGGTAGGAGTAGATGTGCGCGAGCCGTCCACGTGTCCGGCCTCTACCAGTAATCCACATGAGCACCTCGCCGGAATCCCGCCAAGGATTGCTACTAGAATAACTCGACTGCTAGGTCGACCTTTTCTCTCTCTATAATCTCTCTCTAAGAAGCTCTCTTATTTTTCACAAGAGCAATTAGATCTTGGAATTATGGTGTACAAAAGAGCTAGCCAATCCCTCCTTTATATAGAGTATGGTGTTAGGTGTAGTGCCCGAAATACAATTATCTAATTGTTTTAGGACATAATTAATAATTCATCTTATTATATGCATTTATGTTTATAATTAAGACACTACTGAAAACCCTAAGTTCCTCGTTTATGTAATCACATAACTCAGTGTATGGCTATACACAAGATGATTGAGTTAATGAGATGTACTTAATTAACTTAGTCCGTAGCGTTGATTAATCTGAGTATGGGTCACATGATTAAAATGCTAATAATGCGTCCAGAACACTTTGCGGTGTGACAGTCTTATCCGGACTATCGGTAATAGGGTACCTAGTGGGGCATTTATATATGATGATAATCATATAGGGCTGGACCGATTTAATTTGAGTTCTCGATATAATTCCGTAATCGAGAAGTCTTATCGAATCACAAGATTATCATATATGGATTAATCTCAATCCTGAGGTGATCACAGACAACTGCTTAGACGACTAGGGTAGAGTTTGATGTGTTAGTAAGGATCACTTCGTAATATGTGGTCCAACACTTCTCGTTGGCTCTGATTACGGAATGAGTGAGTAGTGCGTGCTATCACAGATATGGAATCCATTCCTTCCTCGGAAGTAATGCAGGCGAGTACCCTTATTTGTTAGCCCTAAGAAAATGATCGATCCCGGGAGTTCATGTTAGATTAATTAGCTACTAGTCCGGTATGTGAACTAATTGATCACTAGGGGGTTAATGGTAAATAAGGATAATATGTTTCGAGAAGGGTTTACGGAAACATCTCGAAATGAACAGTCTATGGAGGATTTATCCGTATGTAATGATTATATCAGTGGACGCTTATCAACTCATGGTTGAGTGTAAGTTATCTATATTCGACAGAGTTCAGTTTCGGGTTTATGGTGTTGTAATCCCGAAATTAATAGATTGAATATTATTGTTCGGTCTGACGAATAATTTTATTTAATTTATTGTAGCTACTGAATATGGGTCTATGGTCCCCGACGTGGCTCCTAATATAGCATATAGGTTTTCTCGTCGTTTCACCTCAATTAATATTAAATAGTTGGATTGGACTGTTTAATTGATATGTAGATTAATTGTTTAGTTGGACTAGATAATTAAAAAATGGAAAAGAAATTTTTCGTGGACTCGGCCCAATGTATGTCAAAAATGCGTGTGGACCTTTATTTAATTAAGGGGGGCGCATTTTATGATTGAATAATTAGAGAGAAATTAGTTTTCTTGTATAATTATTTAATGTATGATTTAATCATTTATTTGTTAAGTGATAAATCATGAAATATTAGATAATATATTTATTTATCCTAATTTGTTTGGGATATATTATATATTTATCTTTTATTCGGAATAAGGATTAATCTAATAATTATCTTTTTAATTATTAAATCCTTGGAGGACAAGGATTACTCTTATATATAACGAGAATTCTCCCAAGCCTAAATGACACACACAATTTTCGAAATTGTTGAGAAGTATTAGGCTTTGATATTTCGGCCTAAATACTAGGGTTTCGAGTTGGGATAATCTTCGGGATTATTCCGGTAGCATATCGAGGAGGTCAAGCGGCTTGAATCACCATCCACTTGGTGTTGCTTGGAGATACACGTCGGAAGACGGTGGCTTCTCAATTCTTGGATCTTGGATCTCGGATTGTTCTAGACGTTTATTCACAATAAACCGGTAAGCACTCTAAACCCCCTCGTAGGTTTAGATCTATTTATTTATGTATTTTGGTGGTTAGATCTATATCTTGTAGTTTCCGTTGCGTAATCGGGTGGATCTATGATCCATCCGGCGATATTACATCCTACATATGGGGCGCCCTTTTATTATCCCAATCTGATTGGGAGAAGCTTCCTAGTAGATCGAGGAGAAAGAAAACATTTTCCTAATAAAATAAGGAAAATACATTTGATTGATTTATCTCATTTAATTTAATATTTTATATTAAATAAATCTAAGATATTGTCAATATCTAATATTGACCATCTTTATCATATTACCATAAATCAATTTACACATATGTGTAAATCTATACACATTAATATCTAATATTATATATATATATATATATATATATATATATATATATATATATATATATATATATATATATATATATATATATATAATATAATGCCGTAATTGACTAATCTTGCAAGATTTTGTGTATCAATATACACAAAAACATGCGGACCATATATATGCACATATATATCTAATTAGTCGACATGATTAATGTAGAAATATTACATATCAAATATTATGTAATATTTCCTTATTTCGTGTATACATTATTTGTACACTTTATTTGTAAAAAGGACATATTAATTGTGGTACATATAAACAATTAATATGTCAAACTCTAGTTTACTTTATGTCATAGACATAGCTTTTACTTTTTACATGCATGCTTGCCGCCCATAGCTATATACTCTAGTGTCCGCCCAAGCTAGCCAGTCTCTCCCATCAATTGTAACTATTTATACCTCTTTCATTTTATGAAAAACTAAGTTGAAGTTTACTCTAGTGTTTATCACTTTCTCAAACTCTCTTCATGGTATCGGAGCCTTACTGAGTTCTAAAAATCCGCTGCAAACTCAGTTCTGTTTATTCCAAAAATGTCTACTTTAAGCGACATTTCATCTTCATCGATAGACTCCAGTGCCGCCGTGAGGGCCGGGGTCACTGAATCTTCATCATACACAAATCATAGACTTGATGGTAACAACTACTTGCTGTGGTCAAGATCTATGAAAATGTACATCTCTGGACAAGGTAAGATAGGATACCTGTCCGGCTCTAAACCTGCCCCACTCGAAGATGACCCCGGATTTGAAGCATGGGACACTACTAATAATCCAGTCATGACCATTCTCACAAGATCAATGACAAAAGAGATTAGTGAGAACTTTATGATGTATGATCTTGCAAAGGAAATGCAGGATAATGCCGAGATCTTTACTCCAAGAAAGACAATACATCGAAGTGTATGAACTTGAAGCTCAGATTCAAAGCTGAGACAATGAGATATATGCGTAACTCAATACTTCAACCAACTATCTAGGGCATGACAACACCTAGATATGTTGGAAACTCACCCACAGAATGATGTTAAGGATCTTTGTCCTTTATAAGGACATTATTGAGAAAAGAGAGTATTCAAGTTTCTTCTTGGGTGAATCCTACTCTTGATGATGTTAGAGGAAGAATCCTTGCCACAAAACCTCTCCCAATCTCAAATCCATGTTTCTTTGAGGTCAAACATGAGGAAAAGAAGGAAAGTGATCTTTCTTTGAACTCCCTGCCGACAACCCTTACGAGAGTGCTACCTGCCGATTGTCGGAAGCTTTGTTGAGGATTCTTGAGACATCTAGGAAGCCTACTGATAGAACTGGAAAGTTGTTCTGTGAGCACTGCAAACGCACAAATCACACCAAGGACACTTGCTGGAAGCTACATGGCAAGCCTAACTCCTCCAACCCTACCAAGGAAAGTCAGGGCAGGCATGTCAATGAAGAGGAGAATGATAACAAGTTGAATGCTCGGTTCTTTGCATTCAAAGCTTTCCTCACTCAACAAAAAGAAGGTAGTCCCTCTAATGACACGGCTACTCAGGCTAGTGCGGAGGTAAATTCTACTCTTCTATAAGTAATGAAACATGGATTGTTGATTACGGGGCCTCCTCCCAAATGACCCGGCAATAAAAACCTCATAACCCACCTTATGCCATGTCATCAAATTCACAATGTTAAGACTGCTGATGGATCTATCTCGTGTGCAAAAGGTTTTGGAAATGTTAAACTCACTAATAAGATATGCCTAAAGGATGTCCTATTTGTTCCAAAATTAGGCGCAATCTCATATCTGTCGGTAGAGACTCTTAAAAGATTTGAATTAATTTGTTGTTTTTAATAAGAATCAGTGCACTTTCCGGGACCCTTCTTCATGGGAAGTGATTGGGAGGGCTAAACCACGCTTTCGAGATTGTATGTGGTCAACCCTATCAAGGCGAAGGCGAATGCCTGCCTGACTGCACTCAAACCTTAGACAATATCATGTTATGGCATTATAGACTAGGACATCCAAGTTTTGGTTATTTGAAGTCTGTAATTCCTGAATTATTTAAAGGATGTAATATCAATGATCTTCAATGTGATATTTGTCAATTTGCCAAACTTACCAAATCTGTGTATACCAAACTACCTTATTTGCCATCCACACCTTTCACTTTAATTCATAGTGATGTATGGGGACCTTCAAGAGTAAAAAGTATAACAGGAAAAAGGTGGTATGTCACTTTCATTGATGATCATACCAGGAACACATGGTTATTTTTAATGAAGGATAAATCTGAAGTTGGAACAATTTTTCAGGAATTTTACAACATGATCTCTACTCAATCTGACACTAAGATCAAGATCTTAAAGACTGATAATGCACTTGAATACTATAAGTCTAACCTCAGTACTTTCTTGATAAATAAGGGGAGTGTCCATATCAGTAGTTGTGTGGAAACACCTCAACAAAATGGGGTTGCGGAGAGAAAGAACAGGCACCTGCTGGAGATGGCTAGATCAATCATGTTCACCACACATGTTCCAAAGTATATGTGGGGTGAAGCTATATTAATCTTGCCACATACTTAATCAACAGACTTCCCAGTGAGTGTTAGGCTTCAAAACTCCTATCCAAACCCTTCGACCACACACTCACCGCCCTCATCTTATTTCCCAATTACCTCCAAAAATCTTTGGTTGCCTTTGTGTTTGTTTATATCCATGCCCAACATGAAGCAAACTTGATCCCAAAGCTCACAAGTGCATTTTCCTAGGATATGCAAGGGCGAGGAAATTATACAAGTGTTATTCTCTTACGAAAGAGATTTTACAATTCTATGGATGTAAAATTCTTTGAAAGGACTCCTACTACTGACAAGTCCACTAAGGCAGTCACTGATGGAAACCTGATTGAAATTGACCTAAATCCGTTCCCTCAGCAAACTCTTAACCCTCAGCAACCCTCTCGATTCTCGGCGAGACTAAACCTCAACACCCTATCGACTCTCGGCGAGCCTCTCGATCCTCGACCCTCTCGGGCGAGCCCTCGAACTGGGCAGAGCCTACTAACCCGGAGCCTCACGATGCTCGGCGGCCTGCGACATTGATGATTGACCTATTGCTATCGAAGGAAGGGGAAAAGATCTTGCACTCATCGATCATTCTATTCATAATTATCTATATTATGACCGGTTATCACTGCTTTTGCCATGTTTACACAGGACTTGGACTCTCACTCCATTCTAAAAATATTCGGAAGCTCTTCAACATGATAGGTGGAAAATTTGCGGTAAAAACAGAAATAGCGCCTCCCGGATAATCATACTTGGGATCTAATGACTCTCCCAAAGGCAAGAAGGCGATCAGTGCGGGTGGTTATTTACTATCAAATACAATGATGATGGTACAATTGAAAAGTATAAGGCCGGACTAGTTGCAAGGGGTTTCACTCAAACTTATGGCATTGACTACAAAGAAACTTTTGCACCGATGGCAAACCGAACAACTGTCGAATCATCGATATCTCTTGTTGTCCAACTTGGTGGCCTCTTCACCAATTGGATATCAAAAATGCTTTTCTCAATGGTGATCTTCTTCGAGGAAGTCTACATGAATGTACCTCTGGTTTTACCAATCCTCACAATCAAGGAAAGGTTTGCAAATTGAGGAAATCTCTATATGGCCTAAAGCAATCCCCAAGAGCCTGGTTTGGGAAACTCACTCTTGTGGTTAAAGGCTGCTTTGGATATCATCAATGCAACTCGAGATCACACCATGTTTATCAAGACAACTAGCCGAGAAAAGATCTATTCTTATTGTATATGTGGATGATATCATCCTCACCGATGATGACTCTCTTGAGATCCGAGAGACTCTCTTGGCAAAGGTTTTCAAGTCAAGGATTTGGGCTATCTTAAATACTTCCTTGGTAAGAAATTGCAAGAAACAACCGGAGTATCTCTATCTCTCAAAGGAAATATGTGTTGGACTCTTTGAAGGAAAGCGGTATCTTTGGGATGCAAACCTGATGTATCCTCATTAGACCCCAGTAATACCCTGTTGCATGGTGACATTGCTGTCGGGAAGGATCAATATCAAAGACTTGTAGGAAACTCATTTATCTCGTCCCATACAAGACCTGATATTGCATATGGAGTAAGTCCAGTTAGCTTGATTCATGCATTGCCCTCTTGAGCAACATTGGGATCTTGTGAGCAGGGATCTTGAGGTACTTGAAGTGCACTCTGGTCAAGGCTTACACTTCACCAATCTGGCGAGAGAGATCTATCAAGGTTTACACCGATCTTGATTGAAATTTGGGTGTCACACGCATGAAGGTCTACTACAGGCTATTGTTCTTATGTAAGGGGAAATCTTGTCACCTGGAGGAGCAAGAAACAACCTCTGTCTCTACAAAGCGATCTTGAAGGTGAACGCAGGCACTAGTTTTGGGTATTTGTGAAGCTCTATGGATAAAAAGGGTCCTTCTTGAACTTCAGTGACCTATTGACAACCTATCACACTCTCTTTGTGACAATAATTGACCTTATGCATGGCAGAGGATCCAGTCCATCATGATAAAACCAAACATGTGGACATTGTGAGACACTTCACGAAGGAGAAGATTGATGCCAAGATTATTCAACTCCAAGTATGTTCCCTGCAGACTGAATCGATATTCTCACCAAGGCCATTCCGTCACTTATGTTCAGCAGATTGAGTAGCAAACTTGTTTTGTATAAACATATATAACCCGATTTGAGGGTGTAGAAATATTACATATCAAATATTATGTAATATTTCCTTATTTAAATGTATACATTATTTGTACACTTTATTTGTAAAAGGACATATTAATTGTGGTACATATAAACAATTAATATGTCAAACTCTAGTTTACTTTATGTCATAGACATAGCTTTTACTTTTACATGCATGCTTGCCGCCCATAGCTATATACTACAGTGGCACGCCCAAGCTAGCTAGTCTCTCCCCTCAATTGTAACTATTTATACCTCTTTTATTTTATGAATAAACTAAGTTGAAGTTTACTCTAGTGTTTATCACTTTCTCAAACTCTCTTCAATTAATATAATACTATGATTAATTAATTCATAAAATACATGTATATCATACATATATATATTTCGAAATATATGTATCTATATACATATTTAATTAATCAACATAATTAATATCTTTTATTATATTTATTCATAATAAATAAATACCACCATATTAATTTACCACTATAACCTTTATAGTATGAGATAAATTCTTTCATTATTTGGTTATCAACTATAACCACATTTTAATCCGACTTGATGTTTATATGTGTGTGACCCGATAGGCTTCCGTATATGTTGGCCGTAGACATAAGGCGCAATTACGAAAATTCCCTTCACATCTAACGACCACGGATAGCGTCTAACAACACGTCCATGACCCCCAATCATCAGAAGAGTCAATACGCAATGACTACTACCTTTCATTTGCTCGGTTAGCGTGCAAATAGAATCCTATCGCTGTAATAATATTCATACTGTTGTACGTCGAGTGTCAAGCATTAACGACCGCATCTTATACTCTGGACATCATGCTCTCTCGAAGTAACTCATTTACTTCCACTTTGCAAAGATTAATGAGAGTAAGACATTCCTTATAAGAAGGCCCTTTCAGATATTCACCCCTACTATTAGGGTACGCGATTCCCGGATGACCAAACATGTATACTCCGCATGCTTCAGTATCACACCCAATCACTACCGCATGATCGCCCCATGGCTAAGGAAAACCTCAATAGTGTCAAAGCATGACAATCCACACCGTGATGCCATGCCGTGACCATCGCAGTGCAGTGACCACCCCAATAATAATACTATCCTAACAATATAAAAAACGTGTTTTCAAATCTACATTGTTTTAAATTTATCATTTTGGTCGTATTTACCACCTTTAGTTAGTATAAAATAGAACATATTTTTTATGGGTATTTGTTTATAAGGACTAGTTTGAGTACTTAATAGGAACTTAGGACACTAAGGAATCTTATTTGTTTATAAGGACATAAAATTAATAACTAGACAAAACTATCCTTAATTTTTTTTCCTAGAAGCTAAAAAAGTTTTTTTTTCCTGGACGCTAAAGAGACACCGCGATGCATCGGCGGTGGTCAATGCATCACGGTGTCTCTGCATCGAGGGTGGTCACTTCATCGCGGTGTCTCTGCATCGGGGGTGGTCACTGCATCGCGGTGTCTCTACATCGGGGTGGCCATTGCATTGCGGTGGCCAATAGATCGAGGGTGGTCAATGCATCGCGATGGTCATTGCATCGGAGGTGGTCACTGCATCGCGGTGGTTAATAAATCGTAGTGTCTCTGCATCGCGGTGTCTCTGCATCGGGGGTGGTCACTGCATCGTGGTGGTCAATGGATCAGGGGTGGTCAATGCATCGTGATTGTCACTGCATCGGAGGTGGTCACTGCATCGTGATGGTTACTGTATCGCGGTGGTCAATGCATCGTGGTAGTCAATGAATCGCGGTGGTGAATGCACCGCGATGGTCACTACAACACGGTGTCAATGCATCGAGGGTGGTCACTGCATTGTGGTGTCTCTGCATCGGGGGTGGTCACTGCATCGCGGTGTCTCTGCAACGGGGGTGGTCACCGCATCGCGGTGTCTCTGCATCGCGGGTGGTCACCGCATCGCGGTGTCTCTGCATCGGGGGTGGCCACTGCATCGGGGTAGTCAATGGACTTGGGGTGGTCAATGCATCGCGGTGTCACTTCATCGATGCGTCTTTGCATCGCGGCATCTCTGAATCGGGTGTGTCACTGCATCACGGTGGTCAATGCATCGAGGTGGTCACCGAAAAAAAAAACATTTTTAAGCATCCAGAAAAAAAAAAACTCTTTGTACGTCCAGAATATATTTTAAAAAAAAAAAAACTCTTTTTTCGTCCAGAATTAAAAAAACAAAAAAAAACTCTTTTTACGTCCAGAATAAAAATAAAAATATAACATTAAAAAAACAAAATTATGGGTAGTTTGGTCTATGTACTAATTGTGTTATTATAACCAAATAAAATTTCTTAATGTCCTATTTGCCTAAGTAAGTCTAATATGTGTCATTTTGGAAATTTACCCCTTTTTTTTTATAAATAACCGAAATTATTCTAGGAAGAGAAATTGTAAAGACCCGGGGAAGATTGGGTGGGGGATGAGGGGGATGGGGTGTATGAGAATTGCATGAATAATACATGTCTCTTTTTTAACTAAATTGCCTTAATTAACTTAATGTGGCGAATCATTTTAGATTTTGTTTTTGAAAGGGAATCATTTTAGAAACAATGATATATATTGGAGGGTATTGTGTGTGAATAGATTAGTAAATGTTTTACCGCAAAATATACATATAGGAAATTTTTATTCTCGCACTCTCATGTGAACAGTTTAATAACTTGATTTAATGGCTAGCCGATTTACATCTCCCGTATTTGTTCTACGGCACTTTCGGTAGCCTGGGAGTTTAGGGATGCTTGGCATATGGCTCGGCACACTGAAGGACAGGTGTAAGGTGGAGGGCCCCGGAGATTGGGGAGGTTAAATGTAACGTGGATGCTTCGGCCCTGTATCAGCCTCGGGAGTAGGGCTTGTTTTTCGGTATCATCAGGGTGTCATCCTGGCGGCTTATTCTTTCCATTTGGAACCGGGCATTGAGGTAGTTTTTTCTAGAGATGCGCGCGATTCTGATGGCGCTAGTGGAGGACATAGACTGGGACTGACGAGGCCAGTAGTGGAAAGTGATTGTTTGACATGTGTGCAGATTCTCCGTTGTGTGGAGGAGTGGCCGGAGGATTATTTCCCTTTAGGTTGTCTTTGGCAGGACTGTCAGAGCTCGGCTTCCTTGTTCTCTTTGGTGCGCTTATCCTTTATTCGGTGAACCGGGAATGTCCCGGCGCATTTGTTAGCTAGGCTTGGTACTTCTAGTCATGGAGTAGTCTATTGGGGCACTCAGCCTCAAAACATTGTTCTCTTTGCATGTCTTGCAGATATGATTGATTAATAAAAAGTTTCTTTACCTCTCAAAAATAAAACCTTTCAAAAATAAACTTGATTTTTTTACATAATATAAATTGATTTGAGAAGTAAATATGTACTACCTCAGTCCCATAAAGAGTGTCCATTTTTTGTGGTGCACATAAAAAAATAATTAATTTGTTGTATTTTAAGTAGTAATGGACATATAAGCCCCTATCACATAATAAAGGCTCTTTTAAAATATGCAATGATTATATAAACATTATATGTTATGCTAGGAGTATGTTTGAAAAAATTGCATTAAATGATGTATTGATTTTCTAAATAGACAATTTTTATTAGACAGTTCATTTTTAAAAATAGACAATTTTTATGGGACGAAGATAGTAGATTGTTAATAATGGCTTAATTATAATATAGTAGAATTAATTCTGAGTAAATTGTATTGTATTATAAGTAGGGTTTGATAATTAACTTAGTAAATTGTATTGTACTACTATATAAGTTTTTCTTTAATAAAAAAGCAAACTTTTTTTTTAGGGTGAAAAAAAAAAGCGAAAAAAAGATTTTATAAATGTATTGTGGTCAGTTTTAATGCTGACCGATATGGACCATGCATATGGTGTGTCTAGACCACAATAAAACTAAACTCAAAAACTAAAAAAAAATTGTCCCAAACCTACCTGCAAACACCACAAAAACTTAAACCCTAAATTTCTATAACCATTATTAGATCGGATCCAATCTGTTAACTTAATTAAACCCTATCTCTATAATTAATCATTATTTGATATACGACCGGCGACCCCATTCTGTTTCACCGGATGATTATGCACAGAGTCCTTTAAGCCCCATCAATAATTTCAAAGCCCTAAAGATTACGACATATAACAACACTTCTGCAAATAAAATAACAAAAACAGAAGAAGAAAAAAACATATAATTAATGACATGCAAAGCAAATAAAAACAAATACAAATATTTATATATTTTTATTCATAAAATAATCACTACTGCCGTTACCACAGATCGAACGCATAACATAAATTTCCCAACAAAAACATACAGTATAATTCATGATTTTTTTTCTTCTTCCCGTTTTTGAAAGCTCCGTCTATGGATCCATCTCTCATGCACTAGATTAAAAAAGATATTTAACCTAGCAACATGTTCATGGAAGCTGACGTAATCTTTAATCGTTGATGACGTTTTGACCAATGGCATGGCCTATTTTGCTCGGGCTCGACGGCGGTGATATTCCTTTCGGCAACATATTAAGCACCAGAGCCCCATGTCTTCCTCCTCCTCTCGGCTTCAGTGCAGCAACCTTTTTCGTGTCCAACTTCTCGCCCATGGCAGCAACGGCAGAGTCTGCATCTTTCCCGGCGATGTGGAGAGCTAAATTAGGAATGGGATTTTCGATATTTAAAGGTCTGAAGGCGGCGGAAAAATTGAAGATTAAAGTAAGGAAGAGAGTTGTAAGGAGGAAACGATGCAAGAAGTTGTATGATATGGCCATTGGAAGATTGTTATAGTTTAAAACTGGAGAAAAAAAGTTTAGGGTTTTTTTGTTTGCAGAAAAAAAAAAGTGAATACTCGAGGACCGATGAGGTCTTATTTATACCACAAATTGAAAGGACGAAAAGTTTTTTTAAATTATTTTTTAAATTATAATTTTTTTTTGAGGGGTATATTATTATTAAGAAGAAGGAAAAAAACATTTATGTCAAGGATTTATTTGATTTTTCCATCATAATACGTTTAATTTATTATATTTCAATCACGTTTAATTATTACTTTACCTAATTGCTTCAATCACTATCAAATAGAATCTTCGATATTTTCTTTTAATATTTATATACTCAATCAATTCTAAGAAATATTAACATTGATTAATAGAATAAATCATTGAAATCATAAACGAATGATATCAAATACTATTACAAAACATGCATGATAAATGCACATATTACCTTATTGTTTACATTCTCTAATTAAAACAATGACTTTCATATTGATAAATAAGGAAAGTGGGAAAACGAAACCATAAAACTATTGAGCACTAGTACTCAATTTATTTTACAACTCACTACTACTATTAATGACAAAGTGATTTTCGACACGATGGCAACAAATATTTTCCGTTTAGCCGTTTAGGAATTTTGCTAAGGAATGGTAGAGTCGGTGCGTATTTATTTATTTATTTATTTTAGAAAACAATATACCATGATACAAACAATTTCAATATACACTCCATGTCAATACAAAATGAGGTATTGGCGATAAAGAGCGTCTGCGCATATTTAGTTTTCGTAATATATATATACACACATTCTTCGTTCTGACGATACTGGAAATCGTCTTAACTAATTCCGGGTTTTTCTTTCTAGTGACAACATGCTAAGGCTCTAAGAGCACCGAAAAACAAATAAGAAAGAGGGGGTGATTTGGTGGTGGTTTAGGCTATGACTTGATAGTGATCAGTTCGCTCACGTATCAATCAAGAGGTGGAATCAAATCTTCGTAGTTTCTTAAGGATCGTTTATATAGAGACTTGTGTCCTAGCTAACGTGTGGCGTGTATGAGATGGACTCGATTGCCTTGGTCCCTAAGGAAAGATAATGATTATTTGATCTCCTTGATTTTAGGAGATCATTGCGAGTTATTTGAATGTCAGGATTAGAGTACTAAATGCGAGGATTATTCCCATATTTATCGGTTTGAGCGTGTGCAAAGGCCTAGGTCCGAGTGTGACCTAGGCCGACCTTATAGATCGGATGTGAGTTAGTTCGATCACAAGTATCGCCAACCTGCAGAGGTCGGGATTGTATATGTGCCTATCTCGCTCGGAGGTCGACCCTAAGCATTGGCCGACCTGGGGAGTTTGGGGAGAACAGCTGGGCAACCCCAGTTCGGCTGCTGGGAGTTCCGACCCCTTAGTCAGCCTTTCACAGTTTATACTTAATGATGGGCTACTGAAGAGGTGACACGTGGGTAAGTTCGATTATGGGCATCGTCATAAACCCCCAAGATCCAGCCGAGCCCGTAGAGGTCGGCTCTGATCTGTCTGGGCCAGAGTTCACGTGTTTTGAATTTAGGGTGCAAGTGGCAAAGTTAGTTATGACGCCTCGGTAACTGTCTTGAGAATCGAGGTGTCATTGCCCACTAGCTCTAATTATGGGCGATTTTTGAGACGAGTGGGGGGTTATAACCTCGTCACATCAAACTTTTCACTTCATCAGTTATTAAAGCAGAAGATCCGTCTCTCGTTGTTGTTTGCTATTCTTATCTCATTCTTCAAATATATTTTTGCAAGTAAGTTCTTCTCATTTCGTATTTTAGCCAAATTTCATCATCCTTAGAGCGTGAGACCTAATCATGCTCGAACCACAGGTCTAATTTCATATGAATGGCCATTACCGATAGTAGAGATGTCAAATCCATCCTTGGTCAAGATGACATGGATGAGATATGTGAGCGGTATGGGGTTGATAGGGAAAGATTTTCTCCGAGGTTACCCTCAGAGCCACACTTGTTTGCCCCGAACCCGCCGGAGGAATTCTGAACGGTTCACCAGGAGTACTATTTCGAGGTAGGTCTAAGGCTGCCTTTTTGCCCGGCGCTCCTTGCTGTGCTTCGGCACTATAGGCTAGGGCTTTCCCAGGTAGCCCTCAATAGTATTGAGGCCATCATTGGGTTTTCTATCTAGTGCCGGCTGCTAAACCTGAAGTTTAGTGTGAAGAAATTTAGGTACTTTTATCAGTGCATAGGGGTAAAGGACCACCCCTACCGGTACTATTTTTCCAGGAGGCAGGGCCGGTCAGCTGACGTCCTCATACTCCTCAAAGGTAAGGACTCTTTCAAATGGTGGAATGAGAGATTCTTCTTTGCTCGTCATGAGAATCACCCCGAGTTGAGTCGGTGGAATATGGATGAACTAGATAAGGAAGATCGTCTGGAGCTGGCGGATAAGCTGGTGGAGAAGATCCACAAGTCTGGGTACTTTATTGAGTGGCAAGATATGTATGACGAGCTGATTGCAGCAGTTCCGTTAGAAGATGCGGGGCTTGACCCCTACGTGGAATTCACTAAGACCGAGTGGAAGTCATGTAGGACCTTTTGCTTTGTAATTTAGCTTTGTTGTTACACTTAAGCTTTTTTCCGACTAATATTTTGTTCATACTTGTAGTGGTTGATTTCACCGATCTACTAGCTGGAGCATAAGGGGAAGTGGCGGTTCGTCAGCCCGAGCCGACACCGTCTGTCTGAAGTGTGCCTATGGAGGACCTGTGCGGATCCGCTGCTGCTGGTACTTGCCGTCTGCTCCCCCTCGGGAGCAGGCCGACCTGGACCTCCCAGAGAAGGCGACAGAGAAAGATCTGCCTATCACGAAGAAGGGGAGGCCGAGGCCGATCTCGCACAAGAGTCATCCCTCAAAGAAAGGCAAGTCCAATGTTCCTGCGGTAGCTCAAGAGGAATCAGCTTCCAAGCAGCAGCGGGTCGCCAACATGTCCGATGAGGAGTTGGCTGTTATGGGTTGTAAGACCGTGGAACTGGTAAGTAATTCTTCCTTACTCTTTTTTGTTTTAAAGCAAAACTTTTGATGGTCCTAACCTTCTCTGCTTGCTTATTCAGGGGCCCGTGATTGGCAAGGAAGTTTTCCGGAGAATGGGAAAATCCTCCGCAGACTCAGCAGCCCAAAAGTGCAAGATTTCCGAGCTGAGGAAAACACAGGAGGAGCTCAAGGCGGCCACCAGGCTCAATGACACAGAGATGAAGGCTCTGCAGGCTCAACTCCTTGCTCAAGAGGGTGAGCTGAAGTCATTGGCGAGTGATCTTGCCGAGGAGAAGAGGATGAAGGCAGAGTCGCCGACCTCAAGGTGAGAGTGGCCGAGCTGAAAGCCACATCCCGGCTCAGTGTGCCGAGGATGTTCAAGAGGCTTCGGCAGACTTTTCCGAGGCCTTGAAGGTGCTGCTTATCCCCGTCCTAAACCATAGGTATACCCAGGGAGTGGGCGAGGCGAGGATTCAGTATCCTCCTCTTGTGCCAATGACGGCACCAGATAGAAAACCCAATGACGATGTTAGTTTGACTATGTTAAATGGATTTGTATAAAGTTTGTGAGCGGTCCGGGCCGGGTTAGACTGGCCTTATTTTTAAAGCACGGTGATGAGCGTTTATTTCACCAAACAGATTTATAATACTCAAGACAACGGTGACTAAACAAGCTCTCTAACCGGCAGTGTACCGGGTCGATTGCGAGTAAAGCTACAGGAGTCCGAGGTCGATCCCACAGAGAAGATGTGCTTGTAAGTACCAAAGTGAACTTCAAACTTAGTCTAGGCAATAAAGTTGTTGGAATATTTATACACTACTGTGGAAATACTATGGTTAATATTACATTATTATTACACTCATAACATGTTACAATGTAACGTGTTACTTTTTATCAAGAGACATATTAATTGCATTGAATAAACAATTAATATGTCTAAATAGTCATAAAGTAACTATCCTTTGTCCTATTATGTAATAGCATAGACATAGCCGACTCTAGCATTTATTGTAGCCGGCTCTAGTTACTTTTACTTTACTAGCTAGGATCCTCTCTTGTAAGGATCCTCTCTTGTATCTATTTATACTCATTCTTTCAACATGAATAAACAAGTTGAAGTTTACTCTTTGTGTTTATCACATTCTCAAACTCTCTTCATGGTATCGAGACTTAAAATCACGAATCATTGCAAATTCTCGGTACCTGCTTTGAATCAAGAATGTCTTCATTATCTGAAGCTTCCTCACCTCAGTTGAGTCGGCTACCTCAAAGCAGACCCAGGGTCACTTGACTCTTCATCTTACACAAATCATAGACTTGATGGCAACAACTACTTGCTATGGTCAAGGTCTATGAAAATGTACATCTCTAGACAAGGTAAGATGGGATACTGTCGGCTCTAAAACTCCGCCCTGCTTGAAGATGACCCAGGTTTTGAAGCATGGGATACTACTAATAATCAAGTCATGACCATTCTCACAAGATCAATGACAAAAGAGATTAGTGAGAACTTTATGATGTATGATCTTGCAAAGGAGATCAGGATAATGCCAGGATCTTTACTCCAAGAAAGACAATACATCGAAGTGTATGAACTTGAAGCTCAGATTCAAAATTGAGACAAGGAGATATGTCTCGTAACTCAATACTTCAACCAATCTGTTTAGGGCATGGCAACACCTAGACATGTTGGAAACTCACCCTGGAATGATGTCAAGGATGTTGCCCTTTATAAGGACATTATTGAGAAAAGAGAGTATTCAAGTTTCTTACTTGGTGAATCCTACTCTTGATGATGTTAGGGAAGAATCCTTGCAACAAAACCTCTCCCCAATCTACAATCCATGTTGGTGAAGTCAAACATGAGGAAAGCGAGGAGGAAAGTGATGTCTTTGAACTCCCCACCGACAACCTGTTTGAGAGTGCTACCTGTGACCATCGAGGAAGCCTCTTTGAGGTTCTTGAGGCGTCGGGAAGCCTCACTTGATAAATGGAAAGTTGTTCTCGTGAGCACCGCAAACGCACAAATCACACCAAGGACACTTCTTTGGAAGCTACATGGCATGCCTAAATCCTCAAACCTACCAGGAAAGTCGAGGCGGGCATGTCCATGAAGAGGAGAATGACAACAAGTTGAATGCTCGGTTGTTGCATTCAAAGCTTTCCTCACTCAACAAAAAGAAGGTAGTACCTCTACTGACACGGCTACTCAGGCTAGTGCAGGTAAATTCTACTCTTCTATTAGTAATGAAACATGGATTGTTGATTCTGGGGCCTCCTCCCATATGACTGGTAATAAAAACCTCATAACTCACCTTATGCCATGTCAACAAATTCACAATGTTAAGACTGCTGATGGATCTATCTCTCGTGCAAAAGGTTTTGGAAATGTTAAACTCACTAACAAGATATGTCTAAAGGATGTCCTATTTGTTCCAAAATTAGACTGCAATCTCATATCTCACAATTAGACTTGCAAAAGATTTAAATTGAATTTGTTGTTTTTAATAAGAATCAGTGCACTTTCCAGGACCCTTCTTCACAGGAAGTGATTGGGAGGGCTAAACCATGCTTAGGATTGTATGTGGTCGACCCTGCTGAAGACTGAAGACTGAATCTGCCTCAGCAGCCTGCACTCAAACCTTAGATAATATCATGTTATGGCATTATAGACTAGGACATCCAAGTTTTGGTTATTTGAAGTCTATAATTCCTGAATTATTTAAAGGATGTAATGTCAATGATCTTCAATGTGATATTTGTCAATTTGCCAAACTTACCAAATCATGTATGCCAAACTACCTTATTTGCCTTCCACACCTTTCACTTTAATTCATAGTGTTGTATGGGGACCTTCAAGGTAAAAAGTATAACAGAAAAAGGTGGTTTGTCACTTTCATTGATGATCATACCGGGAACACATGGTGTTTTTAATGAAGGATAAAACGAAGTTGGACCGAGTTTTTCAGAATTCTACAACATGATCTCTACTCAATTTGACACTAAGATCAAGATCTTAAAGACCGATAATGCTCTTGAATACTATGAGTCTAACCTCATTAATTTCTTGATGAATAAGGGGATTGTCCATATCGGTGATTATGTGGAAACACCTCAACAAAATGGGGTTCTTGAGAGAAAGAACAGCACCTACCGGAGATGGCTCGATCAATCATGTTCACTACCCATGTCCCAAAGTATATGTGGGGTGAAGCTATATTAATCGCCACATACTTAATCAACAGACTTCCCAGAGTGTTAGGCTTCAAAACTCCTATCCAAACCCTCCGACCACACACTCTCCGCCTCATCTTATTTCCCAATTACCACCAAAAATCTTTGGTTGTCTTGTATTTGTTTATATCCATGCCCAACACGAAGCAAACTTGATCCCAAAGCTCACAAGTGCATTTTCTAGGATATGCAAAGGGAGGAAAGGTTACAAGTGTTACTCTCTTACGAAAAGAGATTTTACAATTCTATGGATGTAAAATTCTTTGAAAGGACTCTACTACTGACAAGTCCACTTTGAGGCGATCATGATGGAAACTGATTGAACTTGACCTAAATCCTTTCCCTCGGCCAAACTATTGAACCTCAAGACCATCGACTCTCAAAGCATCCTCATCGATCCTCGGCAACCTCCCCGAACGAGTCTCATCGACCCAGAGCCTGCTTGAACCGAGAGACTATCGACACTCAAAGCAACCTCTTGAGTCACAAGCAGATGAACCTCAAAGACCCATCGACTCTCAAAGCACCTGGCGTTGATGATGAGACTATTGCTATCGAGGAAGGAAAGAGATCTTGCACTTCTCGATCACTCTATTCATAATTATCTATCCTATGATCGAGTTATCCCTGTTTTTGCCATGTTTACACAGGACTTGGATTCTCACTCTATTCCTAAGAATATACTGAAGCTCTCCAACATGATAAGTGGAAGGCGTCATCAAAAGCGAAATGATTGCTCTCCTTGACAACCATACTTGGGATCTCACCACTCTCCCACATGGAAAGAAGGACGGTCATTTGCAAATGGCGTTTCACTATCAAGTACAATCTTGATGGTACTATTGACAAATACAAAGCTAGGATGGTTTGCAAGGGATTCACTCAAACATATGGCCTTGACTACAAGGAAACCTTTGCACTGTGGCAAAACTAAACACCTTTGTCAGTATCTTGATCTCAATTCTTTGTCCAACTTGGTGGCCTCTACACCAATTGGATATCAAGAATGCTTTCCTAAATGGTGACCTTCTTGAGGAAGTCTATATGAATGTGCTCTCCTGGTTTTTCCAACACTCACACTCAAGAGGAAAGTTTGCAAATTGAGGAAATCTCTATATGGCCTAAAGCGCCCCCCAGAGCCTGGTTTGGCAAACTCACCACTGTGGTTAAAGCTGCTGGATACCATCAATGCAACTCGAGATCACACAATGTTTATCAAAACAACAAACCGTAAAAGGTCCATTCTTATTGTCTATGTGGATGATATCATCCTTCTTGGTGATGACCTCTTGAGATCCAACACTTGAAGACCTGGCTTTGGCAAAAGTATTTCAAGTTAAAGATTTGGGCTACCTCAAGTACTTTCTTGGTATGGAAATAGCTAAGAATGACCGGGGTATATCTGTTTTCACGAGAGGAAGTATGTCTTTGGACTCTTTGAAGGAAATCGGCATCTTTGGGATGCAAACTCTTTGTATCCTGAGTGAGACCCCAGTAATACCTCTTTGCATGGTGACATTCTTTGTCGAGAAAGGATCAATATCAAAGACTTGTAGGAAACTCATTTATCATCCCATACAAGACACGATATTGCATATGGCGTCGATCAGTTGCTTGATTCATGCATTGCCCTCTTGAGCAACATTGGGATCTTGTGAGCGAGGATCTTGAGGTACTGAAGTCCACTCCTGGCCAGGGCTTACATTTCACCAAGTCTCACGATAGATCAATCAAGGTCTACATCGATCTTGACAATGGATGTCACATTGATGAAGATCTACCACAGTGCTATTGCTCATATGTAATGGGAAACCTAGTTACTTGGAGAAGCAAGAAACAGCCAAGCGTGTCAGAAGAAGTCTTGAAGTCGAACTCGGGGCACTTGTACTTGGCATTTGTGAAGCTCTGTGGCTAAAAAGGGTACTCACCGAACTTCAAACAACCTCTTCAAACAACATATCACACTCTCTTTGTGACAATAATTCACCTTATGCATGGCGAGAGGATCCATCCATCATGATAAAACCAAACATGTGGACATTGTGACACTTCCTAAAGGAGAAGATTGATGCCAAGATTATTCAACTCCGATTATGTTCCTCGTGCAGATCGAATGCCGATATTCTCACCAAGGCCATACCACCACTTATGTTCAAATTGATTGAGTAGCAAACTTGGTGTATAAACATATACAACCCGATTTGAGGGGGTGTGGAAATACTATAGTTAATATTACATTATTATTACACTCATAACATGTTACAATGTAACGTGTTACTTTTTATCAAGAGACATATTAATTGCATTGAATAAACAATTAATATGTCCTAATAGTCATAAAGTAACTATCCTTTGTCCTATTATGTAATAGCATAGACATAGCCGACTCTAGCATTTATTGTAGCCGGCTCTAGTTACTTTTACTTTACTAGCTAGGATCCTCTCTTGTAAGGATCCTCTCTTGTATCTATTTATACTCATTCTTTCAACATGAATAAACAAGTTGAAGTTTACTCTTGTGTTTATCACATTCTCAAACTCTCTTCATCTCTTGTAAGGATCCTCTCTTGTATCTATTTATACTCATTCTTTCAACATGAATAAACAAGTTGAAGTTTACTCTTGTGTTTATCACATTCTCAAACTCTCTTCAACTACAATATAACTAAAGTGAATTAAACTGACGAGTCTAAAGAGAGAGAGAAACATAGCCGAACCATGATCAATATGACTAATCTCAACCCCGAGGGTTAACAAAACCAAAAGTGTGTAGTGAGCTAAACGTGCTCTTACATTCAATCTCACGGGTGCGAACTCCTAAACCCGGTGTTAGCGTCTCGAACAACTCTCATCTAACACCTTGTGCCATGCTAAGGTCGAACAACTCTCTCCTAACATGTCATGTACAGCACTAGAGCCGCTTAAGCGTAGAAGCGAGTAACCTCACGAGGAGCTCGGTTTAACGACTAAACCGAGACTACACCGCGATCCTAGAACCCTTTTCCCACACCCTCTCTCTCGAACAACTCTCAAGAGTGATGTGTGTGATATTTGACCTAGGTAGCTAATCTAGCTCAAATCCGTTATAACAAGTTCTAAGACGTGAAACATGCAAGAAACAACAATAAAACACACTACCCACTCCCAATTTCATCACCCAAAGGGTGATTTCATCACATATCACATGACCCGGCTATGGGAGGAATTAACTACTCATTATACTAATTAAAACATGAAAGAAACAATGAATTAAAGACATAATAAGTAAAAAAGAGAAGAAATGTACCATTAAAGTGCAGTGAATTCGAGTTTGGAGAAGGAGAGCACACAAGAGAGAATTTATAAAAGATGAAGACTTGTTGTTTGTAATGAAAATCTAATCTAAGAAATGAAAAGAGTGAGTTAAGAAGTCTTTGATCTACATAAAAGGGAAGTGTAACAAACTATTTGCAAAAATCGAGCAAAACCTAGCTAAGGGAAGGGAGAAAGTCGAAGTCCCTTCAAGAAATGGAATGAGGGGGTATTTATAGTGCAAAGGGAAAATCTGCATAAAAGCAGGTCCAAACGCTGGTTTGAGACATGGAACGTCGCGTTTAGCTTCAAATTACAGGCGACTCTCGGCTTTCATCATGTAGAACGACGTTGAAATGGGTCAAGCGTGCGTTTGGATTGCCCTGAACGCTGGTTTGAGGTAGTTTACGAACCAGCGTTTGAGAGCTTTCAACTCAGTACTCAATTTCATCACTTGGAACGCACGTTTGAGGCTTGGAACGCTGGTTTGAAACATGGAACATTTGGTTTGAAAGCTCCAAACGTGTGTTTCGCATGATGCAGTTTTTCTGCTGTAGTAAAACCTTCATAACTTCTTCTTCCGAGCTTCGATTTGGTTGATTCAAGATGCGTTGGAAAGATCTTTCAATTCTCTACAACTTTCATGAAGAAGTCATGACCAGAAAATGCCTCCATCATGGGTCAAAATGCTGCTGAATCAGAACAGTCATGCTGAGTTGTGTTTTTGTCAGCAACCTTGCTGAACTTTCAGTCCGCTGAGCTTAATCAGCAGGTTGCTGACCTTTTAAGTCTGCTGAACTGAGATGAGCAGGCTGCTGAGCTTATGTTAATGCATGAATAAAAGCTGAGGCTGTTCCACTTCAAATTCCCTTTCTTTCTTGGCTCATTCTTGCACCTTGATCACACTTATCATCATAAATCTTCGCCTTCCGGGTTTTCTTGACACCAATACCCTACAAACTCATGAAAGAACAACACACACAAACGATTCCGGAGGGTAAAAGTGCTCGGAATGAGGTTAATATCAATAAAAGAGGTAGTAAACCATCAAAGCGATTTAATTTACTCCCGTGCTATAAACTCACGATATCACCCCAAAATGGTCTAGAAACACCAAGAAATGTGCATAAAAGTATAGTAAGCGGGGTGGAAAATGCGCGGAATCACGTAAAGTTGAGTCCCATCACACGGCTAGCAGGGCCGTGTCGGACTGACTTCTCGCGTGAAGTTTAGGGACGAGCAGGGCCAGGCTAGTGCTGACTTCTCGTTTAAAAGCACGGCGAGCAAGGCCAGGTTGGATTGAATTCTCGCGTGAAGTTTAAGGACGAGCAGAGCCAGGCTAGTGCCGACTTCTCGTTTAAAAGGATGGCGAGCACGGCCAGGTCAGACTGACTTTTCGCATGAAGTTTATACGTGGAGTATATTGGTTAGCTGGTCCTTGTGGACTTATAAAACAAGGCAAAAAAGTAAATAACGGAGATTAAACGCTTTCTGAGCAAAATTTATTCAAAGAAGTAGGAATAAGTCTGATAATGAAGCGGAGAAAGACAAAGCATATGATCGTGCAGAAATGAAAAGTAGACTATATAAAGCAGTAAATGATAAAGACTTACCGAACCGATCAAGCCAAGATGACTCATTTGTCTTTGATAGTGGCCGCGTAGCAACTTCGGGCGACCTCTAGATCTCCTTTTATTTCAACCGAGCCACCGGCGGTCGGAAACTTTAAGCTGATGTGAGCTGGGAAAATCACGGCCTGAAGATCAATCAGAGCATGCCTTCCTAAAATGATGTTGTATGCTTACGACGATTTGACCACGACGTAGCTGACCATTAGAGTCCTTCCCACTGACTCTTTCCCAAGCGTTGTTGCAAGCCGAACCATTGCCATGGGATGAACAGGAGGGCTGGCAAACCCAAACAAGGGTGCTGAAACCGGAGTTAGCTCGGACTCCTTACGATTCATCGCTTGGAAAGTGTAAAGTAGATGACGTTGACGGCGCTACCGGTGTCGACGCAAACCCTCTTTACCAATTTTTACTCACCAAGACTTCAATAACTGGACCTTCATTGTTCGGGACCGGGAGTGGATCCCCAGGCCCATAACTTACCTCCCTAAAAGGAATCGGACTTCATCATTCGCTGTATGCCTCCAGGTTGGGTGTTAAAGTGCTACTTCTCCAAAAGTATTACCAAGACCACCAACAATAGTGTTGATGGTGTTGATCGGACGGTTATCTACTTGTCGGTCCCTCCTGGAGACCGATCCCTTCTTCTCTGGGGCTCGCCCTGCCGATTGCGCTCTCGGTTGAAATTCCTCTGCGGGTTGTCTCGCCGACCCCGCCGTTCGCCATACTGAGGTCACTCCACTACCTCGTCTATCTTTCCCTCTCGCAATTCTTTGTATCCACGTCTCTTTGGAAATCCTACAATTGTCAGATCAAGCCCGGTGTCTTGGTGGTAGTAGTACATAACTTGCTTTGGTCCCTTTTGTCCGAGGGGACTTCGAAGCGGCGTAAGAGTTCGTACTAAGCCCTTTCTTTCCATGATCACGAGCACTTGTTTTGCGGGCGTGTTCAACACCGGAAACCCCGCGGTTGTAAGGCACTTTTCTTCTCGGAACGGCCCATGCCATTTGAATCGACCGCGGCGATCTTGAGACGACTTCTTCTCTTCTCGAAGTATCTTGGCTGCTCCAATTTTTCCAACTCTCGCTTGATCGGTTGGACTCTTCTCATGGCGTGCACGAACGCTATTTCCATGCACTCTTCCATAGATTCAGGAAGCCTGCGCTCAGCTTGGCGTATAACCACCCTTCACATAGTCTTGCCCCTGAGAGTTTTCTCCGGATAGATCTCCCTCTTGCAGATCCTGATCCTGCGAATTTTCATCGAGAGGATCCTCTTCCTCTAGATCTTCCAGATCTTCCTCTTCTTTGTCTTCCTCTGCCAATGAGGTATTAAGGATGGCCTCTTTGGTTGCACCATCGAGGGCTGCAAGCTGATCCACCAATGCCTGATAGGTAACATCGAGGACGATTTCCTCCTGCTGTGGATTTTGGTTGTTTGCGTCTGACTCAGTTGCGTCGTTGGCGTGGCTGCTGTAGCTGCTTGCTGTTGTGTGGTCACCATGCTGATCTTCAAACCTGAGCAATTGTCAATGAATGGCCCTCATTCTAGCACCAATTGACGATGCTGGAAATCGTCTCAACTAATTCCGGGCTTTTCTTTCTAGTGACGACATGCTAAGGCTCTAAGAGCAACAAAAAACAAATAGAAAGAGGGGGTGATTTGGTGGTGGTTTAGACTGCACTTGAGAGTGATCAAGCTGCCTACATATCCAATGAATGAATTGTAATCAATTCTTCATAGTTCCTTAGAGATCGTTTATATAGAGGGGCTTGTTCCCTAGAGTTAACGTGTGGCGTGTATGAGATGGACTCTGATTTCCTTGGTCCCTAAGGGAAAGATAATGATTAGTTGATCTCCTTGATTTTAGGAGATAATTGCAAGTTCTTTGAATGTCAGGATTAGAGTACTAAATGCGATGGATTCTTCCTATATTTATCAGATTCAGAACGTGTGCAAAGGCCTAGGTCCGAGAGGGACCTAGGCCGACCTTATAGATCAGATGTGAGTAAGTTTGATCACAAGTATCGACCGACCTACAGGGGTCAGGATAGTATCTGTGCCTATCTCGCTCGGAGGTCGGCCCTAAGCATTGGCCGACCTGGGGAGTTTGGGGAGAACAATTTGGGCAACCCCTCATTTCGGTCGGGAGTTCCGACCCCTTAAGATGACCTTTCTTTGTCTATACTTAATGATGGGCTACTGAAGAGGTGATACATAGGTAAGTTCAATTCTGGGCATCGTCAGTTTCTATTTAAGTGTCGCAGTTGTAAAAACACACATATATATTAAGTAGAGTAGTTAATATTTTGACTTAACATCACAATAATACCCATTGAATATAATTAATGTAATGTTGTTTTCAATCTTTCACCGCTTAATAAATAAAGGTAAAGTTGTTAGGATATCCTGCTCGTCCCATTCCTCTCAGACACCGCCTCTCTCGATTTTGACCTCCTCCACCTCTGCGCTTGATTCATATAGTTAGAATTACGCCGCCTTTGCCTTGATAGTTATCATTTGTCCTTGCAAAGCATTTACTGGATGCTTGTGATGATCTAAGCTAGTGGTAGGATTGAACCTTGCTATCGCCTCTCATGAGTAATCAATTGTGCCTGGACCTCTCGGCCATGATAGAGCTCCCATTCTAGATGTCAAATTCACAATAACTGATTCATACTCCTTGCTCAAACCCCCTAGAAAAGCAAGAATCAGCTCAGACCTTGTAATAGGGTATCCTGCTGTACTTAACTTATCAGAATAAGTCTTCATTTGAGCAAAATAGTTAGCCATGGTCTTAGACCCTTTCTCAGCCCTAGTTACAGCATCCTTGTACTTTAAAATTTGAGCTTCACATTGATTTTTGAACAACAACTTCAATGTTTGACAAATCTCATGTGGGATAGTGCATCCTACTACTTCAACAAGGGCTTGCTCTGTCATGGAGGCTAAAAGCCACCCAATAAGAAGTGAATCCTAAGCCATCCAGTCATCATATGATGGATTCACGGGATTGATAACTGAGAAAGTTAAATTAGGAACTACTAGATATCGTGGGAGACAAGGATACGTTCCAGGCAAGAACAGCTTAAGTTTATGCCCTCTTATAACAGGTAGGACTGTGAACTTCCACAGCAGATAGTTATTTCTATCTAATTTAACGGAACAAGCTTGATTCAAATTACCTCCAAGGGTCTGTGTTGGTAGAATACTCATTGGGGAGAAAGGTCTATCATGAATCAATGGTGAGAGTTGTGAGCTCGGATCTCCCATAAATCAAGTGAGAGAACATGCTATGACCAAACCCAATCGACGGTGGTGAAGTTATGCCAGCTGAAGCTCCAATCTGATAGGTAAATGAACTCTAATGTATGCCTGAAACAGTAAAAACTGGTGATGTATTCATGGTGCTAACATTACTCCGTTCAGTGCCTGAATCCAAGGCGGAGGACGACGGTGGCGCCGCCATTTTGGCTCTGCTACCAACTTAAAAAAAAATAAAGAATATAACAAACTAGAATTTCTGGGAATGTTTCCATAGATCTTTCTTTGAGTGAATCACAGAGCTGAGCGTCCAGATTGCATATATGCAAAAGTCTGTTATAACAAATACACATATCTCAATACAAGATCTATTCCATGGGTTAAGATAAAAACAAAATATTACACTTGTACAATCTAGAATTGTACCAAGTGTTAACACATGCACTCTTATCAGGATAAGCTAAACAACATATCAAAATATCTAATTTACTTTTCATGTGGTAAGTAAGGTAATTCAGTGGTATGCTTTAAAAAGTTAGGATGCATTTAGTTATGGTATCAATTAACACGTATTTTAAAGTATACTTGTATCAATATAAAACTGTGTGTATTTCTCAGATACTGCATAGTTCCCTTTTAATTATATTTTCTTTACTTAGCGTCGCGCTGACCTCCTTACTTAACGTTTTGAGATAAAATATTGATGAGATCGAGGAGACAAGAGAAGACTTCGTACAAGACGTTTGTTATGCCTCTTATGCTATCATGTTTAGGCTGTTACCATTTTCTTTTGATATCAATTGTATTTTATTTTTTTCTTAGGGTTTGCCACCCGCAGTATGCACCGACATTTATGTCATTTCAGTTTCTCTCTTGATAATAGATAGTAAATAGTTGTATCTCTTTTATTTTAATGAAATTGAAGTACATAGTATTTTGAGAATTGTTATGGCAGTTGGATGATCGTTCTGTTTATTAGAATTGTAAATACATCTGTATCAGAGAATGTGAATTCCTAAGAAGTTGTAGAAGGCCCCTGCATCGGAGGCATGGTTAGATTATGGATCGACATTTTATGTTACATCCGATCAATTCTGAGTCTGATCAGTTCTATTATTTAATACTAGTTTCGTTTTTCACGCGTTCTACTTAATGTAAACATTTAAACTTTTGCTTTTTTGTATGATGCGACAATTTCGCAAGACTTACGCGTGCATTTAATCACGAGATGTCCAGGTGTCAAGCGGTCCATGACCATTTTCTCCTTGCGTATGGTTTGGGCCGTTCCACCAGCTCTGCATGTGTGAAGGTTGGGTAGATGTAGTGGCAAATGCAAGAAAAAAATTAAAAGTTTTTATCTTTTTGGTTGTAAATCGGCAAAGAATTTCATTAACAAACAATGCATTACGAACCGTCTAGGGGTACAAGCCAAAAAATGAGAACATTTTCAAGCGAACTCTCCAATTGACCAGCCCTCTCCATGTTGTAAAGAGAAATTTAATGGTACAACGGTTGTATCAAATATATGTGCATATATATAATCACCGGTGGCTTTCACATCCTGCATTTCAATTATAAGCCGATACAATGAAAAGAAATTACACTTCAGCCACCAGGAAATAGTAGTAAAGCGCTTGAAATTCCAGAGAATTGATGTTATTTTGCTCCAGAAGCAACAATGCAATAGGGGAAGTAGTATCGCGAAAATTACATAATGCACCATTCGACGACTGAGACGACGTACGATGTGTGTAAAATGACAAAACTGTCCTCGACATCAAGCAATGCAATGCACGCCGCACATTCCCATCATCAGCCCATGCATGGTAATCTTGGAGTTCAATCATGGGTAGTGTTTAGTATTTCTTAACAAGTTCTGATACAGATGTATAGGTCCCCAAGGCTGCACTGACTATTCCCAACACTACAATTCCAATGCTCAAGATGATCTACTCAGAAGAAGAAAAAAAACAATATAAAAACTTCATTTTTCGACTTGTGAATATTTGAGCCTTACCATAACGGTAAAAGCTATATATATATATATATATATATATATATATATATATATATATATATATATCATGCATTTTCATCACAGATCACGAGTTTGGTTAACCAAAACCATGTAAAAATAATCATTAGCAACTATTCAAAACAGTGATACTCAAACTCGGCTCAATTAAGTTTGTTCGAGTAAGGAAAAATTTGCTCGAGACCCTTCGATTATGTTTTAATTGGCTTTTTTTACTTTGACAAAATTTTGAGCACCTTCAAGGTCAAACTCGAGCTCGAACACCTCATAAAAAATATTAAGCTTTAAAAGGATCGAGTTATATAACGTGTATTATGTATAAGTTTGGTGACAATTTCTTGTGGCCTTATCACTCTCATCAAGATAAATGCTTTACATACCTGTGTTCTCGTCGCCTTCTTCCCCAATATTTTCAAGGAGCATAAAGCTGGCATTATTACCGCCTGTAAACAATGAGTCAAATATTAAATGTGTTATAAATATATAAACTAGTGTCGGATAGAGAAAAAATTTCTCAGTTGGAGACAATGTAACAAATTCAAAGATCAGTGGGGACTTTATTAGTGTTTTTACAACTTTTACCAACAAAAGTACATTATCTCTTGGATCGCAGTGGAGACATTGGCCCTCACCCTTTAAGCTTTAGGTCCGCCCCAGACATAAACTACACTTCTCGCAAACAACTTAAACTTTTGTGTGAGATGTTAATTGATGACTGTATCAGAACATGAGGTCTTGAGATGAAATTTGCCTCATTTTTTTAGTTTTATTTATTATAAAAACAAATGTTACCGTGAGAGGTTGGTGGATGTATATATATATATCTCCTAAACAACTTACTTTTGGGTGAGTTACTAATTTATCAAAAAAAACTTATCTTAGTGTTTTTGAGTTCAAAAGTGAATTGTTGAGGACTTCAAACTAGAACAAAGGCCTAAGAGAAATCCCCACCCTACCCCACTCAACCCCACCCTCTGCCCCCACCCACTTGTGAGACCGACTGGTCGAACAGAGACGAAAGTCGGCCATAGTGATCCGGGAGTCCCACGTGGAAGGGCTCTCGCTCAGCGGATCAAAGGTACGCTGGGGATAACGGATGAATCTTCCAAGCGTCAGAGACCTAAATTTCCATTAGATTCATTCCTAAGCTTGCTTTGTTGCAGCAAGATGATCAGTCCGAGAGTGCTGGAGGGAAGAAAAAGTGGTAAAAGTCTCTCTGATTCGGTCACCGAGCAGTCGGACGACTCTTCAGTAATCCAGGATAACCCGACCCCTTCGATGCTTCTCCTAAAGAATTCCTCCCCCGACCTCTGCTTCTAAAAAGAATAGAAAGCTTTTGCGGTGGACTTTCCCTGCTCCCGTATCTGCCTACTTTAGCCTGCCTTGCGCTTTCTCTCCTGTTATATATATATATATATATATATATATATATATATATATATATATATATATATCTGTTCGATTTCCTCTTGGCTCTCTGGTTGATCCGGGAGAACGAAGGGGAAGGGAAAGATTCCTGCTTAGTGTGACCTCATTCTCGATCATAGCTCACGAGCAGACAAGCCTAATTGGGCAAGACAATATGCTGGCTTATTGCCACTACGTTTAACAAAGGAGAAAGAGCATGTGGCAAAGGCTTTTGCAAGGCTTAGGCAGTCAGTGACAATAAAGCCAAGCGAAGACAAATCGTTAGCCGGAGACTTTAGACGTTGGATGCAGGACAATGAGTCCGATTCGATGGTAATATTGCGGAGTCTCAACGAAGATGCGGTGAAGAGGGCTTAGAGAATGGCTGAAAGCCCCCAACCCCACCCCCTAACTAATACTGGATACTGGATACTCTGTTGAACCCCAATTATATTGTGCAAATGTTGGAGAAGTGTTGGGAGATATTGCCACACTTTTGATTGTATAAGGAAATATAGTAGCGTCTTTATTGACACCAATTGGTTTTAGTACAACGGTAAGCACTTGATCTTAACATGTTATCAGAGCCAGATGTCATGAGATCGAATCCTGATGTGAACATTATTTTCACAATTTATTCACAGTTTATATTGTGCAAGTGTTGGGAGAGATAATTTTCACAATTTATTCACAGTTTATATTGTGCAAGTGAGAGATTGCCCACACTTAAGGGGGGCGTTTTGAACCCCAATTATTTTCACAATTTATATTTTGCAAGTGTTGGAGAGATGCCCACACTTTAGGGGGCGTGTTGAACCCCCATTATTTTCACAATTTATATTGTGCAAGTGTTGGAAGAGATTGCCCACACAATTTATTCACAGTTTATATTGTGCAAGTGTTTGGAGAGATAATTTTCACAATTTATTCACAGTTTATATTGTGCAAGTGAGAGATTGCCCACCCTTAAGGGGGGCGTGTTGAACCCAATTATTTCCATATTTTATATTTTGCAAGTGTTGGAGAGATGCCCACACTTGAGGGGGCGTGTTGAACCCCAATTATTTTCACAATTTATATTGTGCAAGTATTGGAAGAGATTGCACACACAATTCATATTGTGCAAGTGTTGGGAGAGATTGTGTTGAGAGAGATTGTCCACACTTGAGTGAGCGTGTTGAGCCCCAATTATTTTCACAATTTATATTGTGCAAGTATTGGTAGAGATTGCCCACACTTAAGGGGGGCGTGTTGAACCCCAATTATTTTCACAATTTATATTTTGCAAGTGTTGGAGAGATGTTGAGGGGGCGTGTTGAACCCCAATTATTTTCACAATTTATATTGTGCAAGTGTTGGAAGACATTGCCTACACAATTTATATTGTGCAAGTGTTGGGAGAGATTGTCCACACTTGAGGGGGCATGTTGAACCCCAATTATTTTCACGATTTATTCACAATTATATTGTGCAAGTATTGGTAGAGATGCCTACACTTGCAGGGGCGTGTTGAACCCCAATTATTTTTACAATGTATTCACAATTTATATTGTGCAAGTGTTGGGAGAGATTGTTCACACTCTTGAATGTATAAAGAAAGCGTGTTGAACCCCAATTATTTTCACAATTTATATTGTGCAAGTGTTGAGAGAGATTGCACACACTTTTGAATGTATAAGGAAATATAGTAGCGCATTTACTAACAACACAATTTATTCATAATTTATATTGTGCAAGTATTGGGAGAGATTGCCTATATTTGATGGGGCGTGTTGAACTCCAATTACTTATATTTTATATTGTGCAAGTGTTGAGAGAGATTGCTCACATTTTTGAATGTATAAGAAAATATAATAGCGCATTTACTAACACCAATTGATTTTAATACAACGGTACGCACTCGGTTTTCGGCGCCCTCGCTCCGCGCTCCACTCATCCTCATGTCCATAATAATAATAATAATAATAATAAGGCAAACTAGTGGTCAAAAATAAAATTTGAAGGTAGATTAGAAAGTGAATGTCTATTCACATAGCAAAATGTCTTAGCACAATATTTTTTTTCCCTAATCATTTCATTATCATTATCATTACTATGTAATAAGAAAGGATTGGTGGGGGAATTGTGACAAGTGTTTTTTTTTTATTGGTTGTTCATTTTACTGTTCATGGGCCCAAAAGCCCAGCCCAACCCCCTTTTATTTAAAAAAAAATTACTGTTCATCGGCCCAACTGTTATACTGTTCATGGCACAGACATTTACCGTTCATCGTTTTGTTTTTTGTTTTTTTTTTTTAAATCTGCATATTAGCCTTAATTTAATCTTATTATGTGTGTTGTACTTGAAATGTATCCGATTCCAATTTAATTACTACATATTATTTTGCGTGTTTAATAGCACCTCATATTATTTTGCTTTGAGAAAATATTTTTTTGTTTATATATATCACGGATTACTAAATTTAGTAATCAATTTGGTTTTTCCACGTAATATAAGTTTTAAGAAAATTTGACACATAATGTGCTCATTCCTATCTAAAAAATTAATGTGTAAGACCACACTATAATACAACCCTATCCAAGATGTAGGCATGGCTAAAACAATTGTCTTATTGTCATCATGTGAAATGATTGATATCGGAATGCTATGTATAATAACTTTGGGCCTTTAATTTCATCATTTACTATATATTGTGTAGAATAAATTGTATGATGTTACACAATCCTTTCTCGATAGGATTGCACATTTCTTTGGGATGTGGCATATTCACACACTATTTTCTATTCTACTTTAACAAATAGTATTTAACTTCATAATTCATTTACACTTAATAGGTTAAATCATATAAGAGCGCCATGCGCGTCTTTGAGCACGGTGCATGATCTTACTAGTTTTATCCTTCAAAATTTCGCAAATATTTATTCTGACCTAGACTTAAGCAGAATATTGAATTTTTTCAGCTTGAATTTGAGTCGGAATGTATGAAATATGTTTTCTGACTAGTATTGAGTCTAGAAAACACTTGAGCCTCGGACCGAAATTAAGTCATAAGAATCAACCACATTCAAACTTATGTTGTGTCGAATAACGTGTGCCGTGTGAAAAGATGCTCCCATTAGAAACCAAGAAAAACAATAATGAAACAATTTATGTGGTTTATCCAATGATGTTTTGAACTTTCCAAAATGCGTAAAGATAAACTGCAAACCTAATTTACCTAAACATCAATTTTATGTCATAAAGAAACTAAAACAACAAAAACAAAAAAAAAAAAATATTAAAGCACTTACCATTAACACACTAAATAGAGAACCAATCAAAGCCATCACAAGACCTGCAACACAAAAATAAAGGATAGCTCGAACTCAAGCATTCAATAAAATACGGTATCATCTACCTCTATATAATATAATCCACTCAAATCCTGATTTGTAAAAACATCCCATTTTCAGTAATCTTAAGCTTATTATAGCTACAGTACATACAAACTGAGGATCCCGAGAGAAGAAAATCTTTTAAGTGTGTATATTTTGTCTTGTGTCGTTTTTACCTCTTTCATTCATCACATTCTTCTTTGCATTACTTTTATGTTGTTTCATTAGTGAACACTTTGAACCAACTACACTATTTTGAAATAGTTAAAAGCAGCGATCAACATTTCTAACAAATTTACCGTTGTTTGGCAAAATGACCAAGTAACATAATCTTGCTGGAAAAAAAAAATAGAAAAGAAAAGAAAAAGAAGCATGCTTACCAAAGAAAGGAAGCAGAAACGCAACAGCGAGCGTAGATAAGACGATGGTTGTGCGTAGAAGAATGAAGAACCAGAAGTTGTTGGATAACCTATTTGGCACCAACTCCTCTATGCTTTTTGCCAGCGGGTTCATCAGCAAGGCATATTTAAGCAAAGCATTAAGGAAACTAAAAATGGAAATCATGGGGGCCATATGTGCAATGGCGGACACACATGTAACAAATTGGGTGACGATGCCCAGAATTGAACCTACTCATGTGTCACCTCCTTAGCAACGTTAAGTAAAGACAGAGAAAAGCTACCTAAGGGGTCAGAACCCCCAATAGCCGAGCTACGGTAGGTCGGCTGCTCTCCCCCAAACTCTAAGTCGGCCAATGCTTAGGGCATACCTCAGGGTGAAATATGCATGGATACTCTCCCGACCCCACCAGGTCGGCCTGTACTTGTAATCAAACCTGCCCCTGCCCGACCCTATAGGTCGGCTTAAGTCCCTCTCGGACCAAACCTCTTACGCATGCAAGAATCCGAGCTGATACCAGCTCGGCTATCCTCCCCGACCTCCGTAGGTCGGCCAAAGCACGGAAGGGTTTAGCCCGTTCGGCTCAGACCATCTAAGTTGGCCAGACCCAATCCTCAATCGTATTTCCCACAAGTGTGATAAACAGATAAACAGGGAAAGACCCAAATCATAAAGACATTGATTCTGGCATTTAATATGTCTATAATTATCTCCTAAAATTAAGGAGATTAAATCGTAGTTATCTTTTCCTTAGGGAACACGAAATCCAAGCCCAACAAGGACAAGGCCCACGCCGCTTTAGTGCCCAAGCAGGCCGGGCAAATGTTTGAACTGAGTACTGCAGGTCAGACTCAGAAAGTTTGCAAAAGACAAACTTCCCCAATCTGCAGGTCAGGCTAATTTTTGAACTGAGTACTGCAGGTCAGACTCAGAAAGTTGGCAAAGGACAAACTTCCCAAGTCTGCAGGTCAGGCCATCATCAAACGACAAAAAGTAAACAAAGCTTACAATCAAAAACCAAAGATGTCATCCAATATAATGAGTAATGCATGCCATACTGGGGAGGCAAAAGGTACCAGGTAAGTAAGTACTCCAACTCAAAACAAAACTCAAAGTTGAAGTGCTTAGTAAAAATGTAGTGGGCAGAGCACCACAAACATTGGGAAAACACACAAGTGTTTCAAAAGTTTTACAAAACACACTTTAAAAAGAATACAACGCAGAGTTCACTTTTCAGCAACAGGATTCTGCTGCTCTAATGAAGGAGCCGACTCAGCACTCTGAGGGGCAGGAAGCTCCAATGTCTTCGCCTTCCTTAAACTCCCTTTAGCCGGTCATCATAGATCTTGCCCGCACCTACCTTGTACATCGTTCGATAATGAAGAAGGTCGGGAACAACCAAGTCGGCACACTGCTCTTTGGCCTCATCAGCTCCAGAAGTATAGCCATGCTGCATAACTGGGCCTAATAAGGCCTTCAAAGCCTCATAAAAATGTCCAGAGAACTTATACTCTCGAATGGCTTGAGCATTCCGAGTAGGAATAGAGGCTTCCAATGCATCCCTCTCGGCCCGGAGTTTAGCTAAGGCTTGCCCCAGCTCAGAGTTTTCATCAGTATACTTGTCAAACGCAGCTTGACGCTCGGCGGTATACCGAGTCTTGGTCTGCTGGAGCTCAGCATCACGGGCTCCGAGATGCTCTTTCAGGGCCTTGATTTCTTCATCTTTAGATTTAGAAGCATCCATGTGCTTCTGGCGGTTGTCCCTTAGCTCTGCCACAATCTTCTTCAGAGCTTCTTTACTTGCCGAGGACTCGGCGAGCCTGTTTAAAAACTCCTACCCGACTTGGGCCCCCAGCAAAAGCAATATGCATGTCAGAAGGAAATGTATTAGATACAAGGAAAGAAGGCTAGATAAAAGAAAAGGACTTACAACAGCAGCCAAGTCTTGATCAGATAACTCAAAAACGCGCCCCTGACCTGATGGAGCCCTATCCTCAGTAAGGTCCTCGATGTCGCCAGCCGGACGAGATTCAAACCTTCTCTTCTTGGATCTGCCCCTTTGGGGGGTATCAATGGTTATAACCTGGTTCTTTCTCCTGAGCCCCACTTCCTCATCCTCTTCCTCTCCACCCTGCACGCCTGCATTCAGCTCCAAAAGGCCAACTCCTTCTTGTGCAGGTAGAGAAGAAGACCCCAGGTGCATCCTCGGGATGTTCGGATAAACTTCGAGCTGACAAGGAATTCAGCATGGTACCCACAGCTCGGGTAGCAGGCAACTCAATGCTCTCGGTCCCCTCGGACCCCTGATCAGGCTCATTTAGGCCACTACTAGGAACTTCCTCTTCGACAACATAGGCCAAGAATTCGGCAAAATTGGACACCGTATGACACAAATCAAGAGAAGATCAATACAGGAGTGATCATAGCGGGAAACCAAAAGTAAATTTTTTTTAAGAATCCTACAAGTTTTATAATTGTCTTCGTTCATCTCTACATAAGGAAACGGACCGGTCGTGGACAACCTGGCAGCATCAACCAACTCAGAAGAGTACTTCCTTACTCCAAGACTGATACCACACTTTCTAATATCTCTTAACAGTTTCTTATCGACGTCGGTAGGTCGGGGGTCACTACCAAGGTCAGCAGAGTTCCATCGGCCCAAATCGATCGCCACATCCTTACGGATAAAGAAAAAATGGCGCTTCTAGTCTTTATAGGAGGACTCTCCCTTACTTAGAATGGGAACGTCGTCCATAAAATCTGATGAGATCCGTGGTCGAATCAGATCTGAAATTTCCGAAGGACATCAAGGCACCAATAAAGCGAGCACCGCGACCACTTAGCTAACTCAGAATTAAGAACCTTGGTATGACCTCAACCCTTAGATAACCCGTATCTAAGAACCTTGGTATCTGAACGCCACAAGGTGCGCTTCGGAATCTTGATAAGTTCCGTTTGGAATCCACCAAAACCAACGTGAGAAAAACTCACCAAAGCTTAAAAGCTTCAAATATAATATATCAAAATTTGTCTCGATGATTACAATGACTCTTAATGCCTTTATATAAAGCTACTGATTTCTCAAGACTAATTGCTAATCTAGCAATGTGGGACAAAATAACTATAAATAAAAACAATAACAAAAATAAAATACTATCTAACCAATGTGGGATAATAAAAGTTAACTAAAAATAAATAAAAGACTCCAAATAAATTTGACAAGTTTCTTCTCGATGGGAATCACATCATTCCTCCCGGCTCCAAAAGGATTCGTCCTCGAATCAAAAGGATGTCGTAAAATGCACCATCAAGGACAAAACAGTCGAACCAACAACGAACATCAATGATATGCCCGGATCAAATGCAAGGAGTAAATACGGCTTCAAAGAACTAGACCCTCGGTGATGACGAATACCTCACCAAAGAAACCAATGCATAGGAATGTCGTGAGTGCTCAATGCAAATTATTTTCTCTAGAGCAGCAACATAATCATAGGGATTAGAAGCCGGAATAATAGCACAATACACCTCAAAAGGATCAATGAAAGTGTGCTTCGGTTTTCCATCAATGTCAATTGGGACAAAAACATCCATAGGCAATATATTGGTTGGATTGGGTGTATCAGATAGCCCAGTTGGCTCCTCAAACGGATGATCTTCATGTAATTGTAAAGAAGACGAAATAGAACTCGAACAAGTGGTTGGTGAAGTAGGACCATCTGTCTCATCTACCTCGATTTTCTCCACCACTAATGTGATATCCTCGGTCTGCGTCACAACATCACACTCCATTTCATTCTTTAGCTCCACCACACCTCCACTCTCGCCGTTTTTCAATTCTGGCTCAATATTTTCTGCTTCCACCAATTTCACATCAGGAATCGCACCCCTATCTATTTCCATGGCCTTAGAATCCCCTATTTGAAAATCATATTGTTTCATAGGGGGTAGGGATTCCAATACATGCTTCTTGCCACCAAAAGAAAAAGAATAGCGAGTCCGGGACGCATTATGACGTACATTATGCAAAGATAGCCATGATTTCCCTAGTGTCAAATGCACATCACTCAGTGGCACCACATCAAATGATACAATATCTTTATAACGTCCAATGGATATTGGAATCCGTGCATACCGTGTAACTTTAACTCGATGACTTCCCTCAACAATGTAGTAAGGATGATGAAGCCTTTCCGTCCGCAAATTTAACTCCTTAACCACATCTTTACCAATTAAATTTTCATCTTCATCGTGATCAATGCACAACTCATATTCATAATCTCCAATAAAACATGATGTGTAAAATAAGTTGTTACCTTGACCAACACGGTTACCTCTACCACCATGATCACCTCTACCACTGCGGGTATCTCTACCACCACGGTTAAATTGCTCAGTTACTCCCTTTAACATATTCTTCATCTCATTCATCATATCATCAAAACGTTGTTCTATTACCAAATTTTGATTCATCATATCTTCAAAATTCCGAAAATAGACATTCATAGGACTCTCCATTACTCAAGATCGAAATTCATCAATAGGTAGCACACGGCAAGTATCCAGAATGTCCAAACAACAATATTCAATAAAGATTTTTTTAGAGATGTACCAGAATCACAGATGTGATAGAAATCACACCTAGAATGTCAAACTCTCGTCCAAAATTACGCTGAATTTTTTTTTTCCTCTAACCAATCAAAAAAAAATCAATTGGGACTGCTGGTCAAATATTGCGGCTAGCTGGAAAAGAATTCAGAATATATATATGTATATAGTTTTGTTTTATAGCTACGGCCGGCTGATCCTTTGCTGGAAAAAAAATTGGTTGGGAAAATTGGATTTTTTTTTTTTTTTTGGTAATCAATTGACGAAGCAAGCAAAGAAGATAACTGGGAATAATATATATATATATGCAAGAACGGTTGGGAAAAAAAGGCTGGGAATGTGTCTTTTTTTTTTCAATAAAGAAGAACAGGAAAAAAAAAAAACACGCAGGAAATAAGAAAAGGAAAAAAAATAAAAGGGATATTTGGATACCGTCAGTGTCTGTCTCTGATACCAACTGATGAAATCCGTGGTCGAATCAGATCTGAAATTTCGAAGGACCGATCAAGGCACCAATAAAACGAGCACCGCGACCTTTAGCTAACTCGTAACTAAGAACCTTGGTATGACCTCAACCCTTAGATAACCCGTATCTAAGAACCTTGGTATATCTAACGCCACAAGGTCCGCTTTCGAGAATCTTGATAAGTTCCGTTTGGAATCCACCAAACACCGGTTTGGAATCCACTAAAACCAACGCGAGAAAACTCACCAAAGCTTAAAAGCTTCAAATATAATATATCAAAATTTGTCTGATGATTACAATGACTCTTAATCGCTTTATATAGGCTCTGTTCCAAGACTAATTGCTAATCTAGCAATGTGGGACAAAATAACTATAAATAAAAACAATAACAAAAATAAAATACTATCTAACCAATGTGGGATAATAAAAGTTAACTAAAAATAAATAAAAGACTCCAAATAAATTTGACAAGTTTCTTCTCGATGGGAATCACATCAAAATCCCCCCGACGAGAGAAGCAGTACAACCCAAACAACCCAAGGGAGTCCTTTACCAGTTTACACTGATAAATGACCTGAAGCACTCCACTTTGAAAGGAATGCAGATGCATCTGCACCAGATCGCAAAGCCTATAATTGCTCTTATTCCGTTAGGAGCGATCTGAGTGATTCCTAACCCGTAGTGCCCAGAACTGCCAAAAGGGCAGGGCAGAAGGGGACCTTCAAGCCACAGTCGAACTGCTCCTTATACACGGCACAGTATCCCTCCGGGGCCTGGTAAGCATACGTGCCGGAAGGAGGATCCGGGGTCATACCGCCTGGTATCAATACCATACTTTTTGCAGATAGAGGCCACCGTGCCCTTAGTCAGTCTGGAATCAATACCATGGCAAACAGCCTGAGATCGCAAAGCCATGTGTGCTTTTAAGTTCAAGACGAACTTTGTAGTTCCAGAAGATGGAGGAGGACCGGAATAAGAAGGATTGAATTGGGGGGCTAGAATGTGGTGCTCAAATACCCTACGATTGATCAAGGGCTTAGGAACAGGGTTCTCGGCCGGTGGAAGAACAGGGTTCTTAGAATTAACCCTAAAATGGGAATTTTCACTCTCCGATTCTGGCAGACTCAAATAAAGCTTCAATCGAGCTATCTGCGAGAATAACTGGCTCACTCATCAACAATAACGGAGTTAAAAATGGTAAAATCGCAGAAAGCTTACTTGTTATTGAAGAGGCCGAAGATTGGAATGACAACCGGTAGACTTCAATCTCGGGTTTAAATGAAATGTTGTAACGTCTGAAGAGATGTGACAAGACTAAAGGGTATAAACCCCAAAAGTGGTATGGGGAAAACAACCCCATCATTAAGGCGTATGTAGAAACGCTTTGTTTTTCGTGTCTGTCATAACAGAGTGATGACGGTAACGCGGCCACGTGGTAAGGCAAACCCTAACTCTGTGAAGTAGCGAGCCTAGCTACACTAAAGTCGACCGCCCGCCCAAATGAATGCAGTCGGACACGAGGGCTTATGACGATGGTCAGAGTAGAACTTGCCACGTGTCATTCAGAGAATAGCCGTGTAATAAATAGAGAAAGAGAACAGTAATCATTATGAAGGCCAGAGGCCCATGTCAATAAATAGGACTAGGCATAACCCCCATGGGAGAGTCCGACATGCCCCCGACTAGACCACCGCAGGGCGGCTCGGTCATAACAGAGGGCGGGCCATGTAACTCAGGTCGAGACGACCTGAGGAGCTCAGCGCAGGTCGTTTGGAGCTCTCCTTATTTTGGTATTTAAACATGTGCCTATATAATAGGATAAAGAACAAGGATCGATGCAGTTATAAGATACGTGTGTGCGGAAGGGAATTAAGAAACGAACCCGCACATAACAAAACTACAAAACCCAAACTAACAAAAGCGATATATAACGGTTTTCTATTCTCTAGTTGTTTTTCATTCATTTTGTGCATCTTTCATTGATTTTATGGCGTTTCATTTCAATTTTTAGCAGGAATTTTCATTCACGTACATATACAAGTTATGTATATGGATTATCCGGATTTGTGTATCCAAAAACTTTTAAACCAACAACTACTGCAAAGTCATCTTAAACATATATCCTACGTAGCAGGGTGCGTATTCGTCAATCCGTGTCTGATAGAAATCTGATATGGGATGATAGGAGTTATGGTGCAGCAGTGATTTATGGGTTATACCAAGTGGAGGGATGAGATCATTCCAAATCACCCCTACACACTACTACTATGTGAGAGAGAATGAATGAAAATGCATATCATCCCTCCACTTGATATAACCTATAAATCACTGCTGCACCATAACTTTTCTCATATTGGGATACTCTACCGAAAACATGCAAGACTTATTCACAGTAGGTGGGAACATAGATGAAATGAAAGTGGAAAGTCTTAAAATAACTAATGTCTAAGCTAGGATATTTAGTCAGCGGGTTAATAACCTGAGCAAAAACACAAAGGGAAAACGGTTAAAATTAATACAAGTGGCTTTTAGATAATTAAGCAACACATAAAAGACATCAACATCAAAACTCACAGTTGTCCAAAGTGCAATTTTTGAAATAAATGAATGTGATGGCAGATTCAAAGTTATCTGTGACAGAGTGCTTTGACCAAACATCAGAAATCCCATGACAGCAGCACCCCCATATAACACAACACACAAGATGAAACTGCAATCACCAAAATGACAAGTTTGGATCAAGAAAAAATATGCAAAATGTGCAAGAAAGCATGATTGTAACACTAGTATTGATATTTTTTCATGCCCTTCGTATGTCTTTATGTGCCAAATAGGCCTAGACAGGGCCCATCCTTCAGAATGTTGAATTGTGTTGTGATTAAATAGGGATATTTTCTGTCCCTTTTGTTTCACAATTTCTGCATTTCTATCCCCCCCCCCCCCCCCCTCCCCCAATCGACACTTTCACACTCATTCATGCATTTCAACCTTTTCAGTCCATTTTCGCCACGTGTTTCAATGTTGGGTGTTCGACACATGTTGGAGTGAAACTATATATTAAAAAAAAAAAAACAAACGCATAGACTAAGGGTGAAAATGTCAAGATGAAACAGTAGGTATTGAATTGCAAAAATCACGAGATAAAAGGGATCAAAAGTGTCTTCATCCTCATATGCAATCGGTAGAATATATAATTGTAGGAAAATATAAAGTGGAAAAGCAATACTTTTATTCAAGATGATTAAAACATTACACACTTTGCCTTAAATAGTACATCAGCTGACACATAGGCTTGGAGAACAAGCTTATTTAGCACATTTAACATGTGCATAATACTAAACACATTTAACACATGCTTATTAACACAATAGTAAGGGTAAAATAGGAAAAGAAGACAATAATGAGGTCCTAGGCTGACATATTCCAACAATAATCTCAAACCCATATAAGAGGAGGAGCCTCATCCTCAAAAACTAGTTCGTGAGGTGAGGGAAGTACATCTCTTAATGTGGGACACTGGTGTGGGCCTATAAAGAGCTGGACCACAAGGCACACAAGGCATATTGTTAGGTACTAACAGGTATCTAGAAGAAAATGGAACATTAAACAGAGAAAACAAGAGAATTTGACTAATAGAAAGAGGAGAAAAATTAGGGTTTACACAAATAGCACAATACATCACATATCCCTCATCTACTAACTACTCACCCATAGTGAGACTTACAACCTAAGCCACAACTGCCAGCTCATCTAGATGACATAGACAGGGCCAATAATGACATCATCAATTGCCGTGACATAAAATTAAACAAAATAAAATTAAAATGAAATTCTAGCCGATATCAAAGGATCGTGGCATATAAATGTACTATAAGGCCAACAAAGCGGCCAACACTTGCACAATATAAAAATGTGGCTCATCAATGTACTATAAGGACAACAAAGGGGCCAACACTTGCACAATATAAAAGGGTTACTCTGATACCATGTAGAAAAAATAATCCCAAACCCATATCAGAGCCTCATCCTCAAAACCTAGGTTGTGAGGTGAAGGAAGTTCATCTTTAAATATGGTGGGCGAAACAATTACAAGTGTCCAATATGAGACACTTTAACACAATCTACTCACGGTCCCTCAGATTAATTAAGCTTTTTGCCGAGACGGTACGGTTAGGCAAAATTGGAAAGGAAAAAAAAAACACACACACACACACACAAAAAGGGTGCAAAACAAGTATTTACCATATGACTAGTGCTTTAGTAAATTGGGTTTTATCAGCCATTGATTGGTAGATATTGGGGAAGACAGAATGCCCTGAATAACAGTACCCATAAACACCAATGGCAAATGGAATGCCACTCCAATTCACCATTTTTTCTCCATTTGGATGAAATCCAATTCCACCTACTGTGCCAAGAAATAACAAGCAAACTACTACCATCACTGTTGCAATGACCCCTCCAGCTGCAACAAGTTATGCAAACGTAAAACATGCTTGTATTTATTACCTCTTTTCTCGTACAACCCATAATACTATTTAAACTTCACAACTATTGCATTAATGACATGTTAGACGCCATTTTAGACTTTGTAATCTAAAGTTCATGACATTCATCAACTTTATTAATTTGTGTAAAAATCTCTTTAAAACAACTCCTATTTAGCGACAGAGATAGCAGAAAAGAAGCAATTACAAACAAGCAGACCTGAAAGATAAGAGATCAAGCGCAAATCTTTTAGCCAAACAGTGGGTAAAATGACAAGGGTGGCAATGATTCCGAATAAATGCGTAGAATCCAGCTGTAAACCTAACATGTTAACGGATGCCCCAGGGAAAAGGCGGCTTAGATTATCCCCTTCGAGTGTGATAAACTCTACACAAGAAGTCTGCAAAACAACAACTCCTGTGAGCGTCAAATGATTATGAAATCTGCATAACTCAATGAAGTAAGTGTATTGCTTACATATAGTTCTGCATACAAAACAATCTGCAGGGAACATATGAGGAATGTGTTAGCCATAAGCAAACTGTAATGTCATTCTTGAAATTAATTTAACAGCTATTGCATTAACGATAGTCAAGGGGTATTTTAGACATTTAACCTTCACAATTCTCACACTCAATCACTTTTTTAATCTGTGTGAAAACTATTTTGGAACGGAGGTAGTACAATTCAAGCATTTTAACCAAAATGTATTCATTGAAACAAAATAAGGCAAAATGATTCTTATCCAAACGGAATTTCAGAACTTACAGAAACTAGCACACGCCCGAATTTCCCAAAAGCAGCCTCACCCATATCTGGAAATGTTGAGATACCTTCTCTGGTCTCGAAGCAGTTCTTCATAAGATCCGCGGTATAACAACAAACAAATGCAAACAGCAAAAGAACTCCCAAACTTGCCCAGCCACCTTCTTTCAATGTATATGGTGTAGATAGAATCCCTACTCCGGCCATCACATTTACTCCTATTCCATTTCATTATACACATATTTTGTAACTCCATCATTTTAAGTTAATCATTGAAATTGTAGCAAAAAAGGAAAAAATTAAAAATGAACATTTTTTGTGGCACCACACCAATTCTACTGTTGTGACACCAAAATAACGATCGACTTTTTTCACAAATGATTCTCCAACACTTTTCGACGGTCGAATGTCAAAATCGACCGGATGGAAACCGATTCTTCTGGAGTTGAAAATTAACTTTTCTCCTGTTAATTATTGACGATGTGGTGTCATAGAGGGATGGACATACACGGTTTTGGTACGGTTAAGAGCCGTAACAAAAACTGTAGGGAAAATTTTGGTTATTAAAAAACCAAAACCGAAACCCAAACCGTTTTAGTAAGGTAACCGAATTGGACCAAAACGAAATAAAACAAAAAAATCTCCAATTGGTTACAAACGATTCGGTTTTTTATCTAACGGTTCTGTTATAAACTGTTACAAGAAATTGGGTACCAACTTTGGTTTTAAGCATTCGGTTATAAACGGTTCGATTACACTTTCCAATTCAATTATATACGGTTTGGGTAACAAGTTGGTCTTTTATACGGTTCAATGTGCGGTCCGGTTATGGTTAAATTGAAGAGTTTACCATAACCGAACCGAATATTTCAGCTTATTCTATATACTATGAACCAACACCGAATCGAAAACAATTATTAACCGATCGAACCGAACCGAATGACCACAATTCGGTTTGATTTTCGGATAAATCAGTATCCGTGAGTATCCCTAGTGTCACGGTATAAACAATGTGAAGATAACAATCAAAACACATATCCCGATACAAGACAGCTAGGAGAATCTATGAGGACTAAAACACATATCCTTGGTGCCACTAAAGACGCACAAAATCAAATCCAACTGTGCTTTTGAATTAACATTCAAATTCGGTGAGTGTACATAAAGTGCTTGAAAAACAGAGTTGCAAAAAATTAATAAGTAGCGACAATGCTAACCGTTGAAGATGGTTTGAACCAAGCTACATCCTTGGCCAATATGTACTTCCCCTGTATACTGCTTGTGTAGTGTTTGACTATCCGACCACGACAATCGTTTCCCGATAATGCTGTCCCGGACGTCATTTTGTTGAAGGTTCTTATCCTCATCCAACAATGGAGTTCTCAAATTCAAATCCAAGTTTTCTAAATAACTAGCACTAGGTAGTCGTACGAAGGTTTCGAAACCAGGTGATGCAGCAAGTGTATAAAAGTTTGTTGATTCTCTGTATACAAGGAATGTAATGACCAAAAAAGATTGAGAACTTATCTATGAAACCATAAAACCTGCACTAGATATATAATTGAAAAAAGGGTAAATATGTAAAATAGATATCCAAATCATTCATCCAGATCCAGCAAGAACCGTATGAACCGGAATATCTGAATTATGCACTACTTCTATAAAACCAAAATACAAATTCCCCAATATTATAGAGATTCCTATACATTTCATCAAGAGATTCCGTAAAATCGAGAAAAACGATGTTTCTTGCGATTAATCATAAAAAAGGAATGATCCCTATGCTTCAGGATAATGAAGCCTCTGCATATTCTATCGAATGGATGATCAAATGGAAAGAAAACAGAGGCATACATCTCTCCAACACATAATCCATAAATTAATTAAGGGCATTGTTAATGGCACCACACACGATTTACTCGGGCACACTACACCTTGTGCAAATTTCGACTTTGTACTAGAGGTCGAAATGTGTTTTCAAATCAAAATTATGCACAAAATTCGATTCTGGCGGGGTCGAAAACAAATTTCGACCTCTACAAAATTGAAATTTGCACGAGGTGTCTTCTTGCCTGAGTAAATTGACCGTGGTGCCATTAACGGTGTCCAATAATTAAATACAGAGAGTTTAGAATAATACAAGATAAAACATTTCCAGGTACCATCAAATGCAAATTTCGTCCTGGTTCATTAGCTATGTCAGATAATCTACAAATTATAACCATAAGGCATAAAGCCCTTCAATGTTTCTATGTACATATTGACGACAAGCACAAATTTTATACATGATAATTTGAAAAAGATACCTATAACTTTGAGGCCATTGTTGAGAAACGAACGAAGAGGACGGCAAAAGATTTCTACCTCCACCCCCATCAATGGCGGCGGCGCCGCCACCTTCCTCATCGAAACTGTTGTTTAGTTCTTCGTCTACGATTTCGTCAGCTACTTCTTCTTCATTTAACAAAGACTCCTCCACATCTCTGTCAACCTCTGCACCATTTTCCAACAACAACTCTTCCTTCCTACTACTTTCCTTTTCTGCCATTAATTGCGGGAGAGTGTTTTATATATTCCTGCTATTTTTGTTATTTCCTCAAAAAAAAAAAAAAAAAGAGTATGCAAACGGCTTGTGTGTTGTGAGAATGCGCGGGTGAGGTTGCAGAAAAGCGTAGAACCATCCGGATATTTCCCTCTTTTTTTTTCTTAGAAAAGACATCCGGATATTTCTTATCCGATAAATTTTTGCGCTGTATAGGAGGCGGAAGAATGAAAAAAATATGTAAAATGGGAAAAAGAATGAAAAAAATAATGGTTTGGAAAATGACAAAACGCGTATTCATTACAAATCATTCTCGACCACTATCTTTTTTTCTTGTCCTTTTTCCTCATTTTAGATCAAAAACAGTCTTTTACAACCTTTAACCTAAATTTTTTTTATGTGAACTCACGTAACATATCTGGATAAAAATGTCCATAATGAGAAATGAGAAATGATGGATAATATAATTGTTATTTAAGATAGATGAGATTCGTGCGTGGGGAGATACCTATTGAAACATGTAACCGCTCAAATCATCAATGTTAAAATTATAAAAAGGACAAGAAAAACATAAAGCACTGCCTACGTTCGATTTCTTGGCTAAGAGACACATCATCCCTTCTCCCACCTGTCTAATTTGCGGTATTGAAGATGAAACACCCCTGCATGCTCTTCGTGATTGTCCTTGGACTACCCAAGTGTGGATGTTATTGATACCTAGAGATCAATGGAGTCACTTCTTCAAGCACAAGCAAGATCTGAGATATATGGATAGCGAGAGAATCTGGCCACTAAAGGCTCTAACGAGTGGAATTATACTTGGAGGGAAGCGGTAAATGGCATCTGGATCTGGCGAAATAAATTAATTCATGACTCAACAGTGGCAAGGCCCCCAGCTACTGTGTTTGTATCCCAAGCAGTGGAAAGAGCGAAGAACTTACGATTAGCCTGGCAAGATTATAATTGATTGTTGGGCTGTTTTAGATGTTTATATGTCGAATTGTTTTAGTCTTTGACTGTGGTGCACAGTTCTGTAATCTTGGTTTTGTTGAATAAATAAAGGCTCGTTTTCCAAAAAAAAAAAAAAAATTTATAAAAGGCTGTCCGATACGTGCATATATGATGATAAAATGCATATGTAAACAGTAAGATTTACAAAACAGCTGTATCATACAAAAAACGGAAATTTAAAAGAAATATTCATCAGAACATGCAGAAAATGACATGAGTATTTTTTTTTTGAGGGGTAATGACGTGAGTATTAAATAAAAGAATTGATCAGACTCAATGTATAACGGATGAAATTGAAAATATATATAGAACCACAAACCAACCATGCCGCCGATGCGCAGGTCATTCTACAACATCGGTATGTCAAATTCCTAAAAATTCACATTCTCTAATACATATGTATATACAGACCCAATAAAAAATGACCATTCAATTGCCTTAACAAGTCTCAAAATACTACGTACATCAATTCCATTAAAATAAAAAGATACGACTAATTTCTATTTATTATCAAGAGAGAAACAGAATGACATAAATGTCAAAGCATACAGCGGGTGACGCACCCCCAAAAAATGAACAAAATACAATCAATTGAAAAGAAAAAAGAACAACCTAAACATGATAAATACTAAGAGGCATAACAAACGTCTTCAACGAAGTCTTCTCATTACTCATCGATCACAACAATAATTTATTTGAAAAATGTTAAGTAAATGCTGAGCACGACAACCCATTAAAGAAAACATAATTAAAAAGGAACCATGGTAGTATCCGAGAAATACACTCATAATTCTCTATTAATGCATGTATATTTTCAAAATAATATATTAGTATTTACTGTAATTAAATGCATCATAACATACTCAAGCATACATGTGAATTACCTCACTTACCATATCATAATTACTATGTCATTATGTATTTCTTTTACTCAACGTGCCATACTTTCATTACCATAAATGAATTATCATACTCCATCCGTTCTAAATTATCTGAGGCAGTTGTCAAAATCACATATATTAATTATGTGAGTTAATACATTGACTATAAAATGAAATGACTAAAAAGTCTTTGGATATAATTAATGTGGCATTATTTTTTACCTATCATATTGAAATAAATAAGGGCAAAACAAGGAAAAGTACCATTAATGTTCCATTGGAAATGTAATTGTCTTAGATAAAATGGGACAAAAGATTTTGGCAACTGCCTCAGATAAATTGGAAGGGAAGGAGTATCATATTGTGCATACGTGACATATGTGTAGGTGTTATTATATGATTCAATGGTATTACATCACAAAGGGATGTCCTAAAATATATCATTGTTACACCCATGACCCAATATAAATATAAATATACATATGTCAGGCTACACACTGGACCTAATAATAAATAGAAAGGTTAACCGGCCTGCTATTACTAAATATAGACCCGCATGTGGACACATCTAACCGGCCAAACATCCATCCGAAATTACAAATTGTTGACCCCCGGGTGTGGGCACTCCTTATGGATGTTAAAGATTCTCGAGAAGTCATAACTAACGTAAAAGAACGTCAATACATAACCATGACACATTTGACATGCGTAATGCATATGATCTAACATGCATTTAATATTGCTACATGGTACAACATTAAATAATATTAATAATAATAATAATAATAATAATAATAATAATAATAATAATAATAATAATTTATGGGTCGGGCCGCCAATGGCCACAAGAGGCGTCCGGGGGCCAGAGAAAAAAGGAACGGCCAGGCCATCGACCTTCGAGCATGACCACGCCGGAAACGGGCTTTGACCATGAGCCCAAGAAAGGCACAGGGGTGGGAGGTCCACACGAAGATCTCTACCCCGAATGCTTGGCGAGCAGGGACTGACGACCATGCCAACCAGCTAAGGAAATGGGACGGTAACTCAGGGATCCTCGTCGCCCACACTCTGATGCAACCCTAGCCGCCGCTGCAGATTTAGTTGTACTATGTCCTTGGTTGTAAATATGTTGATTATAAGTCGGTCCTTACCCTATAAATAGGGCTCCATGTATTATTCATAAAAGGAGATGAAATATATGAAAATCAGGCAAAACTCTATCTTTCCAACAATACTTCCTATTTGCTTTGCACCACCATCGGAGCTCTTTAGCTCCACCTAGCACCACCACTGACACACAAAATACAGCTTGATATCCACCACTAAACACCCGATGAACATCCTTGATAATTCGACGTTATCAATTGGCTCCGTTACCGGGAAAATCAAGGTTTTTAGCCTACCTCCCGCGTACGGCTCATCCACAGTTCCAAAGATATACGGCAATCCCAAGAAGAGTCAATATTCCCCCAGGCCTCCCCCACGGTTTCTTCATCGGAAAGCTCCGCTCTCACTCGCTCGCGTCCGAAACCTCAATTCAGCGCGAAATCATCACGAAACAAGGTAACCTCCCCAATTTCTTGCTCAGAATCCCTAGTTTGCATTTGAATCATCTCCTCCCTCGTGACTTTTGTGCAAAGAAATTCATTGGAGTTGGCATCGCACGTTTCCTGGCCGGAAAATTACTTTCAGAGCTTTTTAGTTAGTTGTTCATAACTGTCTACCCATGCAAAAGGATTAAGGACACGTGAATCTATTGATTTTATTCTTGAGAAGTCGACGCTCTTGACATTTTCACGTTGAGAAAAGGGTCAAAGTCACGCTCACTGTTTTGGCTGTTATCGTAGCGTTATTTTGGCCGAATTTTGCATACACTCGAATTTTTGAATATCACGTCAAAAAGATCTCGTGTTGTTGCATTGTATTGTTTCTCTGAATCTACGGAAAAAGATATACCGGAATCATTAAGATATTGGAATTTTTGGGGCCTCACACTTGTAAAATCATAGTTGCTCCCTGGATTCCGATATCCGTACGTCGGCACCGTCATCAGATCCGGAGGAAAGGTTACTTTCGACAGAATCCCCAACACACCGCCTGTGCGCTCAGATAGTACAAGGTTGGTGAGTGTCAGAACGGTAGAGAACCAAAGTACTTTTTGGCATCTAGCGCAGACAATCAATCAGAGCTTGACACATAGTAGGGACGAAGGACGCTACCCATGTTCCACCTACTCCAGGAAAGGGGACCACGTGAGATCTCCCTCGCTAGGATAACTTGGATACCACACATGAGAACCCCACAGCAGGATGGGAGGACTCTCATCCGGACAGATCAAAACTCAATGTCGATGGGAGAACTATAATAAATCAGAGGAGGTCTATCTCTAGGGACAACACGAGAAATTTGACTCCAAACCACTCCGCCCCCTCGTGCAGAAAATGTATAGATGGAACGTCGAAGCAACATGAAAATAGAAAAGCCGTTCCAGAAAAAATCCCAAGGGTAGAAGAAGCCCAGCAGCCATGACACCGGAGGCGAAAGCAGCACTAGCTTGCGCCGAATACGTGAAGCAAGTATATCTGGCGAACTTGCGCCTGGCCGCCTGCGGTCTCCCACTCATGATAGCCGTTGAACAGCTCCCCATCCCCTCAGGACACGAGGTTGCGGATCCCTCTAAGAACCAGCGGCTCCGCGTGCGGCGCTTCTTGCGTTCTTGTTTTTATCAAGGTAGCATGCTTTGAACATTTCCACACGGGATGGGGGCTGCGCTACATTCTTATCCTTTGACTAGAGACAATAAACATATGCATACTTAGAATTTGTAAAAAAAGACACCTTTGTGATGTAAATGCCATATTACGTAGTAAAGAAAAGATAGAATCAATACATTTTCATCATAAATTTGAGCATAAGACTTTTTTCCAGTCCTATGATGCTTTTTTTTTCTTTCTAATTTCCTTGTTTCTTTTACTTGCAGCCTGAAATTATCAAATACAAGGATCACAACAAGTATTCTAGAAATCCTAACAAGTACTCTGCAAAGTCAAAAAGCCAAACCTAGATAAAAAATTGGTTCAAATAGCACTAAAAGGAAACTGGTCATTGCCTTTATTACAGTAAAATCATAAGGTTTTGGTTAGGCTCACCGATTATTTGTGTTTTCCTTTTCTTCTAGTTTGGTGGAGATCATACAGAATAGGGCTACTATTGTATATGAGAAAAAGATGCTGCATATAACAATGAATAACTAACAATTTACAGAGTGAGATATTGGAGAAACATACTATTGCAGCATCAGTTTTCCAGTACTTAATTAACTCTTTCCATTGATCTTCAACCACCCTTGAGTCAATTGCTTGATTTTGAAAATCAAGTGGAGCATTTTCATCATAATGACGTGCTTTTAGATCCGTCTTCCGATTTCTCCACCTATGTCCAATAAAGCGCAACATCCAATAATCCATTCCAGCGGGACCTCGAATTTTTCCTTGCGGTCAAAATCAAACATAACATTAGTTGCCAATTTGAGGATAAAAAATTCTAAAGATGTAATATAACTATTTCATTTCAATTGTACTTACCTTCACGATAGCAATCATCTCCTCCTTCTTTTTCTTTGGCATACGATGCCAATTTTCGCGATCAAGTGGGGCATAATAGCCATTTCTAGCAACAGATCCAAGGAACTCAACAAATGTTGATTTGGTGGGTCCTATTGGTTGACCTAACTGATTGCATGTTACCTTCTCTTTCGGGTGTCCTTTAGGCCAGCCCCATATCCTAACCATCAATGTGGGTCCTCGAACTTTTTTCCTTATATTGACCTCCATATTCTCCTCATCTCCTTGTTAAGGGTGATTTTATATGATTTATATCGTTATATTTTGTAACAATTCTCTCCATACTCGTATAATTTGCATAGAAATTAAGTGTTTAATTGAATTATTGAGCAAATGAGGTTTTAGACGGTTTAATCGCAAAATTGGCTGATTTAGGTGTTTTATTGTTGATTTTATATTGATTTGGATGATATTACACTTTGCAATGTTTTATTATATTGTAGATACACGAAATTGGCTCAAAAGAGGATTAAAAGATGTCAAGGATCGAATTTATATGAAGAAAAAGAGGTAGAGATGGAAAAATCAGATTTGAAGTAACCTGAACGTGCGTTCAATCCTCCTTCCAGTGGACGGGCGCCTAAGCAGTGGACGGGCGTCCAGAAGAAGTAATTTGATTCAGAGTTCTCCCAAATTTAGTGGACGAGTGTCCAAATTAAAGAAGGACGGGCGTCTCGATCCATTTCGCCCGACTCGGTTTTTATTGAAAGGTCGGACGTCGTCGCCCAAAGATAACGGACGGGCGCCCGAGCGCCGACTTAGCGAACCGACTCAAATTCTATATATAGCTGCGTTTTTCCCATAATTATCATCAGAAATTCGAACCCTAAACCCTAGGGGCGGCTCAGTTTTTATTACCTTTATTTTCTAGCTAGATTCAAGCACTCTTATGTATTTTTACTCAAACAATTTCGAGCTCAAAGGTGATGTTTAGAGGCTAGACCTCCATTGAACAAGCATTGTGAAGCCATCCTATCAACAATTCAGTTTCGTTTCTTGATTATCTTGTGAGTTTTTCTTATCAAAGTTGTATCTTTATTATGTTTATCTTGATTTTCTGCAATTATATCGAAAGATGCTTGCATGTGTGATGTTTAATGTTGATGAGAATCGTTATTAAACCCTAGATCACCATAATAAAGATTAGATCTTTAATCTAAATTAACGAGAGTTATTAGGTTAGATTTCTAGGTTAGAAATTGAGAGATTTCACACCTTTGATTAGAAAACGTTAATCTTTAGATCGAAAGATAGGAGATTAATAGGCGAACTTGTCTAAGAAATTAGGAGTTCATACCTTGGCTAGGTGAATCACAACTTGGTTAGAAATCATGAGATAATCTAGAAAGAAATTGATAGTTGTAGGATAGGTGGATCAATAGCTTGTTCGTTCGTAAAATATTGATTAAATCACTCGAACTTGAATTGCTTGGTAAAATTGCAGTCTATATTTCATAATAGATTTAGCTTAGTTAATTTGTTCGCAACCATATTTTCCTGGCTTTAGGTCTTGATCTTCTGTCCAGTTATTCTATCGTTAGTTTTCCGTTTTAGTTATTCACTGTTTTATTTTCGTATCTTTTAGTAGTAATCGTGACATAATTAGGTTAGATAATAAAAACTAGATTAAACAACCCCGATTCCCCGTAAGATCGACCCGGTATCAACCTCTATTCTATGATTCCTGCACTTGGGGTATACCGGATTTATAAATTTATTACTTGTTTGTTTTCCTTTGATAAAATCCGTGACAAGCTTTTGGCGCCGTTGCCGGGGAACCGGACGGTTGTCTTGTTTTTATTTATTTATTACTTGTTTATTTTACTTTTATTTCTCTTTTTATGTTCTTTATTCTTTTATTATTAGGTAATTTATAGTTAAGTTATTAGATTGTTCGTCATTAGGTTTCGTAGTTATCATCTTCTTAGTTTATTTTATCTTTTCTGTTCTTCTGTTTTTCCGTTTTTTTTAATCAGACGAGCGTCCAGTTGATACGGACGCCCGTCCGTTTAAATTTTTCTAACTCTTTTCGTAGTTTACCTAGTCAGACGCGCGTCTGGTTAACCAGACGCCCGTCCTGTTCATCATCCAGGCAGACGCCCGTCCAGTCATCCGGACGCCCGTCTGACCTCTTTTCTTCAAGATCTTTTCTTGGTTTTAACCTTTGATTAAAAGGTTAAACAACTAGATCTTGGTATCGGTTTATGCAAACTCGGAGTCAAAAGGGGCCACTACTCTATACCCCTGACCTCGAGCGGACCATAGTCCGACCAAACAGGAGAAGACTCCGTTTTGTGGACCACCCTGACGAAGAAAACACAGTCGAACGAGATATCGAACAAGATCTAGCTCGAGAGATCGAAAATATAGTCATTATGGCTGCTGAAGATAGACGACGTTATCGACTATGCCATGCCTGGCGTAGTCAAGGTCAACCCGGCTATCGTCCTACCAACCATAAATGCTCAGACCTTCGAACTCAAGCCTGGTCTCATTCAAATGATGCAACATGAATCTATCTTCCACGGCTATCAGTCTGAAAATCCGCACACTCACGTACACACATTTCTGGAGATATGTGGTACGACTCGCATTCAAGGTGTAAGCGAGGATGCCATTAAGCTGAAATTGTTTCCGTTTTCCTTGAAGGGGGAGGCAAAAGAGTGGTATAACTCTCTCCCTGCTGAATCCATTACCACTTGGGTTGGACTTGAAAAAGAATTTCTAAGTCAATATTTCCCACTTTCCAAGACAGCCCAATGCCTCAGTGAAATTTTTACATTTTATCAGAAGGAAAACGAGTCATTCTTTGATGCATGGAAGAGGTTCAAATCTCTTCTTCGGAAATGTCCCCATCATGGTATTGACTTGCAGAGGCAAGTCAATACATTTTTCAGTGGATTGACCGAGCTCACTAAGGGCATGGTCAATAGTTCTTCTGGTGGGGCATTCTTGAGAAAGACACCTGAAGAGGGATGGGCACTATTTGAGGATATTGCCAAGTACAATTACGCCCCCTCTCAAGCTATTCAAGCACCTCCTCCTCCTCCTAAGATCGAGGAGGTGAATATGCAAAGTCTGATCGCCATGCTGCAAAAGCATATGGCAGCTTCTCAAATTTATCCTAATCCGATCAATCAGAATCTTTCTCTCAACAACTCTCAAGTTCAGCATCTTGAGAATTGTTGTCGACCGCCATATGATTGGCGGTGTCAATTTGTTCCCTCTCGCTTATCAAATTAATACTGTTTCATGAAAATGGGCAAGATAATCCGATCACATGTCGAGCTCGTGACAATGTGGGGCATACATCTCGATCTCCGCCCTTTGAATGGACGAGAATCTTGGTAAACGCTTTGGCCGGACCAATCGAGGTTTAATAATCAATTCTCTGGCCGAGCAATCCTCAAAACCAGGGTTTCAAATTTTAATCAAAATTTTAATTCAAATTAATTTTAATCAAAATCAAAACTTCAATCGAAACCCTACTTACAACCGCAACTGTAACCCCAATTTTTCCAATCGTAATCAAAGGTTCAATGTAATTGGCCTAACAATTCTAATTCTACATTTCGTAATCGGTCCACCAAATTTTTACCCGCAAAACTTCCAAACCCTCAAGGGCCCTCACACTCGAGTGATATCCAAGCCGAATGGAGCTCTTTCGGGAGGAGCAAAACAGGACACTCAAGAATCTTGAGAGGCAACTAGGACAATTGGCTAAACAGTTAGCTTCTAGACCCCCAGGGCAGTTGCCCAGCTTCACAGAAAAGAATTCTAAGGGTGGTCAAGTTGCCCAGACCGATCTAAATAATAGCCAATGCACTGACCTGGTACCTTCAATTCCGTACGGTAGAAAAGAGGCCAATGCGATGAACTTAAGGTCAGGTACTCAACTAAGTGGTCCCCCTCACCAGGGAAACCACTAACCCCTCCTGCCAGCGATAAGGCAGGAGGGGAAGTCGAGCACCTACGTTCCCCTTGGCTGCAAGAGAATACTGTGTGGTGATCCCGAGAGGTGAAAAAGTTGGAAGTCCTCAGGTGGCTGAACCCCTGAGGAATGAAGAATCAAGTGAGAGTCAGGAGGTTGATCCCCTGACTAGTAAGACGAATGAAAAAGTGGTGAGGTGGAAAGACTTGGAAGACAAAGCTGTCAGTTCATCCTCGAAGAAAGTCCTTTCTGAGAGTGACTTGAAAAGGCTTCCATTTCCACCTAGAAAAAGCAACATCTCCTTGAATGAGGATAAAAAAGTATGAAAAAGTGCTAAATCTTCTGAAAAATACTCAGGTTAATCTTCCATTATCAGAGGTTTTGGTTGAGATGCCTAAATATACCAAATTCATCAAGGATGTTGTTTCTTCTAAGAAGAAGTTAGCAGACATGGATCGGTTGATTGGTGAGGATTGCTCTATGATCAATTATGAAGATCTACCAATCAAGAGGGGTGACCCTGGGAAATTTGTGCTCACATTGCTGATGGGAGGCCTAGTCTTTCCAAACTCTTTATGTGACCTAGGTGCATCCATAAGCCTGATGCCATTGTCTGTCTGCAAACAGCTTGGGTTAGACAATCTTCTAGAACCCACTACCATGAATCTTCAATTCGCGGATAGATCTTCTAAGAAAGCTGCAAGAATACTAAAGGACGTCCTAGTTCAAATTGACAGATTTACCTTCCCGGTGGACTGGTACGTTCTGGACATAGAGAAGGATGAGCATGTCCCTCTTATTCTTGGGAGGCCGTTTCTGTCTACAGTCAGAGCCCTCATTGACTGTGATGGTGGGCAAGTGACGATACCTGTTGGTGATCAAGAGGTGAGTTACAATGTTTCCAAAGCTAGCCAGAAACCCTTTGAAAGACCAACCGGCTTCTCCATTGACGATATGTCTGATGACTTCAATGATTTCATGGAAAAGCAAGTCATGGCTGTTACAACTGAATACGAGCGACTAGTTGAGAAACTGAATAATCATGGTGTGGTGAGTCTAGAACAGTTAGAAGCTGAATTTGAGGATGAGTTGTTGAAAGGAGAAGCTTTGGCAGTGGGACCACTAAATAAACTCAGCGATGTTGAGTTGAAAAGTGGAGATCTTAAATCAAGTTTAGAAGACCCCCCTGCATATTTGGTACTGAAGCCGTTGCCTAAACATCTTAAGTATGTGTTTTTAAGAGAAGGTGACAAGCTTCCATTAATTATATCTGCCAAGCTATCTCGATTAGAAGAAATGAAGTTGGTAAAAGTCTTGAGGAAGAATGAGAAATCCTTTGGTTGGCAAGTAGGAGACATCAGAGGGATATCTCCTGACATCTGTATGCATAAAATCAAGACTGAAGAGGGTGCGAAATGTGTTAGACAGCCCCAGAGGAGGCTCAACCCTCATATGCAAGAGGTGGTCAAGAAGGAAATCATCAAGCTTTTAGATATGGGTATCATATACGCAATCGCTGACAGTGAATGGGTATCCCCGACTCAAGTAGTTCCAAAAAAAGGAGGAATTACTATTGAGAAGAATGAGAAGGGAGAAGAAATAGCATTGAGGCTTGTTACTGGCTACAGAGTCTGCATTGATTACAGGAAACTCAATGAGGTAACCATGAAAGACCATTTCCCCCCTTCCTTTCATTGATCAGATGCTTGAGCGTCTGGCGGGACACGCATTCTACTGCTTCCTAGACGGATATTCAGGATATTTTCAGATACCCATCGACCCAATTGACCAAGAAAAGACCACTTTCACCTGCCCTTATGGTACATTCGCTTACAGACGAATGCCATTTGGTCTTTGCAATGCCCCAGCTACATTTCAAAGATGTATGCTGGCTATATTTGACGGGCTAGTTGAAAAGTGTATGGAAATTTTCATGGATGACTTTTCGGTCTTTGGTCAATCCTTCGATGATTGTCTTGAAAATCTTGACCAGGTCTTATCCAGATGTGTGGAAAAGAACTTAGTCCTAAACTGGGAAAAGTGTCATTTCATGGTAGATGAGGGGATAGTTCTTGGCCATAAGATCTCCGCCAAAGGTATTGAGGTAGACAGGGCCAAAGTGGAAGCTATCGAGAAGATGAGTTATCCTAAGAATGTGCGTGAAGTCAGAGGTTTTCTTGGACATGTCGGTTTCTATAGGAGATTCATTCAAGACTTTTCCAAGATAGCCAAGCCCCTGTCTACACTACTCAAAGAAGACGTTGCATTCGATTTTGATGAAAGTTGCAAGCAAGCGTTTGAGGAGCTTAAAAGTCAATTAATCTCTGCGCCGATCCTTATTTCGCCCGACTGGAATCTACCTTTCGAGCTTATGTGCGATGCATCAAACTATGTTGTTGGTGCAGTCTTAGGACAGAGAATAAAAGGGAAATTCCAACCAATCTATTACGCCAGTCACACACTAAATCCATCTCAAGTAAACTACACGACGACTGAAAAGGAATTATTGGCCGTAGTCTTCGCTATGGACAAATTTCGTAGTTACTTGCTGGGTGCTCAAGTGGTTGTGTGGACTGATCACGCTGCTTTGCGATACTTGATGACAAAGAAAGAGGCTAAACCGTGCTTATTACGTTGGATACTGACCCTACAAGAGTTTGATGTCCAGATTAAAGACAAAAAGGACAGTGAAAACGTAGTGGCTGATCACGTTTCAAGAATGTTGAGTGAGGAAAATGATGACCCTGACGATATAGATCTTTACTTTCCTCTAGAGAATATCATGCTTATCGACGGTTGTGCTCCAGATGTTCCATGGTATTCTTCCATCGTAAACTACCTTCATTCCCAATATCTTGACCCAGAATTATCCTATCAAGAGAAGAAGAAATTCTTCTCTGATGTGAAAACATTCATTTGGGATGAACCTTACCTTTTCAAGATTTGTAAAGACGGTTTGCTGAGAAGATGTGTTCCTGAATCTGAGCAACGTGATATCATTGAGCAATGCCTCAGTGGACCCACTGGCGGTCACTTTGGTCCTTGGAAAACCGTTGCTAAAATCTTTCAATCCGGCTTCTATTGGCCCACGATCTTTAAAGATACAGAAGCTTTCTGTAAATCTTGTGATAGGTGTCAAAGGACCGGAACTTTAACAAGGCGTTTCGACATGCCATTGAAACCCATCCTAGAATGTGAAGTCTTTGATGTATGGGGTATCGATTTTATGGGCCCATTCCCATCGTCTTGTGGAAATAAATACATCTTAGTCTGCGTGGATTATGTATCGAAATGGGTGGAGGCTCAAGCCACGCCTCACAATGATCATAAGACGGTCATGAAGTTTTTAAAGAAAAACATCTTCGTGAGATTCGGGTGTCCACGCGCCTTGATTAGTGATGAAGGGACACATTTTTGCAACCGACCCCTGGAGAAAGTGCTCGAGAAATATGGTGTCCGGCATAAAATTGGCACACCATATCATCCTATGACTAGTGGTCAGGTTGAAAGAAGCAACCAAAGTTTAAAGAAGATCCTGGAGAAAAGCGATTAACTTGATCATAGAAAAGACGGGAGTCTAAAGTTGGATGATGTACTGTGGGCATATCGAACTGCCTATAAGACACCCATGGGTACATCACCCTATCAAATGGTTTATGGTAAACCATGCCACTTGTCAGTTGAGTTAGAGCATAGAGCGTACTGGGCCATGAAGTTTTTAAACTTCGATACCCAATCTTGTGTAAAACATCGATTGCAACAGTTGCATGAGTTGGACAAATTTAGACTTCAGGCCTACGAAAGTGCCAGGATAAGTAAGGAAAAGACAAAACTCCTTCACGATGCCAAAATCAAGAAGCGAGAATTCCATGTTGGGGAACAAGTTTTATTGTACAATTCCAGGTTACATCTGTTCCCTGGTAAGCTGAGGACACGATGGTCCGGTCCCTTTGAGATTCTCCAAATCATTCCTGGAGGTGTTTTAGAACTATGAGGTTATGGAGACCAGCCGTTCCGAGTGAATGGTCAAAGGTGCAAGCATTACATTGGTCAAGCCAAGGAACAACCTTTGATTGTTCGATTCCTCGATATCCTCGGGTGTGGTACTTCAGAAGTCAATGAATTTGACGAGTTTTCGCCCGATTTGTTTTCTGAGGATGACGGTAGTGGTCCCTCTAAAGAAGTTCTAGCAGGTAGTTGGGACATGAAAGAGTTTGAAAAGGAGCAACAGTTGAAACGTCGTCAAAAGAAGAAGAAATCAACCATGTTAAACGTGTGTGGAAGGCAATTAAAGAATTAACCCCATGTGTTAGATGCTGTTTCTGCAGCCACACTACTGATCAAAGCCTACACGAGGTAGTGGCTGGCAGAAAAGTTAAATGGCCTGATCCAGGCTGAGCTAAAAGAGTGTCGAGCTAACGACATTAACCAAAAACGCCACTAGGAGGCATCCTAGATATCCTTTATTATATTAAGTCTCTCTTTTATGTTGTTTTTTTTCGTTGATTTAGTTTTTATCTTAAATCTAATTAAGATTTTGTTTGAATCTGTTCAGTTTAGCTGTGTTTTTAGATATGGATTACGGAGTTCTACCAGAGGAGTTTCCTTTCATTAGTAGGATCCCACTTATCACTCTAGGTGACGGACCCGGAGGGACTATCATTTTGGACATAGACTTTGATATTAGTACCCGCATCAGGACCGTTACTTATGTTCTCATTGTGCCCTGATCTTTGGGAGGTGGAGATTTTAGTTTAGAGGACCTGCAGAAGACTTTAGGACGACCGTATACGATCCTCAATGATCCGATGCTGACTGACTTGGCGCTAGTGCTGCAAGCTGAGCATTTCCGAGGAGTAGATGTTGCTGGCGAGGACTGGGCTTTACAGGACGAGTATGATTTTCCTCCTGCTATTGACATGCTCCGCCGTCTGATCCGGATTGTGGATTGGGAGGAGATTTATGATGACTAGCGTCGTTAGGCTGTCTCGTCGAGCAAACGACGTAAAACAAAAGCGCTCGGTGGGAGGCAACCCACTATTTTCTAGTGTTTTTATGTGTTTTCCAATTTTCTTTGTTAATTGAAGTTTTGTATGAAAATTTATGATGAAATAAAAATTTGAAATTGATTTGAATGAAATTTTTTTAAGTTTTTGCTGAAATTCAACCTTGGACGTGCGCCCATGACTTTGGACGCGCCCGTCTCATATATGTATCGCCTTGGACGGCGCCCACCCATCCTCGAACGCCCGTCTGCGAGATCCACTCCAACTCGTTTAATTTGAATATTTGGACGAAGCGTCTCAATATACGGACGCCCGCCCGATTCATACCATCCTCAGTGAACGAGCGTCCACCCATCCTAGACGCCCGTCCACCCTGCGTCTATATATATTCCCTGCTTCCCAATTTCAGTCGAGCCACAAAAATTTCAAAGTTTCAACCCGACTTTTCGACACCTTTTACCCTAAAATCCGCGTTTCTATACCAAATTGGGCGATTCAAAGTCCTACAAGCAGCTCTCAATATCCTCTTTTCGATTTTCCACTCCAAATCCTCCAAAAAACACCCATTAATTCGATTCAGTGACATAGTTGGTGCGGCCTTTTTGAAGAAAAATTCGATTTTTGGGTTCAATTTGGCATTGTTTGGACCTCTAATCATTTTTATCATCATCCCATCATCGTACTTGGTAAGATTTTATAAGCTTTTCTTAGATTATTTCACGTTTGTTTTGAGTTCGATCTTCGAGTCGACTCTTTTACATGCAATTTGCCTTATTGGTTTTTTCTTCTTGTTTTGTTTATTTTTCTTCCTCTGTGGGTGATCTGGGATGTTGATGGATGATGATGGATGGTCTGCATTGCTGTTTTGATGTTGGTTTGGTGTTGGATTGTTTGGGAAATCCCGTTTGGACGATAAACTGGTGGTTTTGTTTGAATTTGGATTTGGGGATTGTTGTTTGTTTAGTCTTAGTTTAAGATGGTGCACAAACAGGTTCAGAAACGGCATGGTAAGGGGTAGCAAAGGAGCCTACTAAGAAGAAAAGGGGTGTGGACCCCACTTTAGTCAATCCAAACCAAGGTATCCGTATTGGTGAGCGTCAGAATCCTCCTAGAGGTCAATCCAGTGTTCCTTTACGAGATGAGTCTGAGTCGGGGTCTGAAACTGATGACGAGCCATTAGTAAGGATGCAGACTAGGGTGTCGGAGGCTCGGGGTGAGAGAGATGCAAATGAACCTAGGGGTAGAACCGAGGAAGCAACTGAGGGAGCTGAGCCGGTTAGACAGAATGTGAGACCTCCTTTCCCTATTCCCTTGGCTCGTAGGTTCCTTAATCCTAAGGCTTTCGAGGTATATAACAAGCACTATCTGACGAGGACGATGTTGATCGAGAGAGCCGTTCTAGAGACGAAGGTTGATCCCGCTTTTGTGAAACTGCTTACGGATAGGAAGTGGGGTGCCCTGATGAAAACCCCTAGAACCCCGGTCAATGCTACCCTAGTTCGTGAGTTTTATGCGAACTGTTCGGAGACGGATTTGGAAACTGGGGTAGTTATGGTTAGGGGAGTGCAAGTGCCGTTTACACCAGTGGTTATCAACGAGAAATACAAGTTAGAACCTTTTGAGGGGTTGGACTACAAGGAGGCAATAAAGGCCAAGCAGGATGCCGGTCAAGACCCGTTGGAGGAGTTGCGTTTGTTAGTGTGCCCGGAGGTGCCGTGGACACTTAGACCGGGTGGAGATAGGAAGGAGTTGGTCACTACGAGTTGGACGGAGGATTGGAAGGTCCAATGTCGGTTTATTCAGAACAGGTTGTTACCTAAGAACAACCTGACTCATTTTCACATTGGTGACCTCGGGATGTTGTATGCTCTGAATTTCAAGATGAATGTCGATGTAGGACAGACCATTTTTGATGAGATAGCCACGAATCAGAAGGTCTATGCTAGGTGTTTGATATGTCCGCATTTGATCCACGCCTCCGTCAAGATGCTAGTGGTTCCCAGTACAAGACCGATCACAAACCGAAGAATCCAAGGTTCTTGCTGCGGGGAAAAAGTGAAGTCTTCGGTCGATTCGGGATCGAGGTCGAGGCACTGTGAGCCCGGTTCATCTTCAGCACCACCTCGAGCATCTTCCCTTCCATCTTTATCTCCCTCAGTCCGGATGAGGTTGAGTATGGCCAATAGCGTACGGAAATGGATGGAAGATATGCGGACTACTCAGAACAATATTTTAACTATTTTGCAGTGTATGAGTGAGGGCCGGCCTATAAGGGACGACAGAGTCTTCAACCCGAGCATTATAGATTACGTTTATTCGGACGAGGTTGAACAGGCCATTGCGGATGTTCTTCAGGATACTGAGTCGTCTTCGGATGAGGAGCCGACTGACTCTCCTCCGGGTGGATCACCTCCTGCTGATGCTTCCTCCGCACCGGGGCAGACCTGAGGATATGTTTCTGATTCTAGATTATATATATTTTTGAGATGCTTGTATTGTCCTGTTACTTTTCATTATTTGGTTCAGTGTCTTTTTCATGATTTGACACGGTCAGTTTTCGTTGATATATTTTCCCCGATGAATCATGTAAGCCATAAGGCATTCCGTACTTTCGTTTGACTTTACTATGCTTTAAATTTTCTTTGTCTTGAATGCTTCATCTTTTGATATAAGTCGCTTTCCCTATATCCTTTCATTATGGTATAATTTCCCCGTTTTCCCCGAGATTTTTCTGTGTTTGTCGAGTAGTGCAGATATCTTTCTAGACGTTTTGTCAAGGTTACGTTTGAGTAATGTTGGAACGAGTTCTATACGCTTTGGAGAGCGTTGGCCTTTTCATGCACCAGCCTGACCAACGGCTCGAATGTCTACGCAATCAGCTAAGTACTTTATTTCTTTTTCAATTCTGCACAACCTGAGGACACGTTGTGGTTTAAGTGTGGGGGAGGGAATGGTTTATATGTATCTATTCGTTTGCTTAATTCATTATGTTTCTATGCAAAATGAGCTAAAATTTTCGAAATTTTTGTCTTTGTTTTGTCCCGAGTAAGCAATGCATAATCTTTGTTCGGTTTTTATAGTCATCGATGCTGTATACTATATGTCCAGTAAGTTAGTTGTTTCACCCGATATATATTTTTCACGAGCCATAGTGAATGATGAGCTATAATATAAAGCTATACCTCTTTTGATTAGTGATTTTTGTTATCTTATAAGTCGTGTGCTTAGTGCTAACATATGTATCGTGACGATTATGATAGTTTGTATTTATAGCCAGAGTATGATATACTGTGAATATATGAGGTTTGAATGTGATGAGTAAAACGTAACTAAAGTTGTTGAAAAAGTTGAATTTTAAATGAATTAATTGGGTGTGTCGGAAGCTGGTCGATGATTTGAGTGCCGTAGGTCATATCACGAATGTCATATACCACTATGATGACCAAAAGCTCACGATAGTCAGAAGAAGCTGCCTTATGATTTGAGTAGGGTAGGGTATATCTCGAATATCCTATTATGCTATGACAGGGCAATAGCTCATTCTGATGTGTGTTTAAAAGTGAAATAGATAAATCAACTTGCAATAAGGAAGTGGTATGAAATGAATAAAAGACTTAGTTATCGTCTACCTTATCCCCAGTATAAACTGGCAGATATGTTGTAGGGATTATCCTCTGAGTATGTCAGAAAGGTCCTAAATGCATTCTATCATCTTTTTCGGGATATGTCACGTTTTGTAGGGTACATCTTATAAGTATCATTTATCTCTAGTTTGAAGGGGGTATTAGCTAGTTTGCTTTGAAATTTTCAAGTTTGGACTTAGTGGAAGTTTGTTATGGCTTTGCACACACACCGGGGTGAACTTCTAAGTTATTGAATATGTGTTATATTTGCTGAGATGTCCATCTTTTTTCCGAGCCTTGATTTTCGTTTTGTTTTGCTCGGGACGAGCAAAAGCTAAGTGTGGGGGAGTTGTTAAGGGTGATTTTATATGATTTATATCGTTATATTTTGTAACAATTCTCTCCATACTCGTATAATTTGCATAGAAATTAAGTGTTTAATTGAATTATTGAGCAAATGAGGTTTTAAACGGTTTAATCGCAAAATTGGTTGATTTAGGTGTTTTATTGTTGATTTTATATTGATTTGGATGATATTACACTTTGCAATGTTTTATTATTGTAGATACACGAAATTGGCTCAAAAGAGGATTAAAAGATGTCAAGGATCGAATTTATATGAAGAAAAAGAGGTAGAGATGGAAAAATCAGATTTGAAGTAACTCGAACGTGCGTTCGAGTCCTCCGCAAATCGATGGACGGGCATCTAAGCGATGGGACGGGCATCCAGAAGAAGTAATTTGATTCAGAGTTCTCCCAAATTTAGTGGACAAGCGTCCAAATTAAAGAAGGACGGGCGTCTGATCCAGCTCGACCCGACTCGAAGTTTTTATTGAAGGCTGGACGTGCGTCCAGCATAACGGACGGGCGTCCGAGCGCCGACTTAGCAGAGCCGACTCTGAAATTCTATATATAGCTGCGTCTTCTCCCATAATTATCATCAGAAATTCGAACCCTAAACCCTAGGGGCGGCTCAGTTTTTATTACCTTTATTTTCTAGCTAGATTCAAGCACTCTTATGTATTTTTACTCAAACAATTTCGAGCTCAAAGGTGATGTTTAGAGGCTAGACCTCCATTGAACAAGCATTGTGAAGCCATCCTATCAACAATTCAGTTTCGTTTCTTGATTATCTTGTGAGTTTTTCTTATCAAAGTTGTATCTTTATTATGTTTATCTTGATTTTCTGCAATTATATCGAAAGATGCTTGCATGTGTGATGTTTAATGTTGATGAGAATCGTTATTAAACCCTAGATCACCATAATAAAGATTAGATCTTTAATCTAAATTAACGAGAGTTATTAGGTTAGATTTCTAGGTTAGAAATTGAGAGATTTCACACCTTTGATTAGAAAACTTTAATCTTTAGATCGAAAGATAGGAGATTAATAGGCGAACTTGTCTAAGAAATTAGGAGTTCATACCTTGGCTAGGTGAATCACAACTTGGTTAGAAATCACGAGATAATCTAGAAAGAAATTGATAGTTGTAGGATAGGTGGATCAATAGCTTGTTCGTTCATAAAATATTGATTAAATCACTCGGACTTGAATTGCTTGGTAAAATTGCAGTCTTTATTTCATAATAGATTTAGAATAGATTTAGCTTAGTTAATTTGTTCGCAACCATATTTTCCTGGCTTTAGGTCTCGATCTTCTGTCCAGTTATTCTATCGTTAGTTTTCCGTTTTAGTTATTCACTGTTTTATTTTCGTATCTTTTAGTAGTAATCGTGACATAATTAGGTTAGATAATAAAAACTAGATTAAACAACCCCGATTCCCCGGTATCAACCTCTATACTATGATCCCTGCACTTGGGGTATACCGGATTTATAAATTTATTACTTGTTTGTTTTCCGTTGATAAAATCCGTGACACTCCTACCAAAATACAAATCAATAGAAAACTTGTGAACTTATCTTATGAATTACACGTTTGATAAAAAAAAGCTTCATAAATAGCATGTACTAAATTGTTCTAAGAAAATTACCATTCCGTTCATACTTAATAGGATCATTCTGTTTTGCTCAATTTGAATATCTGCATAAAACATGTCCACACAAAAGTCACTTATAATAATTTGCATGAGAGAACAAACAAGTCATGGTTATGGTAAGAAAGAAAAGTCAACTACATTAAGTAAAGGTCCACCACATTACCATCTCCTCTTTCGTTAGGTAAATGATTGTTTTCATTTGTCTCGATGTTCTCGTCTCTAAGCACAAAACTTCTTTTCCACCCGTTCTTTCTTTTACGCACCATACCTGCATGTCATTCAACATTTAAGCTTTTTTTTTGGCCAAGAAATCTCAATCTGCATACTTTCCGTATAGTTGGCAATCTCACACAGCCATAAGCAATTTTCACTAAGAACAAATGAAAAGCCTTAATTTTGTAAATATACACAAAACACCTTCAAAATCATAAACAAGTATAATGCAGCAAGCAAATGCCTTTGCTTAGTTTGTGCAAGGATATGCACACAATACATCTAAAGAAAAAACTATCATTCATGACCAAGCTAGATAACAAACTTGAGAGAAAGCAAACTACATATTATGGGCAACATTTTCAGCACTATTTTTGAGAAGACCTTACTAAGTGAAACATCGGCAAGATCCCCTAAATGCAGGCTAAATCGCGTATTATTAACATTAACACTACTCACTGAGTTTTTAATTTCAGCTCGTCGTTCCGGTTAACTTGACCGATACGAAGAAATAGGGCCAGCCCTGCCACATTTGAGGCCGTAGGCCAACCCTATAGGAGTTGGCCCTTCTACTACATTTATATAATGTTACATCTTATAAAATGTAGATTATTTTTTTTCAAACACTAATACATATTATAAGAAACACAAAAGAGTACAAGATAACATTTCATTCAAGATACCCCCTCAATGAAAAAAATGAAACAGAACTCAATTTGAACAATCTAAAATTCTATAAGACAAAGATAACATGCCAAAATTAAGGGGAAGGGGGTTGGGTGGGGGAGGGGGAGCCTTGCACAAACAAAAACGTGAAACAAAGGGACCAAAAGTGTCCCAAGATCTGATTCAAAAAGGGCAATAACACCTCCGGTGTCCCAAACCTCATCCATTGCCATCAACATACAAACGGAGATAATATGGCATTATCGGGACCCGAATGGAAAAATTCAAGGCCCGTTTTCTATGGTGCAACTTCAGAAATGGAGTACAACCGGATACTTCCCAGTAAATATGAGTATATGGACAGTCAATGAACAACATTACTTCAATTTTTTGAATGATGCTTTGAGCGGACAATTCCACAAGAACATCGAGTTATATCATAGTATTTTCTCCGAGCCTCGAGTAGCAACTGGAATCGTTACGGATACTAGAATTACCCATACAACATACATCCATTTAAACATAAATAAATTCAACAAACATGGCACCAGAAAGAGCTCATTTAAAGGCACAAATCATCCTTCCTTTGTAACACACCCTTCTTTAACACCTCATTGCAAATCTGCTTCTACTAATTTAACTATACACAATCGACCTTTTTTTCTAAGACAGTCCTAACGCATTCACAATCAAGGCGATTCAAGCACACTTATAATAGATACTCATATGACATATTTTCCTTTCATCTGTCTGAACTCTGAATCAACACAACCATCAACAATATTACAAGAAATCATATGAATATTTATTACTTCTCCACAAAACACCGAAATAGAGAAAGAAAAGGTAAAAGGGAAGAGAAAAATTGAAGCTTCAATTGCAGAAACATTGAAGGATGATAAGATTCTGGTTTACCTGCCGATTCCGATTGCAAGAAGAGTTGGATTTCTGCTGCTGCTTCACCGCTACGCTTTATGCTTAAAATAAAAGAAAGAGTAATGGTTGTGGATACTGAGAGGGTAGGATTTTTACTTTATTGAGGGTCAATGAAAAAAAAAAGCGGGCAAAGTAAAAAAAAATTAGCGCCAAGAATTTTATTTATTTTATTTTATTCAAAATTCAGGATAAGTGTCAAAAAGGACAATTGTAGCCGTCCGAATAACTTTTCCTATATAAAGGGTAAACCCTACCCACGAGGGTCCTCACTCCCCCTGTCCCACGGGATGAGTGGAGATGTAAATCAAGATCCCCCAATAGCTCAGAGTCAATGGGCTTACATTTAACATGAGGGAATAATTCGCCCCTTGTGGGAATCGAACATCTAACCTCCCGCTAGGCTGCAAAACTTTTCCTATATTACTGCACATAAAAGCGCATCTTTAGCACTTGCCCAATCAAACAATTCACAAGTATTGCCGCGTTTCAACACCAAGCGTACAGACAAGGAAATTTTTGATACATTTTTTTAAATGTGTCCCAAAAAATGTGTAATAATGTCTAGTTTTTCTAGTAGTGTCAAAACGAGTATGACTTTCTGTTTTTAAAAGAGTTAAATAATCTCACTAGATAAATAATAAACATAATATGGTAAATATGACAGCAAATATTTCTATATGATATTCACAACTAGGATTTTTCTATATTGGTCAATGGCTAAATACTCATCATTATTATGGTGTTCATATTCATTGCCTTATGATAAACATAATCTCATATGCATGAATCTAACCTTCTAATATACTTATTATACTGGTTTCATGTCATTATTACCAAACCTGAGTTTTATTCTATCATAATTATGTTCTATTTATTTAACCAAAATCGTACAGAATGATTTTTAACATTAAAGAATCTAAATAAAATAATAATTTATTACTTTAAAAGTAAAAAAAAATATTTGAGAGAGAAAAGATTTCCGGAAGGTGTTATGTTGATAAGTCAACGTTCTAAATATTGTCTCCGTCTCATAAAAAATGTCAATTTTTATGGTGTACACAGATTAAAGAAATAATTGTATTTTAAGACCCCAAATCCAAAATATAAGTCATCTTAAGAGTTTCACACAGATTAATGAAGTACTTGAATGTCATTAATTTGAAAGTTAATGTCTCAAAATAAGAATAAACGTCAGACGCAGATTGCATAAACGATTTATATCGTGGGATAAATAAAAAAATATGTAGGATGAACTTATATTTTCAAACCAAGATAGTAATAAATATTCTTTTAAACATGCTAAATGATATATTCATTTTCTAAATGAACATTTTTCATTAGACAATCCATTTTAAAAAATTGAACAATTTTTGTCGGAGCAACAATAAATACAGCAACATGGTGAGCTCAGAGCTAAGGCCATTCCCATCCATAGTAATTTGACCACAAACATTCTTCCTTCTTCCGGTCTTCTTCTTAATTTCTTTTACACAGAAATGGAGCATAACAGCGATGCCGTCCATGCTGCACCAGGTAACAACGGCCACCACCACAACCACCGCCTCTCAACAACTGCCGGAAAGATCATAAAGTGCAAAGGTGAGAAAATCCGTAAATTAAACACTCTGGAATTAATGATTTTATTCTTTTTTTTTTACTTGATGATTAATTAATGTATTGTGGAATGAATATATATATATATATATATATAATTAATGAAGGTGCGGTGGCATACGAGCCGGGAAAGGCGTTGGTGTTGGAGGACATCTTAGTTGATCCGCCAAAGGAAATGGAGGTCCGAATCAAGATTCTCTTCTCCTCCATTTGCCACACTGATCTCAGCGCTTGGCAAGGCGAGGTTCGTTTTTTTTATATTATTATTAAAGCCACTTGCTTCTTTTTATTTATTTATTTATTTATTTTTATTTTTATTTTCTTATTTGTTTAAGTAGATCTTTTCATGTGGTGCTTGTTCTTGGTTAGTTGGTTAGTCGGTTATTTATTTATTTTAGTTTTCAGGGATGATCGGTAATTCTTAATCATGACATCATTGATTATGATAAATATATAAATTATAATTAATGGTTATACATTACAATAAATGATTGAAAAACATAATATGTCAGTTATTATGTAGATTCGTTGTGAAAATAACATACATCAAAGAACGGTTATACAACAACGAAAAATTCTTGCTATTGAATTACTACGTTTAATATAATACTTTAATGAACGTATGTGGTTTGTTATATGCACTCGGAATATCTCAGTAATTCAATGGTTATAATAAAGTTTCATTCAAGGCTAAGATGGCGAGTATTGTAAGGTTAGTCGTAGAAAGTGATTGTTTGACGTAAATTCAACGGCTTTCTAGGCCGGTGGATGATCTTTCCATTTTTGGGTGGTTTTTGAGTGTCTAATTAGGATAAGGGTGGTTGTAGTGGCTTTTACTCACATCTTTCCAGAAACTTCACCTTTCAGCATTCATTTTGAAAAGCTATTACAATATAATACTCAATTCTTTTTTGTAAACTTATTTTTTTTATTTTATTTTTCTAAACGGATCATTTTTATTAACATCCTCAAAGAGGCACCAAACCCATCAGACTTACAAGATTGTTCTCTATACACCAAGCGAGCCGAAGATTTCTTGCTCGTTCAACTATATTTGAAATAAAGACATAAGATGGTAGCATCTCTTCATCATAGTCATGTTTGATCCTATTTCTCCATAGCCAAATTCCATATATTGCCTCTCTTCAAGTATATTTCCAAATCGTGGTGCCAAACCAACCACTCCCATTTGAGTTCATATTCAACCGCAGCCATTCAACGACAGTTGTAACACCAAAAAACTTTATTTTTTCTTCAACAGGGACGCACTGGTTCCAGATCTCTTTCGCCCAATTACAATCTCTTAGAGCATGTAGTATAGACTCATTTGTGCTATTACATATATATGATACAGGACGGGTCGTTTACTACATGTCTAGCATGAAGCATCATATTCACATTGTTTTTGGATGGGATTTTGGGGTTTGGCCACTACAACCGCCCTAAGTTCCATCTTTTGCATCTTTTACTTTTTCACATCTAATCGAGCATCGAACCCAATTTATGCTTCATGTGGTGTCTCACATGATGTGATGAGACATACACATCACACAGCTTATTGCTTTTAAATCTGTATTGGCTCGATCTTTTCATCCGCTACTTCACCTCAAAATCCATCTTCACACAAGATTTCCCTAACCTAATAGTCCTATCTATGCATCTCTCCACATGTTCAGTGTTTACGTAATGTTTTGGAACCTTTATTGGCCAGGCATTATACGTCATCTTTAGGTGTTGTCTGCTTGCCTGCTTTGTTTTCTAAAAAAAAAAAAAAAAAAATCACTTTCCATCACAAAAAAGTCTCACAACTATATATATATATATATATATATATATATATATATATATATATATATATATATTTATAAAACTAATCTGGTCCCATCAAATCTTACTTATCTTCTTTACACAGGAGCGTCACCTCGTTTTTAAATTTGCGCAAAAAAAAAATTTGCGCTCGCTCTTCAAAAAAAAAAAAAAGAACTAAAATATATATAAAAAATAAAACAAAAAAGCTGCGTGTGATGATAATAATGGGTTTGGAAGGAAAAAAACCTACTTATTTTTGCTCCTAATCCTAGTTTAAAAAAACAAAATTATCAGAAGCTACAAGATTTCAAACCAAGTCTCATATCTAAGATACTTTTATGCTTAACCATTAAAAAGAATACATTCTTCGTTTATATAAATACAGTATATATATATATATAATATTAGGTCAAAATTTCGTGGGGCCCAACTATTGTGTCGTACCGCATGACACAAACCTATTTTCCACACGGTGTCATTATGTAAGTCTCATTGTTGATTATCTAATTTTATATTCCTCAAACAAAAAAAAAAGATTATCTAATTTTATAAAATACACTTAATCTAAATTTTAATAACACCCAAAATAATGAGAAATTTTTGTGGTAGAGCAAAATGACTATAACAAAGTATCAAAGCACACTTTTACATCATAATATAGGACCCATAAAAATTAATAGATATCATATTAATTAATAATATAAAAATATGTTGTACAGATATTATTGTGACAATATTACTGTTCAAAAGAAATATAATCGTGAATATGAAATTTTGTAATGAGACCTTGCGTATACATGTCTTTTTCGCCCTGTTTGATGTCGGCTCTTTAACTTTTGCATATAAATTTAGTTGCGTTATATTAATGTACACATAAAATCATACATGAATGAAACACAAGCACATAATCACATTATTTAGTATCAAAACTAAGCGGGATAATGAAAATTTTGATGCAGTACGAACATGTTTAACAAGTATTCACGTACGAACTTTTTTTTTTTAAAACCGGAGACGTTTATTATAATGAAGACGAGATGAGATTCAAACTCTGATTATCACACTAAAATAAAATGTACAGTATCATTACACGAAATCCAATTGCCTAATAATTATTCACATTATTTTTTAATTTTTATAACGATTGTTCACCAAAATTGATGACTGTGCAATGTTTGACATTTAAAAGTTAGTTGACCATATTGGTATGTCTCTCTGTGTTATAGAATGAAGCTCAACGGGTATTTCCTCGAATCTTCGGGCATGAAGCTTCCGGGTACGTAAATATATATATATATATATATATATATATATATATATATATATATATATCCTCTTATTTTGTCAATATAATAATTAAAGGAGTATATATAATACCGTAATAATTCATACTAATTAATGATAAGATAATACAGAGTGGTTGAAAGCGTGGGAGAAGGCGTAACGGACATGGAAGAAGGAGATCATGTAGTCCCTATATTCAATGGAGAATGCGGCAGCTGCGCATACTGTAAATCGTCTAAGAGTACAAACCATTGCGAGAAATTCCGTGTAAATCCTTTTAAGAGCGTAATGAATAACGATGGGAAGACGAGGTTCACAACCATGGATGGCAAACCTATTTATCACTTTCTTAACACCTCGACTTTCACTCAGTACACTGTCGTGGATTCTGCCTGTGTCGTTAAGATTGATCCTGCTGTTTCTCTACCTCAAATGTCTCTGCTCAGCTGTTGTGTTTCTACTGGTAGGTATCTTAATTAACATGTGTATTTATTTATCAGATTCATTAAATTCATACCGAGTTTTATTATATATGTTTATCGATATAAAAGTTTAGGCGTAACAAGTTAATTTCACTACCTTATTTGTTGGTATAACCTCTAATGATGTGTCTTCTTATTAAGTAAATTTCACATCATGAAAAGTTACATCATAAGGAGGTTAAGTGATTGTCCCTAAGGGGAGATTTTTGTGTAATATGTCCACATTCACTGAAGTGATGTGGGCACACAATTTATAACCAGCATATAATTAACATGTGAGGTTCTGATTCACTCCCACATTACTTCAGTGCATGTAGACATATCACACAAAAATTTCCCATCCCCGAGAGGGCTATGACTTAGGTTGTACGGATATTGATACAAGGATGCGGATCGATGATGATACTAAAAAAATCTCACAATGCACCGGAGTAAATTCGAAAGCGAGTGGGGCGTCAAATAGTGTTTTTACATTTTTTACTTATAAAAACACGTCGATTTTCGGATCTCAATGAAAGAATGACTCTCCCCTCCCTTTTACTGCTGGGTCCGTTCATGCGGGATACACGTATGTGAGATTATTTCTAAACTATAGGACGCAGGTACGAGAGACATTTGTGTAAATATTACTAATATAAGTACACGTTCATTCATATTTGGTAGTATTCTAGTGTTTTTGACAAGTTTTCATTCATTATCTAACGATAGTTACTCAAACATAAAAAATATGGGTTTTCATTTCATGTATCATAACTATAAATATACATATATGAGTTCCGTATCCAATTTTAGAAAAATTTTAAATTTGTCTTAGATGCGTATCATAAGTATCTGGTAAGTATCGTTGTCGGATACGTATCGAATACGGATACATATACATAACCAAACAGAAGTATTTGTGAATCATATCCTATTACACTTGAAAATAATGTAGCGAGCGGTCTCGGGGCACGTGAATATGATTTTCCCCATAACTATTGCTATTTTTATTATATTTTAAAGGGAATTATTGGTATTTCATAATTGAATGAATTAATAATACAGGTCTAGGAGCCGTGTGGAATACAGCCAACGTAGAAGCCGGGGCAACTGTTGCTGTCTTTGGCCTTGGAGCTGTGGGCCTTGCTGTAAGAATATTTAATTTTAATTATATGAATAGAAAATATATATCACTAAATAATTACAAATAATTATTATGAATTTGTATTTAGAATAGTATTGATTCAGCGAATGAGGTCAACTGAATTTGAAAGTTCCAAATGCTTTTTCCAAATGTTTGGGACATGGACAAGTTGGAAGCATCCACCAAAATAATGTCTAAAATTATGTTTGTATATAGATATTATATAAATAATATAAATATATGTATATTATATTATATGTGTGTGTAAAATTGCCAACTCAAAATCAGGGGCGGATCCATGCAGAAGTGCATGCCCCCTGCACCTCAATCGAATTTAATTTTTTTTTTTTAAGATTAAAATTATATAGTTTTATTGTTAAAAACGTTGTTACTTATAAAAATTGATGCTTTTTTGCTATTCTGGTCTAATTGAATTTTTTTGGATAAAAGATGTAGTTTTAGACTCCGGTAACACCACTGGAATAAATTTCTGGATCCGCCAGTGCTCAAAATGTAGCAAACAGTTCACATCAGTCTGTAATGGAAGCGGCTACATCCCCCGAAATATACACCCGAAAGTTCCCTGAAAATACATCCTGGGCATTAAATTTTTTTTTTTTAAACACCTTAAAGGAAATTATTTAATGCATGGACGGTGGAGATCTATTTTCGGGGAAAAAAAGTTGTGCTCACTTTCGGGGCGCCTAGCTTTTTCCGTCTGTAATCATATTAAATTATTGTTTTATTAATTGTGTAGGTTGTTGAGGGAGCACGAACTAGGGGAGCCTCTACGATTATTGGAGTTGATATTAACGCTGAAAAACGTCTTAAAGGTATGTGTTGAAGTTTGAAAACTTAAGTGTAATTTGAGTAGTGTTTCTATCATTACATTTTATATATATTGTGTTAAAAAAAAGTATTTCTCCTTAAAAGAATTAAATGTATTTCCATGTGTGCACGTGTATGTGTAACAGGGCGGACTCAGGGCGGATCTATTGGGTGGGCGCCACGCTAATTGTGTTTGATATCAGGAAATTTCTTTTAGTATTAAAACGATGTAAGAATGCTGATTTGTTGTTAAAAACGTAGTTTTGATCGCTAATTGGCCTCACCAAACAAAATTTAGGGTAAAAAATGTAGGTACGGTAACCCCACTGGAAAGAATTTTTGGATCCGCTACTGGGCAGACTCATGTGGTTAAAGTGGGATCGAGCCAGATCGATTCGATTTTTTAATTAATATTAAAACGATATAGTTTTGTTATTAAAAATACGTAAACAATAGTATATTGTTTTATTGAATCTTTGAATTTGCTTATGTTGATTCACTGGATTTTTTTTCCGAATCCGTCAACGTACATATTTTATTTTTGAAAATTACAGGTGAAGCTATTGGAATCACTCACTTCATCAACCCCAAGGATCTTGATATGCCTGTCCACCAGGTCACTTTTCTACATATCTCAGGCCAATCATAATGGCACTCTTAAATTAAATTGTCACCTTGCTTGGAAAATTTAAAAACTATCCTATAAATGTTTAATCACACATATGTTTTTACTATCTTCGTCCCAAAATATAATTCATTTCAGATTTTTTTTATACAGATTAAGAAAGTTGGTTAAATTTGTTATTTGACACTAATTTTAATAAAAAAATCTAAAATGACTTTTGACAGTTATTAATGCAGAGTAATGAAAATAGACTGGTGATAATAAATAAGGGATAAAAAAGAAAAAATGTAATAAATGATTAATTAGTTATTTAAATGAATTTAAATTATGCGGCAAAAAAAAAAATTAAAAAAAAAGCTAGATGAACGTATATTTTGAAACCGATAGAGGAAGTATTTGTCATCTATTGTGATTCTGAAACCGACAGAGGAAGTATTTGTCATCTATTGTGATTCGCCATGTGAATTTTGATGCCATTGCTGTTTGGCCTAATTAATTTGCTTTAATTAGAAATCATATTTACCTTAAAAAAATGTATATTAATATAAGCATTGATTTCGTTCCGCATCAGAATTTTCCGTATTGTACTATATAATCATCGAATTGAAGAAACTATTTTACGCAATGCAGAAAATAAGAGAGATGACAGGAGGCGGAGTTGAATATAGCTTTGAGTGCGCGGGGAACTTGGACGTGCTTCGGGAGGCCTTTCTCTCCACCCACGACGTAAGTGTAATATTAATTTATATATATACATTTACGTTTTTTTTTTTTTTTTTTTTTTTTAAATTTTTAAAACGTAGGTGTTGCACTTTTTTTATATAATGAATTTTTCTACACTGAGTTTGGCATTCATATATTTTGAGGAAACAAGACTTGGCTCCGACTACGTTTCTTTTTTTGGCATAAAGCGAGGGTCATGATAAGATATTATACGAACATTTTTCACATCTTCTATATAATAATAGGTCTCGTTTATAAAATAAAAAAAAATGTATGTACGCATGTATGCAGGGTTGGGGACTAACAGTAATATTAGGAATACATCCGAGCCCAAGGTTGCTACCTCTTCATCCAATGGAGTTGTTTGATGGGCGGAGAATAGTTGGAACTGTTTTCGGTGACTTCAAAGGAAAGACCCAACTCCCTCCTTTCGCTTCTCTTTGCTCTTCTGGGGTACGCTTCATCTTTATTTTAAGGGTTATTATTTGCACCACACCTTCCAACTAGTTACCGGTGCACCACTCGACCTTGTTCAACTCAGTTTTGGAGGCAAAAACCGACTTTCCTAAAAGCGATTCTCACCATGCATCTACAGGAAGTCAGTTTTTAGCTTCAGAAACGACTTTCACAAGGACGATTTTACTGTGATGTACATGTAGTGTACTACAGCAGTAGCAGTAAGCTCATTGTAGTGTGTTTTTTTGGGAATGCATACAGGTTGTGAAGTTGGATGAATTCATAACACACGAGCTTCCGTTTGAAAAGATTAACGAAGCATTCCAGCTGCTTATTGATGGAAAATCTTTAAGATGCCTTCTTCATCTTTAATCAACTATGAATTTAATGTATATCTCAACATCCCCCACCCCGGATAATGATACGTGTACTTCCAGAACTCTACATAAAGTTTACATCCAACGAGGTTGTGAGTGTTTTTGTTGGGAAAATTATCAGTGTAATACCGGTTGACTAACTTTTCTGAAAATGTCATGAAGCAATTGCACAACTTGGAAAAAACATAAAGTTATCAAGAACTTAAAATCTGCAACATTTATATTCATACAAACATATATTGCACACAATGAATCAAAATGCTGAAAACGGAGGTGAATCGAAAACTTATTCGTTAGACTGAGACGCGTAGAATGCTGTCCTTAAGACATTATTTCTCCGACTATGTGCACACGGATATGACAACACGTCTCCCAAGATACAACAATCTTTACCTCTTCTCGTTGTTGCACTTCAATGTAAAGAGGGCGGCGAACTGATTGGATCTTGTTATCTCTTGACTTGATGAAGTTTATGAATGCAGAAAAATTATGTAGAGTTTCGGTAATGAAAAGATGAATTTTCTGTCTCTTATTTCCATTCAGGATTGTTCCTTTTATAGGAATAAAAATGGTAGAGTAGCAACCTTTCAGGAGATGGAAGTTAGGGATGTTAAAAACTGAAATTCGAGTTCAGTTCATGAAGTGATGCCTTGCTTCAGATTTTCGAACTGATGCTTCTGTTCATGTTCATGTTCGAACCGAACCGAACATTTTAATTTGATTCGTAAATACCGTTGAGTGGCCCAAAAATATTAATACTAGGCCAAGCCAAGCCCAAAGCCCGAGACGAGCCGGCCGGATGGTGCGCGGCGCGCGTGAACCATCAAGCATCTAAGTCCTCCCTCCTTCACAAAATTCTCTTGCCCCTTGGGGCTTACCTCTAAGTGCCACACTACTTCTTAAGTAGTGATTCCACTTGAGTCTCATTACCTATGTGGGACAAATGAATACACTTTATTCATTAACACTCCACACATTTTACTCAACATTTAGGCATTAATTTTCTCATTCACCCGATATCGGAATCGAGTGATTCAAAAGCCTAACATCAACTACTGTCTTAGTAGTTTCCAAAACTGTTTTTAGTTTCCGGAAATTCATTCTGTAACAATATCAAAATCGAGTCTAAAGTGGACTTGTCGCCACTTGTTCCGAAACTCAATTCTAGCTAAAAACTCCTACAATCTCCCACATGAATGAAATAAATGCATATGCTATGCAGACTCTATAGAGATAACAAATAGAGCTCTATTGCATCGGGCAATGTGGTTTGCTGCCTTGAACCTTCCTAGTAGAATACCATCGAACATACTCGGCTAAGCAGTGAACTAGGTCTTGAACTACTCAGGATTTGGTGCATGCCTAGACAATGATATCAACACAATAGACCCCCTGGCCTTCTCGAAGTTCTCATGGTTGTGTCCATTTTGGCCCTGGAACACCTTGGTTTCAGAAAGTGTGTTAGAGAATTCAGCCCTCACATTCTCACAGAAGCGGCTCCACTTCCACTTACATAGATGACCTCCTATAAAGAGTACTCTGCAATACCCCACTTGGATTTACCAAGATATAGGAATCTTTAAAAGCTTTAGCTTAACTCGAACCTTCCAAAGAGACATCATTTTTGTTTTAAATGAATTGGTAAGTGTTAATCGTCCCTCATAACTTAGTTGCCCTTTTCAACCATGATCTTGGGATCTCCAGTCACTATGGTTGGGTTACCATTATAAGGTAACATGCGTAATAGGCTTCAGTCCCATTCCGTTTGTCAAAATTTGAGCAACAAACATAATAAGTTAGTAGACGGTGGTTACCTTGCTTTATCTAAAAGATCGACGCTTTGACCGTCTAAGGAGAGTAGTGGTGTACGGAGCCGCCCAAGCGTGCGGCCTCTATCGCTAGTCCACATGAACAACCCGCCGGAATCCCACCTTGGATTGCTACCAGAAAAACTCGGTTGCTAGACCGACCTTTTCTCTCTCTCAAATCTCTCTCTAAGAAGCTCTCTATTTTTCACAAGAAACTATATATTAGTCACTTGGAATTGTGATGTATAAAGAGTTAGCCAACCCCTTCTTATATAGGTGTTGGGGCACCACTTTTAGATCCCAACTGATTTGGGAAAAACTTCCGGTAGATTGATGAGAGATAAAATATTTTCCTAATAAAATAATAAAAATATATTTGATTGATTTATCTCATTAATATTCAATTTCTTATATTAAATATTTTTCCAAGATATATATTGACAATATCTCATATTGAATATATCTTACTATATTACCATAAATCAAATTACATGTGTGCAAATCTATAGTCATGAGTATCTAATATTATGTGATAATACTATTAATTAAATTTGACAATCCAAGTGTATCTTATACACTTTAAAAATCATACCCATGTAGCCTTTAATTGGCTTCCGGAATATTCTTAATTAATATAATGCTATGATTAATTAATTTGCAAAATACATGTGTATCAATATACACAATTAATTTCGACACATACATCAACTTTGTATATTTAATTAATTAATTAATTAATATCTTGTATTTAATTTATTCATAATAAATAAATACTACCATATTAATTTATCACTATAGCACTTTTATAGTCGAGATAAACTTCTTTATTCGGTTATCACTATAACCGCATTTTAATCCGGCTAGATGTTCTTATGTGTGTGACCCGATATGCTTCGAATATGTTGGCCATATAGGCACAAAGTACAATTATGAAAATGCCCTTCATATTTAACGATCACGGAATAGCGCTCAGCAATATTCCGTGTCCCCCAATCATCGGAAAAGTCAAATGTAATGACTACTACCTTTCTTATGAAACAGTTACCGTATAAATAGAATCCTATCGCTGTAATAATATCCATACGGTCGTACGTCGAGTGTCAAACATCAAATACCGTATCTTATAATCAGGATATCATACTCTCTCGAAATAACATATTACTTCCGCTATGCAAAGACTTTCGAGAATAAGACATTCCTTACAATAAGGCCATTTCGGATATTCACTCCTAATAATAGGATACACGATTTCCGGACGACGACATGAATCCTACGCATGATTCATTATCACTCACAATCACTACCGCATGATCGCACCATGGCTAGGGGAAACCTCAATAGCGTCGATCAAAGTATGACAATCCACACCGTGATGTCACGAAGACTCCGGTCTCAGGATAATTACACAACCGCCACATAGTGCGACACTTAATAAAGTAAGTGGGTCAGTCTTGTTGGATGTAATATCGCCGGACGGATCTAGATCCGCCCGATTACGCAGCGGAATAACAAGGATCACGATCAATACAAATTACAACATATAAATAAATAGATCTAAACTACAAGAAGGTTGTATCTACTTACCAATCGAAAGATTAGATCCGAAGATTGAGAAGCCGAGAACCAAATAGTTGAGATGCCACAGTCTTCCGATATGTATCTCCAAGCAACAACTGGTGGATGTTGATCCTTGATGCTTGACCTCCTTGATATGCTACCCAGAAAATCCTGAGGATTTTCCCAACTCGAAACCCTAAGCTTGGCCGAAAATTCCAAGCTTATTTTGTGTGTATATGCGTGTATTGTGATAATAAAAGGCTTAGGAGAACTCTCTTTATATATGAGAGAAATCCTTGTCCTCCAAGGATTTAATAATTAATTAAATAATCAATCATAATAATCCTTTATTAAATATAAGATAAATCTAATATATTCTAAAACTAATTTAGATATATCTAATAGATAATATCTAATATCTCCCCATTAATTATTTAACAAATAAACAATTAATCACTTGACATGTAATTATCCAAAAAAACTAATTTCTCTCTAATTACAACATGTAAATACACGCCTATTAACCCTAAAATTAGGGTTTCACACGCCACACTTAATTATGCTGAGTCCATTAAAAATGTCTTTCCATGTATTTAATTATTTAGCCCACTAAATAATTATTATTCACACAATCAATTAAATAGTCCAACTACTTAATTATTATTGAGGCCTAACGTCAAGAAACATATGCATGTTAGGAGTCACATCGGGGACCATGGACCTATAACCAGTAGTTACAATAAATTAAATAAAATTATCCATTGAATAGAACAATTCTTATTCAATCTATTAATTCCGGGATTACGCCACCATAAACCTGAAACTGAACTCTATCGATTATAGATATATACTTACACTCTAATCATTGAGTAAAGCGTCCATTGATATAATCATTACATACGGATAAATCCTCCATAGATTGTTCGTTTTGATTCGGGATATCTCCGTAAACCCTTCTCAAAACATCTTATCATTATTTACTATTACCCCTAGTGATCAATTAGTTCATAACTAATATAATATGAACTGGGCCCATCGATCAGTTTCTAGGATTAACAAATAAGGGAACTGTCTGTCTACTTAACGCAGGAAGGAATGGATTCCATATCTGTGAAGTCACAGACTACTCACTCAATCCAGAATAGAGCCAACAAGAAGTGTTCCAGATCACATGTATCCAAGTGATCATTAACTAACACATCAAACCCTACTTTGAACCAAGCTGATCATCTTGTGATTCGATAAGATTTCTCGATCACGGAATTATATGATGAATTCAAAGAGACAGTTCCCTTATTTGTTAATCCTAGAAACTGATCGATGGGCCCAGTTCATATTATATTAGTTATGAACTAATTGATCACTAGGGGTTTAATGGTAAATAATGATAAGATGTTTTGAGAAGGGTTTACGGAAATATCCCGAATCAAAACGAACAGTCTATGGAGGATTTATCCGTATGTGTTGATTATATCAATGGACGCTTTTACTCAATGATTTAGAGTTCGATTCGGGTTTTGGTAAAATAATCCGGAATTAATAGATTGAATAAGAATTGTTCTATTCAAGAATAATTTTATTTAATTTATCAGAAATTCTCTGGTTGTAGGCCCATGGCCCCGATGCGCTCCTAACATGCATATGTTTCTTGACGTTGGGCCTCAATAATAATTAAGTAGTTGGACTATTTAATTGATGTGCGATTTATTATTTATTGGACTAAATAATAAAATACATGGAAAAGACATTTTTAATGGACTCAAATTTCATTATGTGAAATTTCGTGTGAACCCTAATTTTCTAGTATTGGGGGCGTGTTTTTGTCTTGGTAATTATTAAAGAATTAGTTTTCTTGATAATTATAAGACATGTGATTAATTGTTTAATTTTTAAATAATTAATTAATGAAAATATATTAGATTGATCCTTTAATATTCTAGATTTATTCTAGACTATTCTAGGAGTATCTTTTATGGAAAATGATTATTATAATTGATTTTGTATTAATTATTAAGTACATGACATATACACACCAAAATAAGCTAGGAATTTCGGCCAAGCTTAGGTTTGTACGAGTTGGGAAAATCTTCGGGATTTTCCGGGTAGCATATTGATAGCAAAATAACTAACTGCTAACTTTAACCGGCTGAGTATCGGGTCAATGAGAGTATAATGGTAACAAGGTCGAATCCACAGGAATAACGTTTAAGTACCAAAGTCGACGTAGAACTTAGTTCAGTCAAGATTATGGTAGGAGATATTACACTAGTGCAAAAGTAAAGATTAACTAACGGTTGTAGTTCTAGTTATTAAAAGGTATAGCGAATTATGATCCAACGAGTTACTTTTACCCCAAGAGAAGACTTGACAGGAGCGTGTTTTAACCAACCTACCTTTCCACGAAGAATTTAACGACATCCACGGGTGCCAACTCCCAATTCGGTGTTAAAGGTCCGAACAACTCTCACTCAACACCCTATGTGAAGTTAATTAATTTTCTCTTTAGAAAACCGATTAACCTAACATGATTACGCTCTTAGAGTCGCTCGAACAACGATGACAAACCTCAGTATTGGAAACGGTCCTAACAACTAGGCCGAATCTATGCAGCGATCCCTAAAACCCTTATCCCACATCTCACCGCAAAATACATCTATAGGTTCGATGTGTGTGACGATGAACTAGGTGATCAATCTAATTCAAAGGCGTTTAAAATAAGTTTTAGGACGTGGATTAATCATTAAAACATAAAATTACCTTGTTGCACAACTCCCGTTTAATCCCTTTGTATGCTTTCACTCGATTTTACATAATTCGACTATACACAAATTTAGTTACTCATGATGGTGATAACAACGGAATGATTAAAGGAAATTATACTAAAGACAATAAGTAAAAGCGAATTCAACATCATATGAAAAACAGCAAATAAGTGCTTATAGTTATATATATATAGTTACATAGATAGATAGACATATATAAGTGCATAAAAGTATATATATATATATATAGTTATAAGTGCGTAAAAGTAAATAAAAGCTCGAAAACAATAATCTATTGATAATTATCCCATTACAACGATATTTTAACTAATTTATATAAAAACATATACATATATATATACATACATAGACATATACATATATATATATATATATAGCCCCAAAAAGAGATGAAATGGAGATGAAGTGAAGAGAGAATGGAATGATAGATATATATATATATAAGGATATATATATATATACAATTATATCACAACAAAAAATAAAAAGAAAAGAAAAGAGAGATGGACGATGGAGAAGAGGGAGGGGGAAGAAGAAAAAAGAAGAGAGGTTGGAGAAGAGAATTGAATTGGCAAGATTTTTGTGTTGATTTTGGGGTTATATATATAGGAAATATGTGTATGTATGTATATGTATGTATATGTTTGATCATGGCTGATGAAGATGATGAACAGCACGTTCATTTTCATCATTGGAACAGCCGGATCGATCCGGGAACATCTAGGATCGATCCGGGTCAAAAATCTTGATCCGTATTGTCAAAATTCGTCTATACGGTTTCGCAGTTCAGTAAAATGGCCATATCTTGAGTTGTAAACATCCGATTGACGTGATTCAAAGTGCGTTGGAAAGATTATTTGAAGATCTACAACTTTAATGAAGGACACTTCTTCAGAAAATTCCGTTTTGATGGGCCATTCGTTCGTCGAACATATTTCTCGATTTCCACTAAATCGAATCGATTAGCCACTTGACCACTTGACTTAATGATACTTGAGTTGTAGAAGTCCGATTGACGTGATTCAAAATGAGTTGGAAAGCTCTTGCAAAGATCTACAACTTTCATTAAGGACACTTCTTCAGAAAATGCCGTTTTAATGAGCCATTTGTTCGTCGAAGATATAATTCGTTAGTGGTACCACTAACCACTGAGCCACTTGACCACTTAAGTTAGTGGCACACTCTTATATCCTTAAAAATACCTCTTTTAGGCCTCAAACGCGTGTCATTACTCGGGATTTTGGTCAACCTATAATTTCGCAATAAACCACCAAAATACCAAACGTAAATCCGACACACGACACTCCGGTTACTAAACCGGTACAAAACTAATAAAACACATAAAAACACGATATTTTATAAAATATTCATGACTAATATATTTTTATGAAATTTAGGAATTAAAGACTCGAAATGATATAAAAGTGCTCAAAATGATATCAGAAACGGGGTAAAAAGTTATAAAAATAACTATGAATTTTTTCGTCATCACAACCCCCCACTTAGCTTTTGGTCGTCCTCGAGCAAAACATGCGATAAAATAAAATGAATGAGGAAAAATTCATGAAGAGATAAGATGTAAGGGACAACCATATGATGAAACCATTCGAATCATCACCACACGTTAACCTCAATATAAATGTATAACAGAATGCGTGTGTGACAAGCCTTTTCAATTTCCACTATCCTCTCTTGAATAATTCAAGCAAACGCACAAGTATCCATTCAGACAAAGTCTAATGACTTTCCTAGTATATAGCGAATGATTCCACACAAAATCCTCACGTGTACTTATTAGGATACTCCCTAAAGCATATCATTCAGTTTATACTGGGGATAGTCAGAAGATAACTAAGTTTTCAACCATGCTTAATTCATTCCTAGCAATAGGATGTTTCGTGATAACACCCTAGCTGGACTTAATTTCACATGTGTAGCATATGCCTTCATTCCCAGCAATAGGACGTTTCGTGATAACCCCTAGCTGGACTACTATCATCAGGCAGTTGCCCTCTTTCCCAGCAATAGGACGTTTCGTGATAACACCCTAGCTGGACTTCTATCATCGAGCGATCGGGAGCTTTTAAACCTCATAGTGATATAGGACGTTTCGTGATAACGCCTCACCGCACTCAAATCATTGGTAGCTACAAACCGACATATATATAGTTCATCTTAATTTGGTATTTTTCTTTTCATTCCACTTAACTTATATCCTTTCTATCACATTCAAACATTCAGATATTCACAGATGACACGTTCAAAAATTAGGTACTAAGTTATTGCAATTATCTCTATAATAACCACTCAGGATTGAAAGGATACTGATTTAAAATTTTCGCCTCAATATCAAAGGCTTACGTGAACAATGAATTCATGTTACACAAATAAATTTGGGGTTAAAATGCACTTACGGTTCACTTTGGTTATATACATCCAAATCGATCATTACATCATCAAATCCATGAAATATATACCTTATACAATTTATTTTAATCAACTAAATAATGCTCGAAAAAAATCAAAAACTAAGGGATTTTTCGATACAAAATAAATACTTAATGCCATTCTTAGACCAACCTCGACTCTACCCCCACTTACGAACTTGCAATGTCCCAAGCGTGTGAATGAGATAGAGAGGAAGACTTAGCTTATAAACCTGGCGAGAAAGGTGCTACCGAATCCCGTAATGACCATGAGAAAGCACGACCGAATCCCTATACAAAACCAAAACAAAGAAAACACGGGACATGGTCCTCGTGCAAGACATCGAGCAGGATATAGGAATAATAAGAAAATGGCCTGTCACGTCGAGAAAATTCGATAGGCAATATATAGCACATAATAGCTTTAGATGGAAAAATCACCATACGGGTAAAGCCTGAGAACATCTAAGCATATACGTATCATAGAGAGTATCACATGAGCATATATCATAGTCAAGTCACTATTCCTAGATTCAATTTTATTACACGAGTTTTATTAAGGCGAGAAAACTCACCATTATACTACAACGACCAGAGAAATTTGAAGCAGACTAGATCATAAAATTAAATGTGTGAAAGAGCGTTGAGTCTTTTATACCCGAGATCCTCGAGGTTCAACAACCTAAGTCCAAAAATGATGTATTTGAATGTTTTCTTTTTTTCTCCATCGGGATTTTCGGATAACCACCTAATCGTTCCCTGTTTAATGACATTCAAACCTTCATCTCGAGACTTGGTTGTGCTTTGTGTTCACCTTTCATTATGATCATACTTTCCTGATTCTACATCTCATCAAGACTAGTCTTATCCAAATTATTATTATTTAACGGTCGCCTCCCGGTAGCGCTTTTGTTTAACGTCGTTGGCTCGACTAAAACTCGAAACGATTTATCAAGACTCGGGATCAGTCAAATGCACAATTTCGGAGAGCCTCATCGAATGGTAACTTCTTATACTTTTTTAGACGCAGGCCGTTCGTGATGAAGCGTTCCGTGCTTCGGATGTGTTACCTCGATGGCTCCTGAGTAAAACTCGCAATACCGTATATGGTCCCGACCACCTTGACTTAAGTTTGCCTTGAAATAAATGGAGGCGAGTATTATAGAAAAGGACCTCATCACCTACGTCGAAAATACGAGGTTTGATCAACATATCATGAAGCATTTTGGTCTTTTCCTCATATTTCGCCGAACAATCATAAGCTTGAAAGCGAAACTCATCTAACTCGTTCAATCTGAGCCATCCTTCTTTCACCGATTAATGTCGTCATCCATATTTAGATTCTTAATCGCCCAATAGGCCTTATGCTCTAACTCTACGGGGAGATGGCAAGCCTTGCCAAAAACAAGCATGTAGGGTGACATACCTATTGGTGTCTTGAACGCATGATTCGGTGTGCCCAAAGCGCATCATCTAACTTCTTTGACCAATCCTTAAGATTAGAATTGTTGTCTTCTCCAAGATTCTTTTAATTCCCGATTGGACACTTCTACTTGGCCACTAGTCGAGGGTGGTGGCGGTGCCTAACTTATGAGTGGCCCCATACTTCATTAAAAGCTTATTGAAATCTCTATTTGTAAAGTAACTTCCATTGTCACCGATTATTGCTCGAGGTATTCCAAACCGGGATAGAATATGTTTCTTAAGAAACTGTATGACTACATGTTTATCGTTAGTAGGCGAAGCAATTGCCTCAACCCACTTTGAAAGCGTAATCATAGGCGACAAGAATGTACTTGATTCCCGAAAGAACACGGATATGGTCCCCATGAAGTCTAATCCCCATATATCAAAAACTTCACACACTATTATCGGTTTTGGGGCATCTCATTCCTCTTGAAATCCTCCTGAGCGTTGACAGGCGTTACATGTCTTAACATACGCATGTGCATCCTTGAAAATAGTGGGCGAAGAGAACCCACTTTGTAACACCTTCAATGCTGTTCTCTCGCCCGAGAAGTGGCCACCGGCCTCTTTATCATGGCAGAACGAGAGAATACTCACTATCTCACTGTCATCAACACATCTCCTCAGGATTCCATCTGCACAAAGCCTAAAAAGTAAGGGATCCTCCCACACATATCGGTTCACCTCGCTATAGAACTTCTTCTTCTGGTTCTCATCAAACTCAGGATCTACGAATCCACACTCATAATAATTAACGAATGGGGCATACCATGGGTTTCCTTTCTTTCCTCTCTGCAGAAAATTTCCTCGCTTAACCAGGAGCATCGTATCCACTACGAACAACTGCTCATCCCGAAAACGGTCATCAATCTCAACTTTTGTAAAACATCTCTCTTCACTCGGCTCCATCCTACTCAGATGGTCAGCTACTATGTTCTCACACCCCTTTCTATTCTTAATCTCTACATCGAACTCTTGAAGAAGCAAGATCCACCTTAACAAGCGTGGTTTTGCATCCTTCTTGGCAAATAGGTATTTCAACGCAGCATGGTCAGTGTGAACTATGACTTTCGATCCAACCAAATATGACCGGAATTTGTCGAAAGCAAAAACAACAGCTAAAAGTTCCTTTTCAGTTGTGGCGTACTTTTGTTGAGCCGAGTTCATGGTATGACTTGCATAGTAGATAGGGCGAAACAACTTGTCAACCTTTCCGACCTAGGGCGGCTCTACGGCATAATCACTCGCATCACACATCACTTGAACTCCTTAGACCAATCGGTGCTACCAAGATAGAGGCGAAGTAAGAAGTTTCTTAAGAGTTCGAAAAGCATCTAGGCATGCCGCATCAAAAACACAAGGGCACCCTTCATCAATTGAAGAGTAAGAGGTCTAGCAATGTGGGAAAAACCGGAATGAATCTACGATAAAAACACTGCATGTCCCAAGAATGAGCGTAGAGTCTTGATTTGTAGGCATAGGAAGCTTAGAAATTGCCTCTATTTTTGCTCTATCGACCTCATTCCTTTACCCGATACCTTATGTCCTAAAACAATTCCTTGATTACCATGAAATGACACTTTTCCCAATTTAAAACCAAGTTTGTCTCTCACAACGTGCAAGCACCTTATCAATGTTCGACAAACACTCGTCAAAAGTATCACCAAAAATGCTAAAGTCATCCATAAAAACATCCATGAAATTCTCTATCATATCGGCAAAGATAGCCATCATGCATCATTTGGAACGTCGCATGGTGCATTACACAACCCAAACGGCATTCTTTTGAATGCAAAGGTGCCATACGGACATGTGAATGTAGTCTTATCCTGGTCATGTATATCGATGTGAATTTGATAATAGCCACTAAAACCGTCCAAAAAGCAGTAAAATGCATGACCACTCAGACGCTCTAGCATTTGATCAATAAAGGGTAGGGAAAATGATCTTTCCTAGTCTTATCATTCAGCATGCGAAAATCAATACAAACTCTGTGACCAGTAACTAAACGAGTAGGAATGGGCACACCTTTTTCATTAAGCTCAACTGTGATGCCTCCTTTCTTAGGCACGACTTGCGTGGGGCTCACCCATTCACTGTCGGAGATTGCGTAGATTATCCCTAACTCAAGCATCTTTACCACGTCTTTCCTCACCACTTCTTGCATATGTGGGTTTAGCCGTCTCTGAAATTGCCTAACCGGCTTGGCACCTTCTTCCAGGATGATCTTGTGCTTGCAGGCACTAATCCCTTTTATGTCAACCATCTTCCATCCGAAGGCCTTTTTGTGTTTCTTCAAGACGTGGATCAACTTAGCTTCCTGCAAAACGGTTAGTGCAGACGAAACAATAAGAGGAAGTAATTCATCAGGTTCTAAAAACACATACTTTAAATGCTTAGGAAGTGGCTTCACTCGGATCGATAGGTGGTTCCTCGATTGACGGCTTTGGCAGCTTGCCAGTCAAACCGAGCTCTAGCTTCTTATTCCAGCTTGCGTCGACAAAAGGAGTTGCCTCCAAATGATATACCTGAACTCTCATTTGTGGATCGTCATCCTCTGCGGTGCTTGACTTCATCAAGCATTCTTCCATTGGTTCTTGGTATCCCTGCAGGTTAGTGTCCTCCAAAATACAAGGATATATAGCATCAACAGAAAAACAATCACTCTTTTCATCATCAGGATGCTTCATTGCATTATAGACATTTATGGCTACACTCTCCTTCCCGACTCGTAGTATAATCTCTCCCCTCTTAACGTCTATCAAGGTCTCTCCTGTGTTCAAGAAAGGCCGACCTAACAAAAGTGGGGTTTTAGTATCCATATCCATATCTAAGACTACAAAGTCAACAGGGAAAACAAACTTGTCTACCTGTACCAACACATCTTCAGCTACCCCTAGAGGTTTCCTAACAGACCTATCTGCCATCTGTAAGGTCATTCCTGTTGGCTCTAACGCTCCCAATCCCAATTTCTCATAAATTCCTCTAGGCATCAGGCTCACGAAGGCCCCTAGATCACATAGCACATTTTTAAACACAGTTTCCCCAATGGTAATTGGGATGGTAAAGCTTCCTCTATCCTGCAACTTGGGGGGTATTCTATTATCAAAGATTGCAGAACATTCCTCACTCAAATGTACCATCTGTTGCATCTTCTCCTTCATGGACAACATTCCTTTCAAAAATTTAAAATATGGGGAATGCTCAAAATTGCCTCTAATAGGGGAATATTCATCTCTACCTTTCTTAAGAGATTGAAATTTTGCACGACCCTCGGTGAGTATGTCCTTCTGGGTCCCTTAGGAGGATAGGGCAAAGTATTAACATCAAAATCGAGGAGGAGGAGGGTCTTTTTCTTACCTTTTTCTTTAGGCGGCGAGGCTTCTTCTTCTTGGATGTCCAATACCACATAGTCGTTGCGGTGTTGCCCTTCCATCGCTACGGTTTGCCTCGGCCAATGCCTTTTTCGTCGCTTCCAATTCTTTCCTCATTGCGAGCCATTTATTTCTTCACACCGCCAACTTCCAAGTCCTCAATCTCGACTTCACCATACATGGCCCCTTCACGGTCGATCGCCTTCTCTTTCTCGGCCTTTATCGTTTACGCTTTTCACCCATAATTCCTTCTTCTTATCACTCGGCCCAACCTCTTTACCACTTCGTGTGAACACAGCATTCACACCCTTTGGGTTCCTCTCGGTGTTACTTGAAGTCCACCACTCGATTTGTTTTCAATGTGTCGGTTATTTGACCCACTTGGGTCTCCAAGTTCGAATGGCGAGAATGTGTGGCCACTTTTTTTGCTCTGACATTCTTGTTTAGCTCGAAGCATGATCTGTCTAATCTTTCCGAAGTATCTCGGTAGGCGTCTTACGAACACCGTAATTGTTTGATTGCCGATTGTTTTGGTTGTTAGTGCGAGATGAGCATTCGGATCTTGATAGGTGCGTAATTAGTACTTCTCAACGGTGGCTCACTTGCGATTCGATTGTTTTCTTGACCACGATTACGATTCGGCCTTGATTTTGGTTCCAATTACGATTCTGCATTTGTTGTCCTTGTGGATCGAGATTGCGGGTTCGATTGTTTTGATTCCGGCCTTGATTACGATTACGGTATGAACTCGATTACGGGGGTTACGATTCCAAGGTCGGTTATGCGGGCTTTGGTTTTGCCTAAAGCCTTGGTTACGATTCTCGTTTTGATTCCAATTCGATTTCGACCTGGTTCCAACCTTGATTCTGCTTGATTCTCGATTCCATTGCCCTGGTTTCCTTGTCCAACATAATTTTCACTTCATATTGTTGTGAACCATCACCCATACCATAATCCATTTGTGGCCCCTTGCGATTATCAAAGTTTTGATTCCACCGCTTCTTTGGCCAAACTCTTGCCGATTCATATCCATTTGCCTCATCGCATAGACATTCATCCGGCTCTTTGGTCATTACGATTGCCAGGCATCGCCGTTTTATCGAGTAGCGCCAATCATTGTGGATAAGTGGGTTTTTTCGATGATGCACATTCCATGGCAGAATGTCCACCTCCACAAAGTTGGCATTGTTGTGCCTTCTTTCGTTCTAACTCCATTCGGTCCATCTTTAGCACCATTTCTTGCATCTTGTCATGCATGGCCGTCTCTCTATCAAGCTCTTCTTTTAGCGACTTCACACTTTCCAGAGGGGCTTTCTTCTTCTTTCTGCTCGACCCCCATTGTCCTTCTCCATCTGCCGCATTCTCAATCTGTCTCATAGCTTGCTCCGGCGGCAGATTCATGATATCTCCGCCACTGGCGGCATTCAGCTTATTCTGGTCCATTGGCTCTAAGGCCCTGAATAAGTCTCTTTTAAGGTTTCTTTTAAGGTTTCTTTTAAGGTCTCTTTTAAGGTCTCTTTTAAGGTTTCTCTCTCGAGACCGTCAAACGAAGAGATTCCTTCCTTCAAATCTAGAATCTTCGCCGGAGGAAAATACTTTTTCAGAAACACTCTCGTTACATCAGCCCATGTATGTAACGAATCATTTGGTAAAGAGTCATACCAATCTTTAGCAGCTCCTCTTAATGCAAACGGAAAAACTATTAATTTTACCGCCTCGTCACTTACCCCGTTATATTTCATTGTTCCACAAATCTGGAGAAAGTGATCCATAAAGCTATTCGGGTTCTCAGTCGATTTCCCGTGGAACAAGGCGTGTTCCCCCAACATGTTCAAAATATTTTGCTTAATATCCATGTTATTCGCATTAATTGGGGGTACCCTAATTGGGTTGTGCCCTATAACTTCATGTGGGGTAGTGACGTAATCTCGACAAACCCTCGGTCCTCGTGCTTGCTTTGCCGAGCCATCTTCTGTCGATAAACCATTTCTTTGAGGAGGTGGATCATACGGGTTATACGGGTTTTGGAACCCTGTTGATTTCTTGATTCTCCGGCATCCATGATGCTTCGATTTACCGTCTCTTGGTCTAATTCGGTCGAAGTTCTGCGTATCTCCGAGCATCTTGTCCGCCTCTGTCTTGTCCAATCCTTGGCCTCTGATTAAAGCTGTGGAGTTCCCAAGCCCGACGTAACAACGTGTTGTCATCTCTTGACGGCTCATGACGAGGGTCCTCGGTGGAGTATGCAATGGTAGTGTTGCCTACCACCGGTAGTGTCTGAGGTTTCCCTTTGTACATTGTGCTCGCTTAGGGCTCTTTGCCATCTCTATGAGTTGGTGAATCCTCCATTCCTCGAGGATTACGACAATGAACTCTCTACTACCCCTTCTTCCTCAAACAAAGGGTTGGATGGCAATCGAGGTTCTCTCGGCGCCGATTATTTCTATGGCGTCGCGTAAGCTTCAATTTCTTCAATTGGCTCGATGAGTGGTTCTTTGGAGCTTCGGGTCATGCACTGACAAACAAGAAACAACGAGAAAAAATAAAAACGACCTAAGCCCAAGCTTTCGGTCAACTTACAAGATATCAAATGTTACGTCCCCGCAACGGCGCCAAAAGCTTGATAGCAAAATAACTAAGCGCTAACTTTAACCGGCTGAGTATCGGGTCCTTGATGAGTATAATGGTAACAAGGTCGAATCCACGGGGAATAACGTTTAAGTACCAAAGTCGGCGTAGAACTTAGTTCAGTCAAGATTATGGTAGGAGATATTACACTAGTGCAAAAGTAAAGATTAACTAACGGTTGTAGTTCTAGTTATTAAAAGGTATGGCGAATTATGATCCAACGAGTTACTTTTACCCCAAGAGAAGACTTGACAGGGGCGTGTTTTTACCAACCTACCTTTCCACGATGAATTTAACGACATCCACGGGTGCCAACTCCAATTCGGTGTTAAGGTGCGAACAACTCTCACTCAACACCCTATGTGAAGTTAATTAATTTTCCCTTTAGAAAACCGATTAACCTAACATGATTACGCTCTTAGAGTCGCTCGAACAACGATGACAAACCTCGTATTGGAAACGGTCCTAACAACTAGGCCGAATCTATGCAACGATCCCAAAACCCCTTATCCCACATCTCACCGCAAAATACATCTATAGGTTCGATGTGTGTGATGATGAACTAGGTGATCAATCTAATTCAAAGGCGTTTAAAATAAGTTTTAGGGCGTGGATTAATCATTAAAACATAAAATTACTTATTTGCACAACTCCCGTTTAATCCCCTTTAGGGCGTTTCACTCGATTTTACATAATTCGACTATACACAAATTTAGTTACTCATGATGGTGATAACAACGGAATGATTAAAGGAAATTATACTAAAGACAGTAAGTAAAAGCGAATTCAACATCATATGAAAAACAGTAAATAAGTGCTTATAGTTATATATATATAGTTACATAGATATATAGATATATATAAGTGCATAAAAGTAAATATATATATATATATATATATATATATATATATAGTTATAAGTGCGTAAAAGTAAATAAAAGCTCGAAAACAATAATCTATTGATAATTATCCCATTACAACGATATTTTAACTTATTTATATAAAAACATATATATATATATATACATACATAGACATATACATATATCTATATATATATAGCCCCAAAAGAGATGAAATGGAGATGAAGTGAAGAGAGAATGGAATGATAGATATATATATATATATATATATATATATATATATATATATATATATATATATATATATATACAATTATATCACAACAAAAAGTAAAAAGAAAAGAAAAAAAGAGAGATGGACGATGGAGAAGAGGGAGGAAGAAGAAAAAAGAAGAGAGGTTGGAGAAGAGAATTGAATTGGCAAGATTTTTGTGTTGATTTTGGGGTCATATATATAGGAAATATGTGTATGTATGTATATGTATGTATATGTTTGATCATGGCTGATGAAGATGATGAACAACACGTTCATTTTCATCATTGGAACAACCGGATCGATCCGGGAACATCTAGGATCGATCCGGGTCAAAAATCTTGATCCGTATTGTCAAAATTCGTCTATACGGTATCGCAGTTCAGTAAAATGGCCATATCTTGAGTTGTAGATATCCGATTGACGTGATTCAAAGTGCGTTGGAAAGCTCTTGCAAAGATCTACAACTTTCATTAATGACACTTCTTCAGAAAATGCCGTTTTAATGAGCCATTTGTTCGTCGAATATATAATTCGTTAGTGGTACCACTAACCACTGAGCCACTTGACCACTTAAGTTAGTGGCACACTCTTATATCCTTAAAAAAACCTCTTTTAGGCCTCAAAACGTGTCATTACTCGGGATTTTGGTCAACCTATAATTCTGCAATAAACCACCAAAATACCAAACGTAAATCCGACACGACACTCCGGTTACTAAACCGGTACAAAAACTAATAAAAACACATAAAAACACGATATTTTATAAAATATTCATGACTTATATATTTTTATGAAATTTAGGAATTAAAGACTCGAAATGAAATAAAAGTGCTCAAAATGATATCAGAAACGGGGTAAAAAGTTATAAAAATAACTATGAATTTTTTCGTCATCACATGTTAAGGAGGCCAAGCATCAAGGATCAACATCCACCGGTTGTTGCTTGGAGATACACATCGGAAGATCGTGGCATCTCAATCTTTTGGATCTCGCTTTTGATTGGTAAGTAGATCTCACCTTCTCGTAGGTAGATCTTAAATTATGTAGTTTAATTTTATATATATAATCGTGATCCTCTTGTTTATTCTGCTGCGTAATCGGGCGGATCTAGATCTATCCGGCGATATTACATCAAACATATTGGTCCATTCCAGTCTTCATCAGTGGGAAAGAGTCTTCCTTTCCCTCTGAATCTAGTATTCCATGAATGATTTTCATTCCTTGATGAATAAGACTTAAACATCCTTTTAAGCGATCTCTCGATCGCTTCGCTTTGTCACCTTTCTCGAAATTTTCTACAAAAATTTTCATTTCTTTATTTGCTCTTGGATCGATTTCTGATTTTGTCGATTTTAGATTGAGGATGTCTTTGAGTAATCATCGATTCTAACAATATTGTAAGTTTTTCGAGTTCGAATTTTATGCGACTACAAACTTAGGTGCAATCAGCATTTAGGTCTCGAACTTAGAATTTTCTTGACTATCAAACCCTAAACCGCTTTTGTCTCCAAATGGTTTACTGGTTTGAATCGAATACTTGGAATTGTATCAACTGATGGTTCTATTATGTTTATTACTTCAGTTAGTTCATCAGTTGTGCATTTTTCCTTGATTCTATTGTTAGCCTTGATAAGATTGTTCTCAGCATTCAATCCCCCTTTGTTAATTTGTTAATTTTGATATTTTTTTTCATTTTTATTTTATTTTTTATTTGTTACTTTTCAGAGCCTTTAACGTCAACGAATTTGTCTAATCTCCTCTGAAGGATCCCGTATCCGTGTTGCCTATCAGGTTTCTTATTGAAGCGATTCATTCCATAGAAATTTGAAATGTGTTATGTATATGTGCTATTTTACTTAATTCTTTGTGTTTTGATTTATTTCACAATTCATTTATAGGGCGTTCGAGGCGCATACAGTGAATCAGCAGCAGAGAGGGCTTACCCAAATTGTGGACCAGTTCCCTGTGAACAATTTGAAACTGCTTTTGAAGTAAGTTGCTTAGGGTGTTCTTGTAAAATGGAACTAGGTATTAGTTTCTTTTTTAATTCAGTGATTGTACTTGTTTATTTATTTTTTGTTTAATGACAGCCTAATCCTTTAAATGGTTGACTTATAGATTTTCTTGGCTAGGGTGATTGACTTGAAAAAGTTTTACGATTTTACTAAAGTTTGAATATTTTCCCAGCTTTAAGACTTGGTTGCTTATTCAGTGATATGAAAATTTTGCTGCAGTTGTGACAGCTGAATCCAATGGTTGTTTTTTAGATTTTTTTGGGACCAATTTCCTTATTCTTAGCATTGTTCAATCATTTTTTTCTTCTTAACGTTTTTCCGCCCATTACATAGAACGGGTTGCTTTTGTGTGGAGGGAATGGGGTCATTGAATCCGTTTGATCTTCTCGGTGACGATGACGCCGAGGACCCCTGCTCGGTTGATTCTTTGGTCTTTGAAAGTTGTAGCTCCGGTGGCAGTGCTAAGAAAGGTGCATCTCAAGCTATGTCTGCTGGCAAAGGTGGTCTTGCTGAGCTTCCTTGAAAGCCTCTCCCTCCTAAACAGGCTGGTAAAGTCCAAATCTTTATTGATGATGTTTTTGGTTAGATTTGTATCTACGAACATGGTGATGATGTATATGTGTTCTTGTGTTTATTAATATATTTTCTTAAGTATTTTTGAGGAATCCCTAACCTGTGAGGTAAACTTTACTATAGTAAAAGATCAGACCTTTCTATCGGGTATTGATAGGGTGAAAGATCATACCCTTCTATTGGGCACCCCTACTATATTATTTTTCAATTGACTCCATTTTTGTATTTAGTCCAGAAATTAATCACTGATGATGATGTTCATTAGTCTTCCATTATGTTTTCTTTAGGTAAATTTCGTGAGGATCTGCATTTCTTAATGTATAGATTCGGTTGCTTCCTACTTTTTGCTGCTGGATTATATTTCGTTGTCGTGAGAAAGGAGGTGAAGATCGTGGCGGTGGAGATGGATATGGTGACCGCACTACCAGAGTTCAATAATAGGAAACCGTGTGACATAAACGGTATCTATTTCATCTGTAAATCTCTTCATCTTTTTATATGCCCACTACTTTCTTCCTCACCTTTTTGCACTAAAATTGTCTCTTCATTTTGGTAAAAAAACAAATTCGGAGGAAATTGACTTTGCTAATTGATCTGCCTTCATTTCAAACTAGATAACGACATTTATTTACGGTGATGTCAATGGGTTAATTGTAGGATCTACTGGATTTTGTCAAGCACTATTTTAGGTTGGGGTTCTTGTGGGATCGAATTATTACTTTTCTTCTCCTAGAGAATCGCCTTGGTCCATTGGCTGTGAGAACCTTGATTGGAGGAATACTTTGTTTTCATTTGTTCCATCAAATATACCAAAGATTGTTGTCGAAAATCGGTGAATTCTCTCAGAACCGTAGGTAAATTCACGTCAAATTACGCCATATGTATTAATGCGGGTGAGTGTTGACCATCTGACAAAGACTTTCGAGGTATTCAAAGAGATGTGTAGGATACTGAGACCTGGGGGACTTCAGACTTGCTGTAATGAGGTATGGCCATTTCTTTCGCGAATGGTTGTAAAAAACTTGACAGAAAAAGAGTGGAAATATTTGTATTTGAGTTTTGGCTATCTACATTAAGTATTCTTCTATTTTGAGTCGCTAAGGCTTATGGCTGTTCTTCGATTTTGCTCATTTAATCCCTAGCTTTTCCTACTGTTGTTTTTGGATAAAAGCAATCTCGATATGGACATCAACATGATATTCTGATCATGCTGTCATTGTTGGTTCCTACTTCCATTATGCCGGAGGGTTTGAACCTCCCTAGGTGAGATGAGTCATGAGTTCAACTTTTGGTGTTTCAAATTATCCTTGCTTGTTCATTTGTGCTTGTTTGCAAGGCACATTATCTTCATTAGTTGTGTTCTCTGTTTGAATTTGCCCTTTCCAGTCGCATTTACGCTTGGTAGCAGGTAGCCCTTCACTGTCGCTTGTTCTGCGTGCCTTTTTACTTGCTCGGTTGTCTCCATTGCCTTCCTACCTTCGTTAACATTTTTTACGTGCTATGTTGCTCAGGCTTGGGATTGCTCAAGTAGTGGCACGGTCGTTATTTGTAACGCCCCACATTATTACACTCGTTGTTTGTACCAGTTTATACTATGTCCAATGCATGTATGAAATCATATTTGGTATTACTATCAAACAACGTTTTGCGTTTCTACCGTACTTCACGTATCCTCGAGAAAACCGAGGGCAAAACGTGCAAAGCACGTTGCAGCCACTAGTATATATATATATTTGTTCCCAATCGACACATATTTTGTGTATTTTGTAGCCGCATGTGGTGCAGATGATTTAAGTTTATCTTTAAGATTTTTTTAGATGTTGGTTCATCATATTTTTTTGTATGATTAATGTAAATCGTTATTGTTACATTTGTCTATTCAATACTAGTGGCAATGCTCACGCCGTGCAAGGCACGGCATGCCTGTCGAAGACGTAAACGTAGAGGTGGAGAATATTTTTACATTCATAGAAGAAATGATACAGTCATGAATATACTGACAAAGACACCATCATAGATGGTGGGTACTCATTACAATGAGTTCCATAAGATACTCTTTGTCAGTAGAATACCATAAGTTACAAAAGATAGTAGAATACAATCATTGTAGGCACTCATAATTATGTATATTACCTATACAGCTACACCATTAAATCTATTTATGATAAAAAAAAATTAATGATGGTAATATGCTAACTATATTTCCTGCTACATCCAAGTTTGGCTTTTAAAAGCATCTGAGAACAACCATGACTACATTTAAAATACAAAAACATACATCGACTCTTAATTTGCCTTTTCTTTGTTCTCTTCTTTGTTCTTCATCTTTTTATTGGACTTTCAACTTCACGAACCTCATGTGGAACATCATCTCGATCCAATCACCTACCCGGAATAGATGTTGGGATTTGTTGTAGGTATATAACCAAACATTAAGGTTCTTTGGAATGTGGAAATTTGGGTACATGTCTCATTTTCGACTCAATTGAATCAACAATTTCTTTGAGGATAGCTTTGGAATGGGAGGGTTGTATCTACTTCCTTCAACAATGATTGGCTCTATAAAATAAACATCGTAAAAATTCTAGTTGTAATGTAATGAATAGTTCAACTATCAGTCTAAAAGAACAATGCATGGTGTAACATAAATTAAAGAATGAAAAGTGCACAATGGGAAAATTGAGTCAAACTATAATGGTATGCAAAAGAAAATCTAATGCTATTGTATGTTCATGGCGGTAAATTGTATTGGCCTATGAAGCGGATAAAAGATTGGTCCGTCCACCCATCTAAATATATTTTCCCAAATATAGTTTAGCCTACGCTTGTTTTGTTTCTTCCGTTGGATATTAGCACGTACCACATTATAAGTTTGATCCAAAATAACAGTATATTCTGTTCAGATTTTTTATTCTTCCAATTTTCTGCTTTTACGCTTGTTTTGTTTCTTCCTGTTGGATATTAGCACGTACCACATTAGAAGTTTGATCCAAAATAATGATATCACAAGTTTGTATATTCTGTTTATGTTTTTATTCTTCCAATTTTCTATTTTGGTTGCTCATTGTTCACTTTAGCACTTGAAGACTTTGATTCGAATTTTGTTCATTTAACAAAGAGAAGTTGCATAGGATGTATGCATTGGTTGTTAAGTTTCATTATGGTCCATGCACGAAGATGTTTGAAGTTGAAGCAAACTTTTCTTTTTGTTTTTTCCTAGGTTGCTCTGATGACTCTAGAATTTCATTAGGTAACTTTAAGATGTTATTGTTTTTTAATGAATGTTCTTTTAAAAAACCACCAGGAAGAATTTTTTGAAAACAAGCTAAAGAGGCAGATGTTTTTAACCTTCTTCTAGCACATTTTTCTTTCCAATTTTGTATTTTAGTAACCCTTTCAGATTGATTATTTAACTTACTGGCTGTGAAATTGTTAGATTCAAAACTCTCTTCGGCAACAGCACATGAGGAAGACATACCAATATCAACTTTAGTCTTAATACAACCAATCAATTTTACTAAAGTTATATCAGCCCCGTGCTTGTTTAATTCACATTCATTTTATTTTTTTACTTTCAACGTTTGTTTGCTTATATTTTTTGTTCTTCCATCTAGAAATAACTATATGTTTCTTATCATCCTTTGTTAAACAATTAGATACTACTGAATATGATTTCGAAGAAGCCAAGTCTAACTTACTGCCAAAGGAATCCCTGCTTACAGCTAATATTTAAGTTTGATCCCACATAAAACACCAATAACAGTGAACAATACACAACCAGCATATGCAAGACTAAGATCCTCTTCTAAAAGTAGCAGTCAAGAAAGAAAACACTAATGAATACCAATTTCATCTGTAACATACCTGTTGAAGTGCCATTGACGTAGTTGATGATTGACCAACAAACACATCAATCCTCTTCTTTTCCTTATGCATAAGACTACCCAAAATACATGAAAAAATGACAAACAAACAGACTGTTAGAAAAAACAAAAATAAACACTTAAAAGAAGAAGAATCATTTAAGCCGATTCACAAATTAGTTAAACAGAATCGTAAGATGAAAAAACAAGCAAACTGACTACATAGAAAAGCAAGGTCAACTAAAGGCTATTTTGTGATCAGTCATTGATAACAGACAGTTTGTGATGAATCATAAAAGATTGTGGAAATATTATGGTTAATATTATTATTATTACACTCATAACATGTTACAATGTAACGTGTTACTTTTTATCAAGAGACATATTAATTGCATTGAATAAACAATTAATATGTCCTAATAATCATAAAGTAACTATCCTTTGTCCTATTATGTAATAGCATAGACATAGCCGACTCTAGCATTTATTGTAGCCGGCTCTAGTTACTTTTACTTTACTAGCTAGGATCCTCTCTTGTAAGGATCCTCTCTTGTATCTATTTATACTCATTCTTTCAACATGAATAAATAAGTTGAAGTTTACTCTTGTGTTTATCACATTCTCAAACTCTCTTCATGGTAGCAGAGACTTAAAATCCACGAATCATTTGCTGCAAATTCTCAAGACCTCTTTGAATCAAGAATGTCTTCATTATCCTGAAGCTTCCTCACCTCAGTTGAGTCCCGGCTACTCAAAGCAGTGGGGTCTTTGACTCTTCATCTTACACAAATCATAGACTTGATGGCAACAACTACTTGCTATGGTCAAGGTCATGAAAATGTACATCTCTGGACAAGGTAAGATGGGATACCTATCCGACTCTAAACACGCCCCTTTGAAGATGACCCAGGTTTTGAAGCATGGGATACTACTAATAATCAAGTCATGACCATTCTCACAAGATCAATGACAAAAGAGATTAGTGAGAACTTTATGATGTATGATCTTTGCAAAGGAGATGCGGGATAATGCCAGGGATCTTTACTCCAAGAAAGACAATACATCAGAAGTGTATGAACTTGAAGCTCAGATTCAAAATTGCAGACAAGGAGATATGTCTGTAACTCAATACTTCAACCAACTGTCTAGGGCATGGCAACACCTAGACATGTTGGAAACTCACCCCTGGAATGATGTCAAGGATGCTGCCCTTTATAAGGACATTATTGAGAAAAAGAGAGTATTCAAGTTTCTTACTGGACTGAATCCTACTCTTGATGATGTTAGGGGAAGAATCCTTGCAACAAAACCTCTCCCCAATCTCAAATCCATGTTTGCTGAAGTCAAACATGAGGAAAGCGAGGAGGAAAGTGATCTTTCTTTGAACTCCCTGCCGACAACCCCGCTGAGAGTGCTACCTCACGACCATCAGGAAGCCTGCTGAGGTTACTGAGACTGTCAGGAAGCCTACTGATAGAACTGGAAAGTTGTTCTGTGAGCACTGCAAACGCACAAATCACACCAAGGACACTTGCTGGAAGCTACATGGCATGCCTAAATCCCTCAAACCTACCAGGGAAAGTCAGGGCAGGCATGTCCATGAAGAGGAGAATGACAACAAGTTGAATGCTCGTTTCTTGTTGCATTCAAAGCTTTCCTCACTCAACAAAAGAAGGTAGTACCTCTACCGACTCGGCTACTCAAGGCTAGTGCGAGGTAAATTCTACTCTTCTATTAGTAATGAAACATGGATTGTTGATTCAGGGCCTCCTCATATATGACTGGTAATAAAAACCTCATAACTCACCTTATGCCATGTCAACAAATTCACAATGTTAAGACTGCTGATGGATCTATCTCTCGTGCAAAAGGTTTTGGAAATGTTAAACTCACTAACAAGATATGTCTAAAGGATGTCCTATTTGTTCCAAAATTAGACTGCAATCTCATATCTCATCGAAGAGACTTGCAAAAGATTTAAATTGAATTTGTTGTTTTTAATAAGAACCAGTGCACTTTCCAGACCCTTCTTCACAGGGAAGTGATTGGGAGGGCTAAACCACGCTTAGGATTGTATGTGGTCGACCTGCCAAGAAGGAAGGATGAAGGCCGACCGCCTCAGTGACTGCACTCAAACCTTAGATAATATCATGTTATGGCATTATAGACTAGGACATCCAAGTTTTGGTTATTTGAAGTCTGTAATTCCTGAATTATTTAAAGGATGTAATGTCAATGATCTTCAATGTGATATTTGTCAATTTGCCAAACTTACCAAATCTGTGTATGCCAAACTACCTTATTTGCCTTCCACACCTTTCACTTTAATTCATAGTGATGTATGGGGACCTTCAAGGGTAAAAAGTATAACAGGAAAAAGGTGGTTTGTCACTTTCATTGATGATCATACCAGGAACACATGGTTGTTTTTAATGAAGGATAAATCTGAAGTTGGACCAGTTTTTCAGGAATTCTACAACATGATCTCTACTCAATTTGACACTAAGATCAAGATCTTAAAGGCGATAATGCTCTTGAATACTATGAGTCTAACCTCGGTAATTTCTTGATGAATAAAGGGATTGTCCATATCGGCGATTGTGTGGAAACACCTCAACAAAATGGGGTTCTTGAGAGAAAAACAGGCACCTTTGGAGATGGCTCGATCAATCATGTTCACTACCCATGTCCCAAAGTATATGTGGGGTGAAGCTATATTAAGCGCCACATACTTAATCAACAGACTTCCAGCAGAGTGTTAGGCTTCAAAACTCCTATCCAAACCCTCACGACCACACACTCCCGCCTCATCTTATTTCCCAATTACCACCAAAAATCTTTGGTTGTCTTTGTATTTGTTTATATCCATGCCCAACACGAAGCAAACTTGATCCCAAAGCTCACAAGTGCATTTTCCTAGGATATGCAAAGGGCGAGGAAAGGTTACAAGTGTTACTACTCTCTTCCCGAAAGAGATTTTACAATTCTATGGATGTAAAATTCTTTGAAAGGACTCCCTACTACAGCAAGTCCACTGAGGTAGTCACTGATGGAAACCTGATTGAACTTGACCTAAATCCTTTCCCTCAGCAAACTCTTGAACCTCAAAGACCTACCCGACTCTCAACATCCCTCGATCCTCAAAGAACCTCCGAACCGAGTCTCATCGACCCGAGCCTCTTGAACCAGGAGATCTCGACACTCGGCAACCCTCGAGTCACAAAAGATGAACCTCTCAAGACTTGCCACTGACTCTGCTGCTGGCCGCGTTGATGACAGACCTATTGCTATCAGGAAGGGAAAGAGATCTTGCACTACTGATCACTCTATTCATAATTATCTATCCTATGATCAGTTATCACCTGGTTTTGCCATGTTTACACAGGACTTGGATTCTCACTCTATTCCTAAGAATATACAGGAAGCTCTCCAACATGATAAGTGGAAGGCAGCTGTCAAAACTGAAATGACTGCTCTCCTTGACAACCATACTTGGGATCTCACCACTCTCCCACATGGAAAGAAGGCAGTCATTTGCAAATGGTACATTCACTATCAAGTACAATCTTGATGGTACTATTGACAAATACAAAGCTAGGCTCGTTTGCAAGGGATTCACTCAAACATATGGCCTTGACTACAAGGAAACCTTTGCACCTGTGGCAAAACTAAACACTGTCAGGGTACTGATCTCAATTGCTGTCCAACTTGACTGGCCTCTACACCAATTGGATATCAAGAATGCTTTCCTAAATGGTGACCTTACTGAGGAAGTCTATATGAATGTGCCTCCCTGGTTTTCCAACACTCACACTCAAGGAAAGTTTGCAAATTGAGGAAATCTCTATACTGGCCTAAAGCGATCCCCCAGAGCCTGGTTTGGCAAACTCACCACTGTGGTTAAAGCTGCTGGATACCATCAATGCAACTCGAGATCACACAATGTTTATCAAAACAACAAACCGAGAAAAGGTCCATTCTTATTGTCTATGTGGATGATATCATCCTTCTTGGTGATGACCTCTTTGAGATTCAACACTTGAAGACCTGTGGCAAAAGTATTTCAAGTTAAAGATTTGGGCTACCTCAAGTACTTTCTTGGTATGGAAATAGCTAAGGCGAGCGGGGTATATCTGTTTCACGGAGGAAGTATGTCTTTGGACTCTTTGAAGAAAGCGGCATCTTTGGGATGCAAACCTCTTTGTATCCAGAGTAGACCAGAGTAATACCTCTTTGCATGGTGACATTCTTTGTCGAGAAAGGATCAATATCAAAGACTTGTAGGAAACTCATTTATCATCCCCATACAAGACACGATATTGCATATGGCATCGATCACAGTTAGCTTGATTCATGCATTGCCCTCTTGAGCAACATTGGGATCTTGTGAGCGGGGATCTTGAGGTACACAAGTCCACTCTGGCCGGGGGCTTACATTTCACCAAGTCTCACGATAGATCAATCAAGGTCTACACCGATCTTGATTGGGTGGATGTCACATTGATGAAGATCTACCACAGGCTATTGCTCATATGTATGGGAAACCTAGTTACTTGGAGAAGCAAGAAGCGACCCTCACGTGTGTCAAGAAGCGATCTTGAAAAGTGAACTCAGGGCACTTGTACTTGGCATTTGTGAAGCTCTGTGGCTAAAAGGGTACTCAGCGAACTTCAAAGAACCTCTTGACAACTATCACACTCTCTTTGTGACAATAATTCAACCTTATGCATGGCAGAGGATCCATCCATCATGATAAAACCAAACATGTGGACATTGTGAGACACTTCCTAAAGGAGAAGATTGATGCCAAGATTATTCAACTCCAGTATGTTTCCCTCACAGATCGAATCTTGATATTCTCACCAAGGCCATACCACCACTTATGTTCAAAGAGATTGAGTAGCAAACTTGGTTTGTATAAACATATACAACCCGATTTGAGGGGGTGTGGAAATATTATAGTTAATATTATTATTATTACACTCATAACATGTTACAATGTAACGTGTTACTTTTTATCAAGAGACATATTAATTGCATTGAATAAACAATTAATATGTCCTAATAATCATAAAGTAACTATCCTTTGTCCTATTATGTAATAGCATAGACATAGCCGACTACAGCATTTATTGTAGCGGCTCTAGTTACTTTTACTTTACTAGCTAGGATCCTCTCTTGTAAGGATCCTCTCTTGTATCTATTTATACTCATTCTTTCAACATGAATAAATAAGTTGAAGTTTACTCTTGTGTTTATCACATTCTCAAACTCTCTTCAAAGATCTTTTTCATATTTTCAACAGACTGTTCACAAACAGAATCGTATGATGAATCTCTACCTTCTTCTTGCAAATAATTCAGTAGGCTGACTGATCTTTTTCATCATAAAAGATCACAAAACAACAGCCAAATTACATAAAAAGCAAAATCATTTAAGCAAAATCCTATCAAATTAAATGTCATCCATAAAAAAGCAGTGTTTTCTTAAAGTCCAAAAAATAAAGAAATAACAAAATCATCCCTAAATTTTCTGTAAAAAAAACAGCCAAAATAAACATGAAATCAAGTCTCATAAGAAGCTTTTTACATGCTATTATGTGCACAAAAATACTTTGACTAAGAAGGATCCTCAAACATAAGAAAGAAAGGGAGAAGGATGCTGCACTTGAGGTATGAACTTTTTCTTTTTTTGTTTTTTCCAGAGAAGGTAATAAAGGCAATAAAGTTCATTGTAGAATGTAGACACACACATAAAGGCTGAAGCGTAAAGTATTGTTTCATAATCTAGATCTAAATAACGAATACCACAGTCATCCTGCCTTTAAGATTATGCAGATATGCTAAAAAAACATCAATGAACACGTGGAAATAAAAATAAAAATCAAAAAATTCCAGTCTCATTGGAGGGAAAACCATTTCTTTACAGAATAAACATATTATGGCAACAACAGACTTATTGCTCAGAGAATAAGTACATAAGTACACTAAAAATCAAACTTGCTCATACACAGTAAATATGCAGAAGAATACCAAATTGGACTAAACATTAATTCAACCTAGGCTCAATTTAATATATTTAATAAAAAAGACTTGCACATTCTATTAAATGCAATTAATGAAATCTTATAGCAGTTGAAGGTTCCATATTTTGTTACATACCCAGAGCACCACCACCGAACGTAATTGAAGCAGCGAATATACCCACGAAAGGCAACAAAACAGTCAGTCTACGGAGAAAATCAAGAATGTGTAAAGTGAGAAATAAATAGCAATTCTTTGCTAATATTTAAAAGAAGAAGGTAGAGATAATGATAAAAATTCAACATTTTACCTGGATTTAACCTGTGCATCTCGGATATAGATGCTAAATTCACGATCGTCGGACTAAATCCACTAGGTAAATACCGAGATCGTCATCCATTCTTGGATTTGACATACCCTTGATCTATGCATGAAATACTGCTAAAATCCAATGGAAAAAGCCTCCTTCATTTGGGAGCAAAAGTGTTTTGCCGTCTATCTGCATCCGAGTAGCGAAAGGTTGATTGAAATCCTCACGACTTGAAACACTTGTCTGTCGTATTCTCACAGATGTAGAAGGCGGTGGTAATTAATCCAAAAACAAAAGAAAAGATAGAGATTGGCTATGTTGCACGGACACGGACACGCCGCACGACACGACACGGACACGGCGACACGGCTAATTCTAAAATTTAAGGACACGACACCCCGACACGTTACATATAATATATATATACACACACACACATATATATGTATATACACACATATATACATCTATATATACATCTCTCTCTCTCTCTCTATATATATATATATTTTATTTTATTTTTATTTTCCTTCGGAAAGCGAAAGATTCATTATGCGAAGAAAACATGATTACGAGGGAGTTTACAATGTTCTTTCTAACATCTATATATACATCTCTCTCTCTCTCTATATATATATATATATATATATATATATATATATATATATATATATATATATATATATATATATATATATATATATATATATATATATATATAAAAAAATATATTAAATACAAGTCTAAACAACTAGACAAAATAAGATATGTAATACTTAAACTCTATCAATATCTAAAATAGATATTTGTTATATATCTGATGTGTCAAAAGTAAAAGAAAATTATGATTGACTTTCAAAATATTACAAATTTAGTGTAAAAACGATTATCTATAACAAAAACATATAAACATAATCTGAGTAATTAAGATAGAAATTGTATATTTTCGAGTTTCATCAAAAAAGATTGAAAAATTTGTGTTTAGGGGTGTCGGGAGGTATCGGCGCCGTGTCGGAGGTGTGTCGACACATGTCGGAGGTGTGTCGGATATTAAAATTTTAAATAATATTAATTTAATCGACACGTGCGTACGGACACTGTGTGTCGAAGCGTGTCGGAGCACGTCGTGTCGTGTCTTGTTTGGATGCACGCCACGACGCCCAAATTGAAGTGTCGGTGCATCATAGGAGATTGGTTTTGTAGGTATTTAATAAAATAATATAATAATAATACTGATGATGGATATGGCGAGAAAACCTGGGCTGCCTTTTTTTTTTTAATAAACTCAGCTGACACGTGTCAAGGATATATCTTGCCACGTGTCAGACTGTGAACACACAACAAAATGTTAACCAAACAGGGCACGTGTAAGAATTTGGTTCATTTGGTCTCTTTTTATTATATATAGATAGATAGATACATTTGAAGGGGAAATTTTTGCTGGTTTTATCTTGTTTTAATTTTAATTTTTTAATGATTTCCTGCGATTTCGATGATGTGACATTATACTGTGCTTTTATCGCAGTGACACAATACTGATTGGACTAATACATGAAGCTTGACTGCTTGACAACATAATTTGGGAAGGGGGAAAAAAAGAAAAAAGACAATTTTTAAAAGAGCATTATTGTTTCAATGATCATCAAACAAATCTTTCGATTAGAAGACAAAGGTATTAAGAGAAATGTTTAAGTCTCTAATATCGTAGCGCGGACACTTAGCTGCATTATTTGGCTTGTCTTCATTGACATCACGTCCCGTCTGATGGGTTGATGCTAACTGTCCTTACTTACCTATTCTGTGTGCTTTGGTATTCTGGCAGTAAATGTATTCAGAAGTCTAATTCAAAGTGCAATTAAGTGTTCCTATGAAATCCCTAATTTATGAAAGTAAACCTGGTTTAATGTTTTATCCTCTGAACACATGAATGTATCATTATGGTTTGCCATTATCATGTATGTCAGTATGTGTATATAAAGAGCTTAGACCCGTTCGAATTTCTGTATGAAATGGATTTCGATATTGAATTCCGAGTCCATTTTTAAGAATATGATGTACTATATGTGGTTATTTAGCAATATAACATCTAACTATGTTTGTGTTATATTTCAGCAACATCAATTTTTTTAGAAAAATACTACTATCATTTTATGATATATCTTTTCATTTTAATCATTTATTAAAAGGTAATCACAAACTTTTATTTAGTTTAAGTATCTCTTCGTTTAAAAGTCTTCTATTTATTTTAATTATCTCATCATTTCCCTATAAGCTATATATTACATGTTTTGATGCGGTTTGCAATTCTTTATAAGACAAGGCAATATAAGTTTGATCATTTTCTCAAAATGTTAAAAAAAACAAACAAAAAACTCCACTAATAACGCAGGCGTTAATGCAGCAGTAGCAACTTGAATCGAATCGAGCTTGAATCGAATTACTTACACTCTTAGCTCAGATTACTCATCTGAATACTGATTAATTTATTTGATAAAATCCAATGTAACTTTGTCCAAAAATTAATACAAATTTGTGTTATATTTCTCAGTGTACTCTTTCCATTGCAGTAGAGGATCGTTATATAGGGAGAAGGACACAGGAAGGGTCTCTCTTCTTGAGCTTTGAAGTGTATTGAAAGCATGTCATCAGTTGAAAGAGATCCACTAACTCCATCAATTGATACTCAACTAATAATGCAGGCAATAATGCAGCAGCAGCAGATGAAGGGACTCAGCTTGAACCAAATCGAGCTTGAATCGAATTACTCAGACTCTCAACATGGATGACATAATATTGATTAATTTATTTGACAAAATCCAACGTAGCTTTGTCCAAAAAAAGTAATACTTGCATCAGGCCCACGAAGGGTCAAGGGTCAACGAGCATGGGCGGGGCGGCGGCGGGGTGCTCGCACGCATGTAGCAATTTTAGTAGAGCCTCGACCCACTAAAACCATTCTGATTTCTCTCCCTTTTTATTGGAGCTTATGGAAGGTTTTTTTTTTTTTTTTTTCTGAAACGAAAGGAGGAGCTTATGGAAGTTCAACTCTTTAACTTCTAAAAAACAACTCTTCAACTTCTTCAACTAGCCTTAATTTCTCATTCAACCGATATTCGAATTGAATGATTCAAGACCAATCTTCAACTTCTTCAACTAGCCTTAATTTCTCATTCAACCGATATTCGAATTGAATGATTCAAGACCAATCTTCATCTACGTCGCACGTAGTTTTCAAAGTCATCATAAACTCTTGATAAATTATACAAGAGTCCAACCGAAACGACTCCCAAAGTGGTTGTAAAAAATGATTAAAAATCATTTTTTTCCTTTTTCCTCAATTTTCTCCAACAATTACAACATTGAATGGATAGCTACTCCCTCCATTTTTTTTTATCCGTCACATTTCATAATTTGCTCTGTTTTTATTTATTTGTCATTTTACACGTCCAATGCATCATTTATTATTTTTTCCTCCTTTACCAACAAAGTATTTACATCTACAATTAGAAAGTGCATTTTCATTACTAAAAACTCCGTTACCAACAAATTATTTACATCTCCAATAAAAATACATTTCAATATCTATATTTTAGACATATTAATTATTTTTTAATCTTTTGTGATTAACATCACTGCTGACATATAAAAAAGCGGAGGAGTACAAATTAACTACAAATCAAGCTATAGTCAATCGGTAATTAATGCCTAGAATATTTCCCTACTTAATATAGAATATTTACAATTAAATATAAAATATTTACGATATTCTGTATAGTCTAACAAATGCCACACGACCATCCCCTCTGTCGTGCGGTTAATAAACATTCGTTACGATCATTATTCTTAATATAAAAATATTTCAATATTCATTGCATGTTATTTCTTTTGGTAATTAGGGATAATGACATAATCGAAATATTTTAAGTATGAGACATTTACATATTTTTTATATAGGAAGACAACATTTGCATAATTTTATAGCGAAGAATGACAAACAGTGAATCACGAAAATCGGTGAATTTCGACGGTGAATTTCGACAGTAAATCCCAAAAATCAGTGAATTTGAATTTTGAAAATTTGTGAATTTGGGCAGTGAATTTCGAACACAAGTGAATTTCGGCAGTGAATAAATAGTTTTGTCGCTTTACGCAAAAAGTTTCAAAAAAGATGTTATTCTACTCAATTGATGAAATATTTACATCATTCTCCCTCAATCTCCCTATTTCTTTTGCATATAACACGTTCGAGTAGAAATATAAGATGCACCGGTTGTATATATGACAATATGCTTGACTGGTGTAGATGTTGATTTTCTTCCCCTTTCTACACCTCTATTCTTACCCTATAAAATACATTCCAAATTACAACTTGATTTTCTTGTTGAAATCTGATAAAATAAAAGTTAACATAATAAAAATTAAGAAAAATAATTCCAGTACTTTATCGTAAACTAATACACGTTTGTTGGAATAAGCTTCAACCACTGATTTAATGTCAGCAAATTGAGTTTATTATCAGGCTTGACGCATTTCTTGGTCATCAGTTTTGGAGAGTAGGAGGGATCATACTCTAAGCAAAATAAATTCCCCTTGTCATCATTTTGTACTATTTGATACTCATTTTGTGTCCATAAACTTCTTTTGCTCATGCATTCAATGGAAAGTGTCACCGGAAGCTTATCTCCGGTCATCGTCACACATAGATTTGTACCCTTTAACATTATAGGGGATTCATCTCCGTCGTGGCTCCATCTACTCAATGCCAAGAACTCGGTTGGATAAATCACGTTGTCGTTTACCTGGAAAGCCCGCCCGCTTTGCGGATGGTACAACGACAAATGTGGTTCCTTCTTTGAATATGGATCTGAAATTAAAACATGCATAGTGAAAAGAAAACATAAATTATACTGTCACAACGAATTTGCAATGAATTAATTAATATATTGAATTTTTCAAATTGATTGATTCATTATCAATAGTAGAGTATAATTACTTGACATAAAAGCAAAGGTTAAATTACCTTGAATTTGACTCTGTATGATCTGCAACTTTGATTGAAAATGTGGGCTGTTAAGGCCATTTGCAGAATGATTAAACATGCCAAAAGTCTCACCACCATCCTGTTTATTATCCCTAAAGTAATAACTACCTTGTAATGCCCACAAGCTCCAATCAAGATCATTCACAACTAAATACAAAAGGAAACACCCCAAGAACAAATTATCCGCGACGCTAGCCCCTGCTTGTTGAGGTACACCCCATTCTGAAATAAACAAAGGAGCAGCATTTTCTCCCTTAAACAAAAAACCCACTTGGGATTCAATTTCTTGTGTAGTGTTTGTACAAAATTTGCTCACAGGTTGATCTATCCATTGCTGCCCATTTCCTTCTGTCATTGAGTATCTATGGTACTCATAGACTATTTTGTTATTGAAGTTTAGATTGAAGGGCTTCTCTTTGATATGGGGGAAAAAAAGGTCATAATTTAGACCCCCTATAAGTACTAATAAATTTGGGTTCTCTTTGTGAATTGTTTTGGCTCCTAACTCAACGTAATGCCGCCAGAGAGTCTCGGTTTGTTGTGGACCGCGAATTTCGTTTCTTATGCTCATAGCTACAACCTGCATGAGATTCCAACATCAGATTACATTACTCATACATAAAAACGGCGGCCCTAGAAATGTTGATTTTGAAGGGACCTAGGTCGTGGCCTAGTAGGTCTGCCCCTAAGAAAACATATGACTGTTTTTTTACCATTGCGTACCTTTGGGTCTATATGCTGCTTAATTAGAAATTTTATCAATCCAATGGCTTCAATTTGGTTGAACTGGTAATGATCGACTTTTTGCACGTTAATTTGGTTGAACTGGTAATGATCGACTTTTTGTCACTTGACCGATTGCTATTAAATTGGGCCATACTTACAAATCAATAAAAGAAAAACGCTTCTATCAGTATCAAAAATTACTATCGGCACACTTTATTTTATTATTTTTCATTTACTTCAACACACACAAAATCACTTAAAACACCACTTACATATTGAAACTTTGTAAATTTACACTCCAGACCCTTATCTTTAACAAACTCTAAAATGTACTGTGCCTTTAAAACTACAACTTAATTACATACTACTAACTGAAAACCTTATAATCACTCTGAATGAGGTGCAGATGCTGAAACCAGAAGTATACTCAAAAGGAGATTTGGATGAAGATTCTAAAAGCTACCCCTCCCCCACCACACTTATACTTGATTTCCTTCCTCATTTAAAAAATCCCCAAAATTTTTCCAGCATTTTCACAAGTAATCGCCAGCAATAGTAAATGACAGTTCGCCGGAAATCTTCACCGAACCTCTTCAAGTCTTTAGGTTTTTCAGTACGAAATCGAGAGTTTTTTTTTTAATGAGTCAAGATTTCGCCTCGTTTTTTACGGAAATCGAGGGTCATTTGTTGTGTTCTTTTTCAAATCGCCGTTTTCATGATGGAGAGGGGTTGAAGACAATGATAACTCATGTAACGTCACCATGCCCGATGTTGTTCAAGAAGAAGAGCGTCCACATGTACCGACATTCTTACTGGACTACAAATGTCATCCATTTTGGCGTTAAAGGAACACCGACATAGCTATCGTTGAGTCTGGAAGAACATCCATGATGTTGACGTTAATATATTCCAGGAAAAATATGCTTCTTCCCATCGTCAACCTGGCTGACATTCTGAGAACAGAAGGAACGTCCATGATGCTGACGTTAATGTATTTCAGGCCAAATATTTCACTGCATCCTAAAGTTAACATGGCTGACATTCATTTGGTAAATGATGCATTGTGGATGCAAAAGTTAATCAAGGCGAGGTTAATTTTGTCTATTGATGTTATCTATGTAATGAGTTAGGAGCCATTACGTTGAGTTAATCGACCTTGTTGTATTGAACATTAGAGTATTTAAACCCCAAACCCTTCCCGGCTAAGCGACTTTTGGACAATTATCGGTATGTAATCGAACTTCTTGAGAGTATCAACACCTCTTTTGATTTCAATTCAATAGCCTTTACATCATTAAACCAAGGTTAATCGTTGTGACCTTCATTTATAGCAGATTCGGGACGCTCAATAACGTAAAAACAACATGTGAGAACCTACAATCAATCGGAAAACGCAAAAAAAAATAAAAAAATAAAAAAAAACTTCATTTCATTCCCAGAAATCATTGTTTTAGATGTTATTGAGGATGTAATACCCATTGACATATTTCAAGCATTGAAGATCACAAAAAGCTTTTATAAGATTAAGAAATGTTATTTTATGAAGCTTTTGATTATTTTGATGTGCTAAAGAAGATGAATATGTGTATAAAATAGATGTTTTTGAGATGATAAAGATGTGTATAAAAAGAATGAATGTCTGTAGATTGTTTATGAATGGTGTATAGAAAAGGATGAAGAAGACGGGTTTGTGTGTGAGCGTGTGTTTTTTTTCCGGTTAATGTTGATGATTTGGATGAAGATTAAGTTTGGGGGTTGATGTGGATGAAGATTAATAATTGTGTCTTAGATGATTGTAATAGATTAAAAATGATTATAATGTTTCATTTTAATTATCAAATGAATCAATTGAATTTTTTTAGAATTGTGGTATAGTTAGTAATTTTGTTAATTTTTTGGTGGTGTTTGAAGTAAAAATATTTAAAAACATTTGTTGTGGTGTTAGATATAATTTAAAAAGTATCGGAGGTGAATGTAAGTGGCGCAGTGTATAGAATAAAGCATATCTCTTGTTTTAATTTTTGTAATGGTTAAGGTTCATCCATCAGAAGCGATTTTAATAAAGTGATCTTTTCAAAAAAAAAAAAAAAAGTATCGGAGGTGAATGTGGTGCCGTAAACAAAAACTTGATGCTAATAGAAGACGCCTAAAAAATAGATGTGCCGATGGATATTTACTATAATGGTCAAATTAAAGTTGAGGCCCAAAATCTCAACGGGACCATTGTGTTTGTGCTATGCTTCGGTCAAGAAAAAAAATGAAGGGATACACGTAAGCAACTAATATTATAGGTTGATGATTGAACCACATCACGTTTATAAATTTTTTCTTCACAAATCTTTTATTCAGAATAATAAAACTTTTTACAATGTCACGTCATTATTTTATAAACATCTATTCATTATACACAAATATTTTACATCTTTAATATAAATTTGACCCCCTACATAAATATTTAATTATTTCGTATGATATAATTAATTTTTTTATTAAAAATTTGAATAATATTATTAAATATAAAAATTCAAACAAAAATAAAGTAAGAAGTACGGAGTACAAATTAACACTTGAAGCAACTCATGTTTGAAAAGGGAAAAATGAAATAAAAATAAAGCAGAAGTTGCATTATAAAATGTAAAATAAAAAAAATCCAGCTGTAGCCGGTAGGATTATCAACCGCTTAGTCGCAAACAATTATCTATGAATACTTTGCGAAAGCAAAAAAAAAAAAAAAAAGGGATTATGAACCGCTTGATGCAGATAGACCTTTTGTTAAAAGTTTTTATTAAGAATCAAGCGTTCTGGATTCTACTAAAACCAATTGGTTTTAGTATAACGGTAAGCGCTTGATCTTAACATGGTATCAGAGCCAGATGTCACGAGATCAAACCCTGGTTGGAACAAAATTGTGCAAGTGGGAGAGATATGATTGCCTACACTCTTGAAAAAAAGATTGTGCAAGTGTTGGGCAGATTGCCAACACTTGAAGTGGGTGTTGGGATAGATTGTCCATACTCTTAAATGATAAGGGAATAAAGTAGCGCATTTATGCATTCAAGAGTGTGGGCACTCTCACCCAACACCCCCCTCAAGTGTGGCAATCTGTCACAACACTTGCACAATTTTTCATTCAAGAGTCTGACAATCTGTCCCAACACACCCCCTCAAGTGTAGTCAATCTATCCCAAGGCAATCTGTCCCAACACTCGAACAAATTTTCATTCAAGAATGTGGGTCATCTCTCCCACCACCCCCTCAAGTGTGGGCAATCTTTCCCAACACTTGCACAATTTCTTTTAAATATTGTTCCAATCAGGGTTCGATCTTGTGACCTCTAGCTCTGATAAGATGTTAAGGATCAAGCATTTATCGTTCAACTAAAATCAATTGGTTTTAGTACAACGATAAGCGCTTGATTTTAACAGTTTTACACATCTCTAATGGTGAGAAGCTTTTGTTAAAACATTAAGGAAAAACATAAACCTCCCATTGGAGCTAACCTTCATGCAACATAACAATATTTGTCACATAGATACTAATAAGTTAATGAGAGAAAGAATTATATTGATTGTGATATAATAGTACAATATATATACACTTATGATGGTGTAAACGCAATAAATGAGAATAATCTAAGTATAGCAACAAATATGTAAAGAATATATGGCATAAATGTACGTGGTGATTTGAACATGTGCGTTATTCTTCTATTACGCCCCCGCAAGCTGGACGAGGGTAGTGGAGACCAAGCTTGGAAACATTAGAGTCGAAAAGACGGCGGTCTAAAGGCTTCGTGAGCATATCAGCAAGTTGATCAGCCACCGAGACATGAGATACTCGAAGTTTACCCGAACGAACTTGATCACGGATGACGTGAAAATCAACAGCAACGTGCTTCATTCGCGAATGAAAAACAGGATTGGAGCTAAGGTGCGTAGCTCCAATATTATCACAATAAATGGCAAGTACTTGAGTTGAAGGATAACCGCAATCCTGGAGAATGAAGAAGACCCAAGTAAGCTCGGCAGCAGTGTTGGCGACAGACTTATATTCTGCTTCCGTGGAGGAGCGGGCAATGGTAGGTTGCTTTTTAGAGCTCCATGAAAGAAGATTGCGACCCAAGTAAACAAGATACGCCCCCGTAGATGAATAATCTTGTTTTTTTCCACCCCAGTCCGCGTCAGAATATGCATAGAGCGTGAGAGGGGAGTGGAGATAAAGCTGTAGACCCACCTCAGACGTGCCTACTAAGTAATGAAGAAGGCGTTTTGCAAAAGCCCAGTGAGACATGGTAGGTGCATGCATAAATTGAGCTAGTTTGTTGACGGCAAAGGAGACATCCGGGCGAGTAAATGAATATACTGAAGGCTTCCAAGAAAATACCGGTAGGTGGCCAGATCGGTCATAGGTTCAGCTGTCGAATCCAAGAGGGGGGATAAGTCACACTGCATAGGGGTGCAACACGGTTTGGCCTCAAGCATATTAGTTTTGGCTAGGATGTCATAAATGTAGCGTCGTTGCGATAATAAGCCCATCAGTGTTGAGGGTGACCTCGACCCCAAGGAAGTAAGTGAGGTCCTAAGGTCTTTGACGGAAAAACGGTTAGAGAGGGCCTGAATAAACCGTTCAACCTGAGAAGAGTCAGTGCCGGTAATGATGAGATCGTCCACGTACACAAGAATATAGAGAGAACACCCATTAACCCGAGAAATAAATAATGATGTATCAGCTGTAGAATTGGTGAAGCCAACGCAGAGAAGGAAAGCCTGAAGCTCCTCATACCAGGCCCGAGGAGCTTGTTTAAGACCGTAGATGGCTTTTTCCAACTTGCATACGTGAGAGGATTTTTGAGAGTCAATAAAACCAGGAGGTTGGGCCATATAGAGCGTGCCTTGTAAGAATGCATTGTTAATGTCAAGCTGCCGTAAACGCCAATTATGGGCAAGTGCAAGAGAAAGAAAGATACGCACAGTTGTGGGTTTAATAACCGGGCTGAATGTGTCATAATAATCGATACCGGGACGTTGAGTGAATCCTTTGGCCACAAGGCGGGCCTTGTACCTGTCAATAGAGCCATCTACATACCTTTTAACACGAAAAATCCACTTACAATCAACAATGTTATATGTAGGATCACGAGGAACCAAATCCCAAGTAGCATTCCGAAATAAAGCATTATATTCATCTTGCATAGCAACAAACCAAGTCGGATTATTATGGGCATGTTTAATAGTATGGGGTTCAATGGCGAGGGACCTATCCACAGGTTGAGCATGCAAATTAAGTTTGGTAACCGGTTTGTGAATCCCATTCTTGGAGCGAGTTGTCATGCCGTGGGTAGGAGGTGGGGAAGTAAGAGGAGAATGAGGGAGGAGGTGGGGAATGAAAAGGGGGCCGGGTGGGTGGGAGGGAGGTGAGGTGGTTGGAGTGGGCAAGGGACATTACTGGCCCAGGTGCGGCCGTATCAAGGTAGGGGTGGGGCGGGAGAGGCTGAGCAAGAGGAAGATATCTTCAACGAACCGAACGTGTCGAGATGTGTAGATGCGGTGGGTGGAAGGATCAAGGCAGTGATAGGCGCTTTGCGTGAGGGAATAGCCAAGAAAGACACAAGGAAGAGAACGTTGATCGAGTTTATCAGCGGAGTAGGGACGAAGCCAAGGGTAACAGAGACAACCGAAGTTCTAGAGTTTGGAGTAATTGGGAGGGTTGGAAAAAAAATTCCGTAAGGTGTACTCATGGAGAGAATAGGAGTGGGCATGCGATTAATCAGGTATACAGCAGTGGCAAAGGCATAAGGCCAGTAGGAGTGTGGAACAGAGGCTTGGGTAAGGAGAGTGAGACCAGTTTCAACAATATGGAGGTGACGACATTCAGAGTAGCCATTGTGTTCGGGTGTGTGCGGAGGGGTGGTGAGGTGAGTAATACCAGAAGTGGATAGAAAAGAGGCAAGACCAATATATTCTCCACCATTGTCTGTGTAAAAGGTTTTAATTTTCGAGTTAAAGTAATTTTCAACAAGACTTTTAAATTTTGGAAAAATAACAACGACGTCATATTTTTTAACGAGAGGATAGAACCAGTTGTAACGAGTGAAGTGATCGACAAAAATTATATAATAATGGTGGCCATCAACAGAAATACGTGGTGAAGTCCAGAGATCACTAAAAATTATTTCTAAGGGTCGACTGAACCGTAACGTGGAAATATTAAATGGAAGTTTATAACTTTTATTGCAAGAACACGCATCACAATGACTTAAAGCAGAAGACGACACAGACAAATTATTATGAGTAATAAGAAACTAAAAAATAGAAGTTGCCGGGTGACCCAAGGGACGATGCCAATTATTTTTCGTGGTGGTAGTACTGGCAAATGCTAAGAGAGAGGGCTTGGGCCAAACATAAACACCATCTTTAGAGTCCCATTGGAGGGCGAGTGGTTGGTGCGGAGATCTTTCACAAAAAGCAGTGGGTAAGAATTCAATGGAACAATTATTAGTTGCACAAAAATTAGAGAGCGGAGATTAGGTTCTTTTTAATTTCCGGGACACATAAGACATTATCTAAGCGGAAGGTAGTGTGAGAGGTAGGAGAGAAGTTGAACCCGTGTTTGTGATGGGAAGAATGGTCCCGTCTCCAAGCATAAGATCCTCGAGAACCGTGTACTGGCGAGTGCAGAGACAGATTGGCGAGATCTGCGTGACATGGTGCGAAGCACCGGTGTCCAATAACCACGGTTCATGAGTGGAAGAAACCATATTTTCACGGGGCTGTGTACTGCATTAGGCCTAAAAGAAGCAAGGGAATGGAACCTCTTGGCGAATGGCCTTTGATGCCACATAGCCGATGTGTACCTAAATAAGGTCGGCGTTGACCACCATTTCCCCGATTTCCTCCAGCCTGCTGAGAAGATGAGGAAGGCCTGGGGTTGGGGAGAATTCCACGTCCATCAAATACTGGTTTGGGGGCGAAATGGAGCGAGAGCGGGGCGAAGTGTTACTGTCTTTGTGGGAAAAAATTTCGAAAATGGTGCGGGCACTTGTTGCAGATGGACAGCTTCATAACTCAAAAGTTTCTCATTTAATTCTTCGAATTTTATTGCTGTATCACGAGCCTGAATTGCCCTCTCCAACTCAGAGTATTCAGGGCCAAGATTCGCAAGAATAATATCAGTTAAATCCTCCGGGTCCATGGGAGATCCAAGTGAGGCCAATTCGTTGGCTCTCTGTTTGATCAAAGACATAAATTCAGTGATGGTGCGTGTACCTTTCTGGGTGGTTCGCAAGATGTATTTCAATTGCATAATGCGGCCACGAGAAGGGGTGGCGTAGATGGTGGCTAAACTATCCCAAGCTTCCTTAGCAGTATTTGCGTGGGCTATTTGGTGAGTAAGATCAGGATGAATAGAGGCGAAGAGAGTGCTGAGAAGAAGGCTATCTTCTTTGCTCCACAGAGTTGATGTGCGGATTAAGTTCGCCGGCAGTGGTCTTCTTTGGTGGACACGGGTTGCTACCATCAACATAACCCATCAAATTGTAACCTTTGAAGAGAGCGGTGAATTGGCGGTGCCATGCCATGTAGTTAGTAGGAACGAGCTTGAGCGCTTACATTGATGGTGGTGAGTGTGCTAGCCGGAGCTGCTGCTGCTGTGGTTGACTGAGAAGTGGCTTCTGACATTGAATAATGAAGCAGACGAATTAATTTTTTTTTTTTGTTTTTGGCAACGTGAAAGAAAAAGGTGGAGAGGATCAAAGCTCTGATACCATAATAAGTTAATGAGAGAAAGAATTATATGGATTGTGATACAATAGTACAATATATATACACTTATGATGGTGTAAACACAATAAATGATAATAATCTAAGTATAGAAACAAATATGTAAAGAATATATGGCATAAATGTGGTGATTTGAACATGTGCGTTCTTCTTCTATTAGATACTACTTCCATTTCTTTCTTTCTTTTTTTGCTTTTTTGAGTGGAGATACTACCTCCATTTCTAAAACGACTATTATCTAATGACGAAACTAGTCTATATATATAATTACTAGCACTTTAGAGTATCTGAACACATGACTACCAATAGAAAGTTGCAAGCCTAAAAGTTATACCTGAACTAGAATTTTTATAGTATCAAAATTACACTCTAAAACTCATTTGATGCACACATTTACCCTGAAAAAATAAAATTAATGTAGAACATAGCCGTTGATCACATAATAAAATGGCTATGAATAATTTTTTAATTTTACCCCTTTTTTTTTGCAACGGAAGAGTCTCTTACACAATGTAAAATAATACTTCATCCATTCCACAATAATTAAGGCATTTGTTAAAAACACGCACATTAAAAAAATAATTAATTGTTTTGATTTTGATTAAATAAAGACTATAATAAAACCTTATGGAAAATAGAGTAAATATTGCTTATGCATTTAAGACGGTGTATGAAAAAAATAAAAGAATGAGTAAAAGGGAAAAATACATTAAATTTTATATTGAAAGTTGTTCTGCATCAGTTATTTAAAACAATTTTTTTAGACCGTCTTCGGTTATTTTGGAACGGAAGGAATATTTACGAACAAGTGTTAATTCCAAAAAAAAAAAACAAATAAGGAGTATTTACCAACAAGTGTGAATTCCCAAAAAAAAAAAAAAAAAAAAAAAAAAAAAAAAGAATTATAGGTTATAGGGTGTTAAGAAAAAAATGCCACATATATATTTCAATGATTAATCGATACCAACAACTACAACATAAATAAAGGCTTGCGTCCAATTTTTCCTCACCAACTCCATGCACCTTATGCATAACAATTTGTCTTTTTTACACGCCAAGTGAGTCGACTCAATTAAAAATTGTATACGTCAAATACATCACATAGGGATTAGGTGAAAAAGTACAAATCAACCCTTGTACTTCATTCATTTTAGGGAAACTTGAGATTTTATGTTTAAAAAGTTACATGTTTGAAATATATGCGTTGTATGAAACTATTTGAAAACTATGTTTATGTTCGTTCTGCATGCATGATGTGTCGGTCATTCGTTAAATCTTGATGGTCGGCGCGTGGCACGCTCGTCGTCATTTCATACGCCGACGTAAGTATAATTTTCAAACAGTTTCATTCGACACATATAATTCAAACTTTTAATTTTTTAAGAATAAAAACTCAAGTTTCCTTCATTTTTATACTCAGGTGGACAAAAAAAAAATAGAGTAGTGATACATCCACTATTTATTTTACCACAATATCCTACATAACACCATCAATTTTGTTGGGGTCAATCATAATAAATAATTCATCATTTTAATCAACACTCATAAAACATGTAGTGGCATGTATACTACACAAATGTTTAGTGCACCTACCATTTCCAGAAAAAATAAGTATTCTTTACACCAATTAACGTGACTGAATGATCCATCAGAAGATTAAATCATTTGAAATTACTTTGAGTATTGAAATTAATTTGAGTAATGGTTTTGGGTATCTCTTTTTGGGTCAAAATTATTATCAATGTTATCAAAAATAAAATAAACAAAAATTAAAATTATTAAATCAATATGTTGATACAAACACAAATTTCATATCCGTAAAAAATTAATGGATATTTGTTTATAAGGACTTGTTTGAGTACTTAATAGGCATTTAGGACACACTTAAATCTTATTTGGTTATAAGGACATATTTTATTTATGTTTCCTATATTACCCTTTACTTTGTTTTTTTTTCCCGGCAATCCATTATTCCTCGTTCCTGAAATCAAATGAACTTATTTTTAGACTTTCAAGTCTTGAAGGAGATACCGCAGTTTCGAAAGAGATGCCAAAGTTACAGCTCAATTCTAAGGATCGTAATCCTTCACACCTTAACATGATTCTATGTTTGAATCGGTAGATCTTCCACTTCGTAATAAGAACGAAACGATCTGTCAAAATTCTCTCAAAAGCAAATTGAAATGGAGCTTCCGGTAATCGATCTATGTGCATTTCGCGAGAGATCGGCCGAGCTAGGATCCGAATCTAATGTATATATCCATCTGGATTCGGACTGAAAGTATTTGTGGCGAAGAGGTGAATCAGACCACGAGGCCTGAGGAGACCGAGCTTTAGTTGTCGGGGATCCGAGATGTTACGAGGAAGAATAATGATAGGTTTATCGATATGATGGAGAAGTATTTCGAAAAACCAGATGAATTTACACGGCTTCAAGAGAGGCCACACCTTCATTACCAGGTACGCTGGATTTTCTTCAATATTACTTCTTTATGTTCTAGTAAATTTAGTGTTTGGTTTTGTTGCGTTGTGTTTTGAGTTTGAAAAATTGGTATGTTAGCTTATTGATTGAAATTTGGTTAGAATGCACTTTTTTGGATCCAAAATTCGATTATCAGAAGATGAACTTTATTTTTTTGAATCAGAAAAGGATTCTTAAGAGTCTTTTAACCATTTGTAATGATTTAAAATAGCTTAACAAATTGATTTAAAATGTATGAAACAGTTCTATTATTTCGCGCGAAAGCTTAAGTTCACCTAATTATCGTATTGAAGTGCCTTGAAGTCTAGTTGATGAGGAAATGCAAGAGAAGCTCAAAGCTTTGCCACCTGAATCTCAACCATCAAAGCCAACCGGGCCAGACCCAAAGTGGCGATACGTGTGGAGAGTTGGTCCTCAGCCTCAAAATACCCGCTTTAAGGAATTGAATTAGTAGTAGAAGTAATTCAATTTCGCTTCGCATTTCGCTTTCGTTGATCCCGGGCGAACTCTATTGATGAGTCAATAAAGAAGTTTGCAACTACGGTTTTGGTTCCTTGTTTGCTTCGTTCATCGTCAACTTCGTTGCTAAATTCTGTTGAAAATTTTCATTTCTCTCTTTGTGCACTTTCACATGTCATTTATGAAGGACAATTTTGCTTTCATTACAAGGAAAACTTTGCTTTCATTCCAACGATAGATGATGGAGCTGAAAAATATAGACTTGTAATGTATGGTATATTTAGATTGTTCCTTACAAATGGCCTTTATAATAAAGTTCACGTTGTTGCATATTGAAGAGATTTTTTTTAGAAGATCGAGTCTGTCATAGCCCAAAAATTTTCTGTGATTTAATTTATTTTTTCAATTTATACTTCTACTTTTTACTTGTGTTGGTTTTGGCTAATTGGTAGCAAGATTATCATTTTAGTTTGTTGTTCCTCATTGACAATGCAGTGACATTAATGTCACTTCATAAAATGTTGTTGTTATTGTCTGTCACTTCATAAAATATTGGTGTCATTGCATAAGATGTCACTGCATAAATTGTTGATGTCACGCATATATGATTGCCATTGTCCTTTGCATAAAATGTTGATAAAGTTCGGACTCGATGAAGCCATAAAAGGCAAGATCGAACTCGACTTCGCTAAGTACTCGACATAGCTCGACTCGCTCGTAAGGTCGATTATTTTCTTAGAATTCATTTAATTTTTAATAAAATATAACAAAATCGAGCTCGACTTGTTAATAGTGGTCAATGCATTGTGGTGTCACAGCATCGCGGTTGTTAGTGCATCACGGTGTCACTTAATCGTGGTGTCTCGTGATCGGGGTGGTCACCGCATCCGTGTCTCTCAGATCGAGGGGTGGTCACTGCATCCGGCGTCTCTGCATCGGGGGTGGTCACTGCATCGCGGTGTCTCTGCATCGTGGGTGGTCCCTGCATCGCGTTGTCTCTGCATCGGGGGTGGTCACTGCATTAAAAGAGGTGGCCAATGCATTGAGGTGGTCAATGGATCTGGGGTGGTCAATGTATCGCGGTGTCACTCATTGAGGCGTCTCCGCATCGCGGCGTCTCTGCATCAGGGGTGTCACTGCATCACGGTGGTCACTGCATCGCGGTGTCGCAACACGATGGTCACTGCATCGCGGTGTCTCTTCATCGCGATGTCTCTGCATCGCGGTGTCTCTACATCACGGTGTCTCTGCATCGCGGTGTCTCTACATCGTCAAATGTTAAACTATCGTGATGTCTCTGCATCGTGGTGTCTGTGCATTGGGGGTGGTCATTGCATCGCGGTGTCTCTACATCACGGTGTCTCTGCATCGCGGTGTCACTTCATCGCCCTGTCTCTGCATCATGGTGTCTCTGCATCGCGGTTTCACTTCATCGTGGTGTCTCTGCAATGCGGTGTCACTTCATCGCGGTGTCTCTACATCGCAATGTCACTTCATCGCGGTGTCTCTACATCGTGGTGTCACTTCATCGTGTTGTCTCTGCATCGCGGTGTCACTTCATCACGGTGTCTCTGCATCACGGTGTCACTTCATCATGATGTCTCTGTATTGCGGTGTCTCTGCATCGCGGAGGTTAATGAATTGCGGTGGTCACTGAATCGAGGTGGTCAATGCATCGGGGTGGTCAATGCATCGTGGTGTCACTTCATCGAGGTTTCTCTGCATCGCTGTGTCTATGCATCGCGTTGTCACTTCATTTCCGTGTTTCTTCATCTCGGTTTCATTTCATCGCGGTGTCTCTGTAATACGGTGTCATTTCATCACGGTGGTCAATGCATCATGGTGTCTCTGCATCGCGGTGGTCAATGCGGTGTCTCTGCATCGCGGTTTCATTTCATCGCGATGTCTCTGCATCGCGGTGGTCAATACGGTGTCTCTGCATCGCGGTTTCTCTGCAATGCGGTGTCACTTGATCGCGGTGTCACTTCATCGCGGTGTCTTTGCATCGGGGTGGTCGTTGCATCGGGGTGGTCACCGGGAAAAAAAACACACCGTCTCGGCGTCCAGAAAAAAAATTTCCTATATTCATCGCGGTGTCTCTGCAATACGGTGTCATTTCATCGCGGTGGTCAATGCATCGCGGTGGTCAATGCGGTGTCTCTGCATCGCGGTGTCACTTCATCGCGGTGTCTCTACATCGATGGTGGTCACTGCATCGAAGGTGGTCTTCGCGGTGTCACTTCATCGGCAGTCAATGCATCGAGGTGGTCACCGAAAAAAAAAACGGACAGAAAAAAAAAAAAAAAAAAAACCGCCCCAAAAAAAAAAAAAAAAAAAAAAAGGATCACTGCCCCAGAAAAAAAAAAAAAAAAAAACAACAACAACAACACAGCGCCAGAAAATAAAAGAACAAAAAAAAAAAAAAAACAAAAGATTCAGATTCTTCCCTCTTTCTTTTTTTTTTTTTTTTTTTTTCATCAGTATTTGAGTCTATCTATCTAATTTATGTCCTTATAACCAAATAAGATTCTTAGTGTCCTATTTACCTTAATTGTTTACATTTTGTGTCATTTTTGGACCTCGCCTTAAAAAAATTAAACACGACTTTTTGCTATATAATCATTTAAAAATAAAATAGCAAACATTTATTTGAAAGAAAAACAAACACCTGTTTTGAATCTTTCCTATTGTGAAATTATTTATTGATTTTTTTTATGTGAACGAAAGATTTGCACGCACCATTTTTCGCTTCTAACGGGACTCTCCTGATCTTGATCAGATTATGGCCTAGCAAGATCAGGTTATGGCCTAGTAAAAACCATCAGACCAATACTTTATGATAAATGATGCCTTAAATAAAACTTTGTGATAAATGATATCTTGAAAATGATGTCTTGAAATTAGTCAGACACACAAGAAAAACAACAAGCAAAAAAGTATGATTTTATGATAAAGAAGTCTTAAAATTAGTGACACCTTCTAAAGATAAAATAAAAAAAATAGTGACACAAAAGAAAAACAAGAATAAAAAATGCGAAATTCTGGAATATTTTGAATAGCTATACGGGCACAATCGTTCACTCTCACGTGACGTGTATTTATATCATTGATCATTATATAGGATCCATTGATCACTACGTACATTCAACAACTTAAATACACATTGTTCATTCGTTGTGGTTGGACAGGTTGTGTCCGTATCATTAGTCGAATATATATTTTACTCAAGAGTAATGATACAAAAACGACTGTTGTGCCACAACGGTGATCTGCATCGTTGATAATAATACTAAATTGATCCGATATAAATCTAATATGATCAGCGATCACGGATGGCCAATTTCGTTATAATGCAACGGTTTACTCAGATCATTACTCTTTACACAATTACTTACCATCGAGAAGTTCTTATAACGTCTAGCAACAATGGCTTGGCTCAACAACCATTCATTTGGATCAAAATACTTATCTCCCCAGAATCCATTACCATCATTAGTACCACAACACCACATCGGTTTACTCACTTGATTATCAAGTGCAACCATTAATCCATGTGCCCCAAGTTCTTCAATCACGGATTTCTGGGCATCCACCAAAGTCAATTTCAAGATCTGAGGATTGTTTCTAGCAATGCCCTCAACTGCATGAACAAGTCCCAGATCACGAAACCTTCGAGAAACGGTGAAGTTACGATACTTGGTATACATGTCTGTAGCCCATGTGAGGCGTACGCAGTTGAAACCCATTAAACTTATCTGTGTTGCGATATAGTTTAAGGGTTGTTTGTCTAACATCTCGGGCAACATTGGCTCTGCGTGTGCCTCCCAGTTGGCACACGCGAGCTTTACTCGTTTGCCAGTTTCTTCATCCACAATCCACCTTGATTTTGCTGATAAAGGCAAAGCCAAAGATGATGAGGAGAAAGTTGTGAATAAAATGAGTAAAGGTAGGGTAATGATTTTCATGGCTTTGTTGCTTTACAGGAAAAAAAAGTCATACTCGATACTTATTTATATATCATTACGGAGCTAGCTGCTGGATATGCGCCCATCTGATTTTTTTTTTTTATTCTTTTTTTCTTACCTAACCTAGCTTCTTGCATAATTGTGTTTATGATTCGTTCGGAATGTAGGTGATGAAGTCGGATTTCACCAATAGTTAATTTACGGGTACAATTGCTCTAGTGATAGTTTCCCGGTCACCGGCCGACGGCCAAAGAAGAGATAGTGTTTTCTATGGTGTTTTGACTGAACTCAAGTTGTTCTTGAAGCGCCACGTATCCAAATTCTTACTTAACCGGAATCAAGTCGGCCGTAGTTCTTGAAGTGGTTTATATAGGGAGTCTAAACCCTAATCTTGCCGTATCCTCCAAGGATTCGGTTAAGATTAAATTTGATTTGAACTCCTAATTATTAGGAGATAATGATTCTCTAGTATTGAGTTACGAATCATACCCTTAATCCAGGCTAGGTTCATTTCCCACGTTTATCCTTGTTGGACAGACACGTGTGTGTAAATGCGTGGGTTGACCTAATCGCGCTCTGCGCATTCCTTATAGACCGGCCGTCCTGCGGTGGTAGAATTGATCCTGGTCTGTCCCAGTCTCTCCGGTCAGGAATCATTCCCGACCCTATTTATGGCTATCCAATGGTTGTATGACGCGTGGCCTTGGCTGAGCCGACCATCATCATAAGCCCCCCAGGTCGGCCTGGGCCTTCAGCCTAGGGCAACCTGATCCAAACTTGGTCGGGACTGGACGGTTCTTAACCGTTGGTGTCGATTGGGATTTTATGACGCTTCATACATTATTGCGATTGTCATTATTAGCACGAGAAACGAGGCATCAGTGCCTGCTGACGTCAAGTGGGCCGTAAACCCAAGCGCTGCTTGGGGCTATAATCTGTCCCTTCAAAAGTCCGCTCCCCATTAAAACTGCCGCTATTAATTTCAAGTCAGGTGCAAAAACTGAAGTCTCTCTCCCCCCTTCATCTCTGCAAGTAAGTATTTTCCTTTTGCGTTTTTGCTTGTTCTTTAGTTTGTAATTTATGAGGGTGAGATCATCCACTCCTTCTGACGAGTCAGTTGATAGAGAGTTGAGTCCTCAGTCCTTTGATTTTGAATCTGAGGGAGTATCTGCCGCTCCACCCCCTTTCACTTTGTCTTTTCCGGCCTTTTCTCCGGCCATTACCTACCAGAATAACTTGTTATCCGGGCTTGTTCCCAGGCATACTGTGTCCCCTGTTCCTAGGGATTCTGCCTTTATATGGCATCTTAAAGCCGTTTCTGCAACCAAGTCTATTATGGGTAGTTTCGGAATTGAATCTATCATCTCCCAGCACTCAATCGATTATCTTTGCAACCAATACCATATAGACGCCACCAGATTTGCTCCCCGTATCCCTATTAGTCCTCCGTCGAGAACTGATGCTCGGATCGTCGGCCGATATGCCTCTAAGCCTCCCACCGATTATTGTGCAGTTTATAAGGAACAATTCGAATGCGGCTTGAGGCTACCCTTTTGCCCTGCTATTGTGGCCACTCTCCTCCATTATCAATTGGGGATTGCTCAACTTGCCCCAAATGGGGTTAGGTGTATTGTAGGGTTTGCTATCTGGTGCCGTTTGGTGCGGACCAGATTCTCTGTTGGTCTATTCCGGACGTTCTATCGGCGCTGTAAAGTTCCAAATTCTCTGGGATGGTATTACTTTCTTCGCCGTCCAGGTCCTCTTCTCAATATTCCTATTCAACACGCCAGGAAGACGTCTTTCAAGAGATGGAAAGAGCGGTTCTTTTTTGTTCGGCACGAGGGAAATGTCCAACTAGGTAGGTGGAATACTAGAACGCTCGATAAGGACGAAACCCCTGATATGGCAGATTTGAAGGATTGGATCCAAGTTATCCGGGAGTTGGATATCTCAATGGATTGTCAGCATTATCCTTCCGAGCTCATCGATCGTGCTCGGTTACATGAGGCCGGGCCTGAGCCCTACGCACCTCTTACCGAGGATGAAGAGAAATCTTGTAGGACCTTGCTGTAACTGTTTATTTCCTTCCTTGTACAATTGTATTTCGTGCATCTCACTTTTGTTTTCTTTGTACAGTGGCCGACTTGGCGCATTTACTATCTGGAGCAGGAGCTAGAGCTGGCGATGCTCAGCCTGAAGAAGCCTTGGTCGATCCTGCGACCTTGGAGAATCCTGAGCCTTCGCTTATCCGATCATCCGGTACGGTGCTCGACTCTGAAGCGGTCCAGGCCCTTGCTAACCAGTCGGATGACGCTATTCGCAACCCTCCGCGGTTTGGGAATGAAAATGTGATTATTACTGATCTTCCATCTGATGACGAGATCTCTGATCTAGTCCCCCTGCGCCGGTCAGATCAGTCAACTGTCGGAGAGTCCTCCCGCAAGAGAGGACGCTCGGGCTTACTCACGGCTGGGCCTTCCGTGGGAGAGCAAGGTGAATTTTCCACAGTTCAAACCGCTCTTCACGCTATGTCTACTGTAGATTTAGCTGAGATGGTATGCTCGCTACCTTTCCGAGTTGAATGATTTTTTTTTTATATTTTTTTTGTATGAACATTCGCACATATGGATTTTGACTCTCCTTATGGTCATACTTGGTCAGGGCGATCGGATCGGTCAGGAGGTATTTGACCGCTTGGCCAAATCCAAAGTCATTCTTGCGATGAGCACGAGAAGGCGTTGTTCGAGCTCAAGGCTTCAAGAAGAAGAAATAAAAAGAGTTATACGAGTCCAAGAAAAAGTGGTGCAGTCGACCTCAAGACCAAGCACGATCTGGAGATACAGACTTTGCGCACGGCACATGCTACAGAGATGCAAAACTTGGAGGCACAGCTGACCGCTGAGGCAGAGAAGAGAGCAAAGATCGAAGAGAGTCTGAAGGCTGCACAATCAGCTTGTAGCGCTCTGGAATGTTCCGTCCCTGCACTTGTAGCTAAGGGCATCCGGGACTATTACAACACTGCCCACTTTGATGGGGTCCTTTCCGCTCTCCTCATTCCCATAGTTAATCATGGGTACTCGATGGGGATCGATGATGCCCGAGCACAATTCACAGGCCTTGACCTTTCAAAGTTGAAGAATGCCAACTTGTATAAGCCGGGCATAGGGCAGATGTACAACGAGCGCCTTCAGGAGCTTAAATCGGGGGTCGATATTGTTCAGAAATACTCTGTTCCCCCCTCCTAAGCCGACTACTCCAGCAACTTCTGTGTCTCCGGGACAAGATGCCCCAGGCGATGGCTCTCATCCTAAGACTGTTTAATATGTTTAATCTGCTCTGCAGTTTGATATTTGTAAAAACTTTATTTGTATTTTTATTACCTGAACATGAGCGTTCACGGCTACTCCTTTTTTGATTTTACCTTGTCTGATTTCATCTTGTCTCTGTCTTGGCTTGTCCTGGTGTGGTCCCCTCTCGAGCACTGCATGTTTACTTTTGACATAGGCATGCTTGAGTTATTTGTTTGATTTTAAGATGACTTTTGCAACTAGTATATATTGCACTTAGTCTCTGAGGTCTACCTGCTCTTGGCAGTTAGTATATTACGCTCAGTTTCTGAGGATTATCTGCTTTGAGCAGCTTTCTTTTTGCCCTCAGCATTTGAGCTTGCTCTGCCTTTGGCAGTTTATTTATATGTGGCGCCGATCTTCGAGTTTATTACACTATGGCGATTCATTTATATGGTGCTCGATCTCACGAGCACTGTTTCGCTTTGGCGATTTATTTTATATGGCGCTCAGTCTCTGAGCCTAATCTGCTTTTGGAAGTTTATTCATATGTGGCGCTCGATCTCGATCTGTTTCGCTATGGCGATTCATTTATATGGCGCTCGTCTTCGAGCACTGTTTCGCCTTTGGCGATTTATTTTATATGGCGCTCAGTCTCTGAGCCTAATCTGCTTTGAGCAGTCTGTACTTGTAAAGAAGTCATGCACATAAACACTATAGGATAAATAAGTGCCAACTTTATTGAACAAATAAACGGTTGCAAAAGCAATTTATTACAATCTCATACTATAGATGATAAATAAAATAACAAACAGCCTTGAACCTGTCTTAGGCGTAGAATCTTCTTAAATTAGCTGAATTTCAGCTTCGAGGAACGGTCTTCCCCTGAGCGTTTGCTAGCTGATAGGCGCCTTTACCATGCACCTTGATAATTTTATACGGACCTTCCCAATTTGGCTTTAGCTTGCCCTGAGGATCCTGTCTGCTAACTTCATTTTTGCGAAGGACCAAATCTCATACCTTAAAGTACAAATCCCTCACCTTAGCATTGTAATATTGTGCAATCTGTTGCTTGTAAGCCATTCTTATTAGAGCTGCTCCCGAGTTTCTTCTAATTCATCTTTAAGGTGTCTTAGCTCAGTCTCTTGATCGATTTGGCCGTACAGCTCCGCTCTGGGCGAAGATAACCCAATCTCTACTGGGATAACGGCCTCACATCCATATGATAGCAGGAATGGGGTTTCGCCCGTGGCCGAGTTAGGCGTTGTCCTATATGCCCAGAGGACATTGGGCAATTGTTCCACCCAGTGCTCGCCCTCTTCTTCTAACCTTTTTTTATACCGGTCTTGATTTGCCTGTTGGCCTGATCAACCTGCCCATTTGCTTGTGGATACCCTACAGAGGTAAAGTGCTGAGTAATTCCAAGTTCTGAGCACCACTCTCGGACAGCTCTGTCCTCGAACTGAGTACCGTTGTCTGAGATCAAATGCTTAGGGATTCCATACCGACAGACCACATTCTTCCATAAAAAATTTCGAATCGCTCCACCTGTTATCGTTGCCAGCGGCTCTGCTTCAACCCACCTAGTGAAGTAGTCTATGGCTACTATCAAAAACTTCAAGTTCCCTGGTGCCCTCGGCAGTGGGCCGACCAGATCCACTCCCCACTGGTCAAAGGGCCAAGGGGATACTAAAGGGATCATATGTTGTGAGGGTTGGTGTTTGAGGTTGTCATGCACTTGGCACGTTCTACAGGTCATAACCAATTCTCGAGCGTCTGCACCCATGGTCGGCCAATAGTATCCGAAGAGCCTGCACTTACGAGCTAGAGCCCTAGATCCCATATGACTTCCACAGATTCCCAGATGGATTTCTCGGAGGAGGTAATTCCCCTCTTCTTCGGTGGCACAACGAAACCATGGAGTTATAAAGGACTTGCGGTACAAGATATCATTAAACAAGGAATACCTGCTTGCTTGAAGTCTTACCTTCCGGGCCGAGACTCTGTCTTCTGGGACCACATTGTTTTTTAGGAAGGCTACTATGGGATCCATCCAGGTAGCTCGCTAGTCGGGCCGAGACTCTGTCTTCTGGGACCACATTGTTTTTTAGGAAGACTACTATGGGATCCATCCAGGTAGCTCGCTGGTCGACTTGTTGGGCCTCTTTAAGTTCATAGCTTCACTCTGCGACTTGTTCGATCAGAACCTTCTTATCTGAGAAAAAATTTAATGCTAATTTAGATAATGCATCTGCACGAGCGTTTTTAGACCTAGGAATTTGACCTAGCTTGACATCTTCAAAGTGTGAAATCAATGCTCGGGCCATGGAAAGATATTTCTTCATAGTCTCTTCCTTTGCCTCGTACCTCTCCCGTAACATGGTTGACCACCAGCTGTGAATCACTAAATATATGTAATCTCCTGACTCCCAATTTTGCAGCCAGTTTGAGCCCCGTTATGAGCGCTTCATATTCGGCCTCATTGTTGGTTGCCTTAAAGCTGAAACGCAATGCATATGGAAATTCTTCCCCTTTTGGACTACAGAGCAGAAGGCCTGCCCCTGCTCCTTCCTTATTGGACATTCCATCCACATACAATGTCCATTGGTCTGTAGGTCTGTCAGTCCGCTTATGCTCGAGAGTTATGGCTACTCCTTCAGCTATGAAATCAGCCAAGGCCTGAGCTTTGATAGATACTCTTGGTCTGAATTCCAGATCATAGGCAGCCGGCTCGATCACCCATTTTGTCAATCTCCCAGACGTCTCTGGTTTATCTAGAATCTGTCTAAGTGGTTGGTCTGTCATGACCACAATAGGATGAGCCTGAAAGTATGGCTTCAACTTTCTCGACGCACGAACTAAAATCAATGCCAACTTTTCTGCGCTGGTATACCTCACCTCTGGTCCTCTGAGCGCTTTACAAACATAAAAAATCGGTTTTTGAGTGTTATCCTGATCGCTCACCAGGACGGCACTCAACGCTTTTTGGCATGCAGACAAGTACAAGTATAGAGTTTCTCCTTTTTGCGGTGCGGTGAGAACGGGCAAGTTTGTGAGGTATTTCTTCAACTCTTCGAACGCCTTTTGGCATTCTTCATTCCAATCAAAAGGGTTTGCTTGACTTAAGATCTTGAAAAAAGAGAGGGCCCTTTGGGCCGACCGTGAGAGGAATCTGTTTAGGGCGGCCATACACCCTGTCAATCTTTGTACTTCCTTAACGTTCTTCGGTGGAGCCATGCTCTGTATGGCCTCTACCTTGTCTGGATTTGCCCTTATGCCTTCCTTGGAAATCATGTACCCAAGGAACTTTCCTGAACGTACCCCAAACGTGCACTTCTTCGGATTAAGACGCATTTGTGTTTGCCTTAGTACCCAAAAAATTTCTCTAACGTCCGCCAAGTATTGCTCGAGAGACCTGCTCTTGATCAATAAGTCATCTACATATACCTCCATGTTCTTCCCAATTTGTTTCTCAAATATCTTATTTACGGCCCTCTGATACGTGGCTCCAGCGTTCTTGAGGCCGAACGGCATAGTAAGATAGCAGAAGGTCCCTCTTTCTGTAATGAAGGATGTCTTTTCCATGTCCTCTGGAGCCATGGCTATCTGATGATACCCCTTATACGCGTCTAGGAACGTGAAGACTTCATATCCGACCGTAGAGTCCACCAAGCTATCGATCTTCGGAAGTGGGTAACAATCCTTGGGGCATGCCTTGTTTAAGTCTGTAAAGTCCACACACATACGCCAAGATCCGTCTGGTTTCTTAACTAGAACCGGATTGGCCAACCATTCTGGATATACCACCTCTTTAATTATACCAGCGTGCAGTAACTTTGTTACCTCTTTCTGAACAGCCTCTACTCTTTCCTGAGCGAAACATCGCCTCTTTTGCCGAACGGGCTTTCTGCTGGGGTCTATGTTGAGACGGTGCAATGCCAAGCTGTGAGACAGACCGGGCATTTCAGCTGCGGTCAGAGCAAAAACATCCCTATATTCTTTCAACAAATCGATCAGGCTCTGTCTGTGTGGCTCTGGAATCCATGCTCCGACGCCGACCCTGTCTTCCTGGTCTTCCCATAGGGCTTCTTGCGTTACCAAATCATTAGTTAACCATCTTTCTTCTTCTTCTGGGACAAGTTTGTCAATAAGGACCTGTTGTACCATCATCTTCTATTTTATTGTAGCGGTGTAACAGCTCCTGGCTATTTCCACATCCCCCTTTATCTCCGCCGTTCCCTCTACAGTAGGGAATTTCATGCTAATATGTGCAGGGGAGATTACCGCTCGGAGATCTATCAGAACGGGTCTTCCTAATATGATATTATATGCCGAGGTCGATCATACCACCACGTAATCGACCATAAGAGTCCTGCTCTTTCTTCCTCGTCCGAACGTTGTTGGCAGTTTAATCATGCCCACAGGATGTATGGGTGGTCCGGAGAATCCGAATAGCGGAGCTGAGACTGGAGTTAGCTCGACTTCCCGTATCTTCATAGCCTGGCATACCGATAGGTACAGAACGTTTACCGCGCTCCCTGTGTCCACACACACTCGTTTCACAGTGTGCTTATTAACTACCAACTCAATCACTAGCCCTTCATTGTTGGGAACCAAAGGAAGAGGATCCCCTGGCCCATATACCACTTCTCCCGTCAATCTCTCGCTTCTTTTTGTCTCGGTGGCGAGCCCTGGGATTCTTTGCTTTCTCCGGTCGGTCTGTATCCTGACGGACCGCCTGCAATAGTATTGATGGTATTGATGGGTTTGTTATCTATTTGATCCTCAGGGTCTGGAGAAGGATCTCTCCTGCGTTTTTGATCTTCTTTACCATCATTTCCCTGGTAGTAGTTTCTCCTTTTGTACTCTCTCCTACCTCTTGGGTTAGGATTCCATGTTCGATCAATTGCTTCATCAATTTTTCCTTCCAGGGCTGCAGCATCTATGTCTCTAATCAAGTCCCTACAGCTTTCTGAATCATGACCCACATCCTTGTGATATTTGCAAAACTTTGTCTGATCCCTTTTTTCCACTGGCCCCCTTAAAGGTGGGGGCGTACGCGCTCTTCCTTTTCTTTCCATTAGGGCGAGCACCTGCTCACGGGATCGATTCAATGGCACCAAGTTTCTGTCTTGGAGAGCTCCCTTCTTCCCGAGCCTGTCGGTAATGGGAGAGGTCATCCTGTCCCATACTTGTTTTTGCTCTTTCTCTGGTTGCCGTGTCATATTTCCCTTTCTAGGATCTGCCTTTTCTTGCTCTCTCTTGAGTCTGTTGGCCTCTTCCCCCTGGCAATGCTTGAAGACCGTTTCTACGCAATCTTCCATAGATAGTGGGGGTTTGCTGTTGAGTTTGGCGTACAGCCGAACCTCACGTAGCCCTGCTATAAAGGATGTAACTATCAGATGTTCATCGGCCCCTTGTACTTGTCTCGATTCTTCATTGAACCTTTTTAGGTATTGCAGCACACTTTCATCGTGCTTTTGCTTCAACGTGAGTAGATGAGTGGCGTTCTCTCCGAACGGACGTCTTTGTGATGAAGGCATGCATGAATTTTCTGGATAAAGTAGTGAAGTCATTAATGGACTTGGGTGGTAGTTTCCCTGAACCACTCCCGAGCCCGACCGGTCAATAGCGCAGGAAACGCTTTGCACTTCATCTGGTCGGCCGCGTTTTACAGGGTCATATGCGTCAGGTATTGGTGCATATGATCGTTAGGGTCTTTTGTCCCATCATAGGGATCCATCTTTGGCATCTTAAATCATGGGGGTCTAGGGTAGCTTTCAACCTGCTCAGTGAAAGGAGATTCAAATGAAAAAGGAGTCTTACCCAGGATAGCATCCAGTTCTATACGGGCTGCATCTCTAGCTTGCTCTTTGATTTCTTTCCGACCTGGGATGGAACTGGTGGACAGAGCTTCGACATGCTCTTCTCGTTAAAAGGTGAGGGCCTTTTCCTTTTCGTCCATTAATGGGTTTCCCTTGGTGTGCGTTTCCCCTGTGACATCTTCCCCATGACTTTTAACGCGTTTGTCACAATTGTTTTGAAGATGGCTGGATCAAGGTTAGTTAGCGCCTCAACCAGAGCCTGCTGTGCGGGATCTGGCAGGGGTTCCACCTGGGATGGCGCCGCTGTTGTCTCTCCTGTGTTTTCCCTTAGGGGTCCTCCGGCCTCTTTGTGAATTCGCCACCTTGTGCGACTTGCTTTTTCTTCCCTGTTTGCTTCGGCGGCATTGTGACTGTATATTACTTCTGAAACTACCAGTAGAAGGCCCTCCTTCTAGCGCCAATGATGAAGTCGGATTTCACCAATAGTTAATTTACGGGTACAATTGCTCTAGTGATAGTTTCCCGGTCACCAGCCGACGGCCAGAGAAGAGATAGTGTTTTCTATGGTGTTTTGACTGAACTCAAGTTGTTCTTGAGCTGCTTACGTATCCAATTGCTTAACCGGAATCAAGTCGGCCGTAGTTCTTGAAGTGGTTTATATAGGGAGTCTAAACCCTAATCTTGCCGTATCCTCCAAGGATTCGGTTAAGATTAAATTTGATTTGAACTCCTAATTATTAGGAGATAATGATTCTCTAGTATTGAGTTATGAATCATACCCTTAATCCAGGCTAGGTTCATTTCCCACGTTTATCCTTGTTGGACGGACACGTGTGTGTAAATGCGTGACCGCTCGGGTCTGCTGGATGGGTTGACCTAATCGCGCTCTGCGCATTCCTTATAGACCGACCGTCCTGCGGTGGTAGAATTGATCCTGGTCTGTCCCAGTCTCTCCGGTCAGGAAACATTCCCGACCCTATTTATGGCTATCCAATGGTTGTATGACGCGTGGTCTTGACTGAGCCGACCATCATCAGTAGGATAGAATTTTTTTTATTTTTATTAGAAGAAATTAGAGGCTTAGTGAAAACTGAAAAGGAAAAAGAATATGATATGGCAAAACTAGTTCAAAAAAAATGATATGGCAAAACCTTCAACAGAAATGTAAAATAAAAATCAAATAAAGAAATTAAACAAATAATATTGTTTTGGGAAATGATATGTACACTACACATTAGTGTAGTGCACTTCCCCCTACATGTGTAGTTCTCATTGATTAAAATGAGTAGCGAAATGTTATGATGGGTCCCAACAAAATGTGTGGTGTTGATTATGTTATGTAAGATGTAGTGGTAAAATGAATAGTAGACATATCACTACTCGTTTGTTTTTGTGTGTGCGGCAAAGACCACTCCTGCACTAATTTATGCATTTTGGACACTCCATCATTTCTTATCTTTCTTATCCTCTTGGACAAAATAAGACTTCTACCAATCTTAAAACATTTTTCTACCTTGCTCAAGCAAGTTCCTCACCGTTTTAAGTAGAACGATACCCTGGGCCTGGCCCAGCCAGATTGGAAGACAGACAGCTATTGAAGATGAATATAAAACTTTGCTCAAGGACCACACTGATAGCTAAAATAGTGGCTATCCAACTTTAACCCGTATTGTACCGAGTCGGATTCATGCACTATAGTAGAAGGAAAAGTCGATCACACGAGGAATCAATCGAGTACTAAAGTCGTTTTCGATCTTATATAGTTTAGGTTAATCGAAGGTGGAGCACGTTTTGATTATACTAAAATGTATTAAAACTTAAGATAATAAGGAAGAAAGATATACCCAAACCATGATCTAATTGATTACTTTCGTCCCTCGAATCGATTATTCGGGAATGAGCATTACCAACCAACCATCCTACTACATCCATGGTTTCTGAACCATAAGTGAGGGAGTTTCACATGTTGTCGTTTTGAAGGTTGTTTGGATAGCCCAAAGTACTGATGGGAGCTCGTCCACCCATCTATCGGCTTTTTCATCCAGGTTCTTCTTTAACATCTTGAGTATCTGCTTGTTCGCGCTTTGTGCCTGACCGTTGCCCTGGGATAAGATACGGAGGATTGCCAATTTTTGACATTGTGTTCCTCGCAAAACTACGTGTCGTTTCCCCGAATTGAGGACCATAGGGCTCGGGGAACTCCGAATCGGGACCAGATCTGGTCGTGCATGAAGTAGATCGCGTCCCTCATAGTTGTCTTGGTGAAGTAGTCAACTGCTATGATAACATATTGGCAACTACCAAACCCGTATTGGAATGGGCCAATAAGATTGAGTCCCAACATGTCGAAGGGCCAAGCTGAGATGACGATGCTTTGTTCTACCGAAGGTAACCTGGGGATGTCGGCGAACGACCTTTGACACTTGTTGCATGTCTGAGCGAACTTTAGAGGGTCTTGTGAAAGTGTCGGCCAATAGTACCCCGCCGAAATGATTTTCTGGCTCATGCAATGACTGGCGGGATGGCCCCCACACACTCCTGCATGATATTTGGATAGGATCTTTGTCGTTTCATTTGGGCAAACACACTGTAATAGAGGCTTAGTGTAGATCACATATACATAATTCCATCGAGGACGGCGTATCGTTCTACCCGATTTCTCAAATCACGGGCTCGATCTGCATCGGTAGGTATGGAGACAGCCTCGAGGTATGCTTTCAGTTCATCGACCCAACTGTGTGATGTTGTTCCCACGTCTATGATCTCAGGCCGATTTATCTTGGGCTCGGCAAGATATTCGACTAGAACTGTTGGGTCTTGGGTTTCGTCCTCAGACAATAGTTTGGAGAAATAACCTGCCCGCATGTTATCCTCTCTGCTAATTCTAATAAACTCATAATAGTTTAAATTGCTTTTCAGCCGTTTGACGATTTAGAGATATTTGTAGAGAATCTCATTTTTTTTTGCTTCATAAGTACCCGAAATCTAGTTGACGATGAGCTGAGAGTCGCTGTAGACTTCAACGTTTTCAACTCTCATTGCATGAGCAAGCTCGAGACCTACGATCACGACCTCATACTCGAAGTGGTTGTTTGAAGCAGGGAACTCGAACCTTAGAGCTTTCTCGAATTCCTATGTAGTTCTCGATTACAAGAATGATGCCGTCTCCGCAACCACTTTTGATAGCCGCCCCATCAACATACAACTGCCAACAATTTCTCGGTTTTAAGGGTGCCCAGGTTGAGGGTGAATTGTGTTCGGGAAAGAGTTGTGGATCAGAGTATTCTACGTTGAAGTTGGTCTCAACGATGAAGTCGTCGAGTGCTTGAGCCTTAATCTCTTTTTGAGGCTGATACTGAATGACGAATTCTGTTAGTTTGATTGCCCAGCGGAGTAGTCGACCTCAAAGGTCGAAACAGTGTAACACTTGACGCAACAGACTATCTGTCAAAACGATGATAGTGTACGATGAAAAGTTAGTCCTTAATTTGCGGGTGGCAATGACAAGCAAGTACGCCAACTTCTTTATATTGAAATAATGACTCTCCACCGGACTGAGAGCCTTGCTTACATAATAAACAGTGTTTTGGAGGGTTCCGGCCTCATTTACAAGAACGGGGGAAACATCATTGTCTGAGGCCTCCAAGTATAGAAATAATTGATCCCCTATCATTGGGTTGACTAGAAGAAGCGCCTTTCCATGTAGTATTTGAGAGCTTGAAAGGTTTGTGCACACTCTTCGTTCCATGTAAACGTTTTGTCTCCTAGGGATCTTGAAAAATCGAAGGCGGTGCCGTTTTCCCGCATAAAGTCGGGAATAGAGTGAAGGGTGGACTCCAAGATGTATTCTCTAGCGTCATCAAGTCTTGTCTTATATCCGATCCAATGAGTCTTGATGGAAATTCCATATCATTTGACATGTCACTGAGCGATCTCCCTCATAAACCGATCCTTGTTTACTAACCATACATTGTCTAACCAAATCCAATTGTCTCTCGATATGTTCTAGAGATGAATTTGCATAGAGTGACGATTCTCCTGTTAAGTCGTTGAACCTTTTCGATGCATGTAAGCTCTTTCATAATCAGAAATGCCACTATCTTCTCTGGATTGGCCTTGATCCCTCGTTGTCTAACCATAAACCCTATAAACTTGCCCGCCTGGACACCAAATACACATTTGGTTGGGTTGAACTTCATCGAGTGTTTTTTAACGTTCCCAAACGTCTCATGGAGGTCGGTGTCGTGGCCTTGGCGGGATGATTTGATGACCATGTCATCGATGTAATACTCCATATTCTTGCCGATCTGCGTGCTGAAGACGAGATTAACCATCTTCTGGTACATCGAGCCGGCGTTCTTCAGCCCGAATGTCGTCATCTCATAATAATATATGGGGCTACTCTCATGGTTGACATTTCTTTATCGCAGTCGGCCATCTTCACTTGGTGATACCCGTAATATGCGTCAAGAAAGCTTAACATTTCGAACCCGGTGATTGAGTCCACCAAGCGATCAATACTCGGAAGTGAGTAAGGATCCTTTGGGCATGTCTTGTTGATGTCAGTAAAGTCGATGCACAATTGCCATTAACCGTTATGCTTCTTGACCATGGCGACGTTAGCCAGCCAGTTCGGATATGCGAGCTCTCTAATGATGCTAGTCTACAGAAGCTTGTCGATCTCAACCTTGATAGCGGCCTGTTTTTCAGGGGAAAATTGTCTGGCCTTTTGTTGTATCGGCTTGAAAGTTAGATTGAAGTTCAGATAGTTTAGGGAGACCTTTGGCTCGACCCCCCCTCATCCGTCACAACCTATGCAAAAGCGTCTAGGTTGGACTTAAGTTGAGAGATGAGATTTTCCCTTTCCTACTCGGACAAATAAGCCCTTATTTTGACTTTCTGTTCAGGGGGTGCCTCGTTTATCACAACCTCGATCAATTCACCCTCAGCAGTGAAATATGTATCATCCCGTACTTGAAGATTTTCTTAGTTGATGTCTGCAGGAACGAGCTCTTATACTATATTCACCTGACTAGACCCCGGCAAAATCTTTGTTTGTTCGGTGCGGGCCCTTTTTGTTTCGATCCGCACCTCAGACTGAGACTTTCGGATGTATTAAAACATTTTCTAAGGCCGACCGAATACAACCCCGACCATGTTACCGGTGTAAAACTTGGCTCTCTGATGTGGAATAATGACGACCATCTGGAATTTTCTGAGAGCCGGGATTCCCAGGATCATTTAATAATTTGAACAGAGATCAACGGCCAGAAAATTTACCTTCTCAATTATGTATGGTTCGTCGTCGCCCATTCTTATTTTGAGATTGATGGCGCCATTGACTTGTACGTTGTCGTTGGTGAATCCTTCAAGGGTACCATGATGGTCGGAGATGCGAGTCACGGGAGCCAAGCTGTTTGAAGCAGTCATAGTAGAGAATGTCATGGCAGGCTCCCGTGTCGATCAAATTACGATGTACCAAGGCGTTGTTAGCCATAGCCGACACGAAGATCGGCACATCTAGAGCTTATGGGATGTCGACGAGCTCGCTACGGGTGAACGAGATCAGTTTCTAACGCCCGCGTAGGATGGCTGGCTTTTCGATGCTCTTGTTAAGAGAGAATATTTGACTCTTAAGCTGATTGTTGTTGGGGGAGGTTCTGTAATAACGTTTATCTCTCTCTTGTGCTGACGCACTTGGGGATTGCCTCGATTAGCGTTATCCTCATCCTGATTGAATCTGTCAAGGACCACACGGGCGACCAATTTATTGATCTCTATTTTCAGAATGCGACAAGACTCGGTGGTGTGCCTATGGTCCTTATGGTAGTCGCAATACTTTGACATTTCACGTTCTCCCCATGCACCGGGCTTCATTGGTCGAGGATTGGGCAGCTCGTCCCTCACCTCATTAATAATATGTTCGATGAGAGTGTTGAGATGCGTCAAATGCTCCTCCTTGATTTTTTTGGGTTTTTTTATGTCTCGATTTCTGCTAGCACCCTTGTTGGGTAGGTTTGGCTCAGTTCTTTCCTTATCCTTGCCCTTGCTTGATGACCGTGCGGGCTCAGAAGCGCTTGATTTTCGTGCGAAGGAAAGCATCTCTTGCAGATTCTCTAGATGTTGGAATGCAAACTCTGATTTCAGATAGCCTTTGGCTATGCCACTCTGGAAGGAGGTCATGACCATGTTGTCGCTCAGACCTCTTGTCAAATCATAAACCTTGATGAATCGCTCGTAATATCTTCAAGTCGAATCACCAACCCCTTGCCGGATCTCGTATAGGTCGGCATGTGTTTTCTTCGGCTGACCTGCTGCTTGAACTCTACGATGAACTTGGTGTGCAGGTCGGACCATGAGTAGATCGACTTGGGTGGCAGATTGCAGATCAAGGATGGTGCCTTATCCTGTATGGCTTCTAAAAAGACGATGCACCACGCGGACTGATTCTTTTTTTCAGGGAGACCTTGCTCTGAAAAGATGAGAGCCATTCGTAAGGGCATGTCGTCCATGTGTAGCTTTGGAAAGTGGGGTAGTGTGCCCTTTCTGGCGCTACCTCTAATTTTCATTCGGCGAGGACGCAGGTTCCCCAAGACAGGTTGTCTTCCTTTCTAATTTTAGCTTTCTACAGGTCCTCTACCTATTTCTGGAGTCTGGCAACCTGGTCTTCGAGCGTGCCTGAGCCGGAATGTTTAAAAACGTTATCTGACCTGGATCTCTTAGATCGGTAGTGAGACTCACCTTGATTCTCCCCCAATCTTACGGGCACATTGCCGGGGAAGACTAAAACTTGTTGCCCTCTCGTTCCTATGCCACAACACGTTCACCGCTCACAGGTCCGAAGCGAGCTAGAGTAGATTTGTGTCATAGAGACCGCTCAGAAGATGAATGACTACTCCGTTCCCTGCCAGAGCGATGAGAAGGAGTGCCATGTGATTGAGACGGAAACCCGGCATATCTGTCGATTTTCGCCGGCGGAGTGAAATATTTGATCGGCCGAGCGAGTAGCCCATGGGCCAGAAGTTCCAGGTTTGTCTGCAACATTTTATTCATGTATACGGCGTGGGCGATTAGCGCAGGCGTATAAAGGGTTCTGATGCGTAACCACCTTCACGTCCAGGGACAGCTCACGAGTATGTCTTTTTCGGGAAGTCCTAGCGACCTCATTTTTTGATCTCTGGCCGGTGACGGTCTCAAGTGCATGTTTAGATTTGGCCCTTCCAACAAGAAAAGACCGAATATATCTTTGTGCCGGATCCATTGGTGTTAGAGGTGACATGGTGTTCTGGTCACCCTGAGACTGGTGTGTTGGAACGCGACCACCCTCTGTCCCAGCGGCAACCAGAGTAGAGCTCTGACCGGTTTTTCTGCCTGGTGGAGGAGAAAGATCATCTTAGATAGGTGCGCTGGCAGATCTAGATTTGGCCATCGTATTCTTCAAGGAGATGAAGTTGCCGATGGAGGTTTGCAAAACACGCCGGTAGACAGGGTAGATTCAAAGAATCCAATGTTGATCGGGTGAATTTGTGCATGAAATGATGTAGATCTAAAGAATCTGAGGTAGATCCGAGGTACATTCGAGGCATACCTGAATGAATATTTCTAGATCTGGAGGTTTTCCGCCGGAAAACCAAAAGGTGGATGTTTTCCTTTGCCGGAAATCCTAAATGCGGCGGTTTTAGCTCTTCAGAATCGCCGTAAAACCGTTTTTTGGGAGGTGGATCTGACCGGAAAAATTGTTCGAAACGTAATTTCCCGGTAACAGAGCCATTTGATATGGTTGGACGTATCGCACACAGGTATGGAAGTATTTTACGGTGGATATCTGAGTGGAAATGTATGATATTTCTGGTGAGGCTAGAGAATTTTTGGAAGATAAACATGTATAAACATGACAACATTGCTTTCGAGAGATTCCTGTTTTGTGAGATTGTGATGAGCCTCTGGTACTGACGCAATCGGGAACTCCACCATACAGACCTCCCACCGCACCGAAGATGATTTTCATTTATGAAGGTTTAAAAGGAAATTAAAGGGACATTCTATGTAATAAATCATTGGGAGTTATTTTCTACAATATAAACTCCCCATAACTCTTCGGAGTTGTCAGAAGTTCAAGGTTCAAGTTCGAACTTTGGCATCAAAGAAAAGAAAACAGAAAAGCAAACATAAGAGTTTTCAAAGGATCTTGATCATCAGTTGTCGGATTTTAGAATCATTTGAAGGGCACGGAATCAGCAGGAAGAGAGTATCGTGGTGATACAGAAAAGATGGGTCTTTGAGAATGTAAGAATCTAGCCCTAACTTTGGATTTATCAAGGTTTGATCATGTTTTGTTGGTCTAAGAGGGTGAATTCATAGTTCTAATAGTTTAGAAGTTTTTGATCATCAATTATTCCAAGTTTAATAGTGATCAAATAGGTTTTAGTTGAAGTCTTCTCAAGTGCTGCAGATTTCTGAAGGTTTCGGTTAGGTTTTGCTTGCTTATAAGGTAATGGGCTCTTCCTAATGTTTGATTAAGGTCTTATGTTGTTAAGGTTGTGTTTTGGGTATAATTTGCGGTGTTTTAATGATTGAAATCATGCCTACTTGTATTAGAGAAGTATGTGATGTTTAGTTATATAAAACTGATGCTTTTCTGCTGTTTTGTTGTGCATGTTGGTGTTGAACTTGTTTGAATAGAGTGGAGATCGTTTGGATGCATAAAACTGAGTTTTTGAGAGTTTCTATGGTTGGTGCGGGCACACCAGATGTTGGTGCGGGCGCAGCGGGAGGCAGAAAGTCAGTTTTTAGGTACCGAGGCTTGGTGCGGGTGCACCAGAAGCTAGTACGAATGCACTGAGGCCAGTGCGGGAACACCAACCTGGCAGAAAGTCTATGTTTGGCCAGTGCAAGCGCACTGAATCTTGTGTGGGCGCACTGGACTTGTCTTTTTTGTGTTTAGTCAGTTTTGAACCCAAAGTCTAGTTTTAAATGTTGTTTCTTGATCTAATAACATTAAATAAACATGAACAAGCCTTGATTAAGCTTCAGATGCATTTAGTTCTGGCACCGGATGTACTCTTCCATAGAGTTGAAGTTCGGGACCGTCAGAAGAGTATGATTGGATTGTGCTTTGATGAATTAGTATTCATCAATGTCTGTGAATGTGCTAGGCCTTGTCCATGTCTAGTGGTCTTGGAAAGAGAGTAGTAGATGTGAGGGAGCTGATTTGAAAACACTTAGGTGGCTAGTTAACAACATAATAACAAATATACTTGTGTAGTTAAAAGATTAAACAACATGTCATTCTTGGTAAGGCACGGCCTATATCGCAATGTGTGGGCGGTCAGATAAAGTGAATAACTATGCTGGCCTATAAACGGATGAATGGCAGGGAGACTTCGCCGAACGCGTGCACTATCGGAGTCTACTAAAATAGACTTCCGTGGTTATTGGTGTGATCAACCAATATGTTGCACCCAGATACTTCGTGGTGAGTGAACACCATGCATAGTGCCATTGAATGTGGTTGTAACAAAGATAAGTTAAGCTAGAAACCAATAGTCACGACATGTTGATGAACATGAAGTGAACCCTAGAGTTTGAGTCGGTCTCACAAAGATAACTTAATAATAATAATAATAATAATAATAATAATATGAACCTTTCGTTGTAATACTTAATTATACATTAGCTTATTCCTCTTGCAAAGTACTTTGTACTTACCTCAATTGCATATGTTGTTTTGTGTGCTTTTAGGGTGAGAAGACGAACATGTAAGCTTTGAGCTCGTTGAGGAGTTCAATGATGGTTTGACAACGTTGATGCCGTGATGATGCTTTCTTTTTTACTTTAATAGTAAATGTTGTACTTTTATTTCAAGTTTGTAAGACAAGTCTTTCTTTTAGACATCGTACGTTGTAACCTTTGGACCCTTTTGTTGTTGTAAGTTAAACAATTTAGTCATAGTCGGTTTGTATTCCTTTCTTAGCAGCATTTATGATGTTTTGCCGAGTCTTTTTAGCTTCCGTTTGCTAAACTCGATACGACGTAGTAGAGGCTTACGTATAATATTGAATTTATTTAATATTATACGTGCCGAGCGTTTCGTTCCCGTATAAGGATTCGGTATTTGAGAGCGGGGCGTTAAAGTTGGTATCAGAGAGAAGCGTTCATTGCTTTCCTAGGCTTCATTCCTTAAGATAAGATCTCTTTAGACCGCCTAGTAACATTATAATCCTTCATGATCCTTCAGAATGGTAGTTAACCTCAGAGATACTTGTGTTGGTAAGTTTGGAAGTTCTAGGGCTTAGTAAGAAGCAAGTGGTTCAGTTCAAGACCTGGGTCAAACAGTTGTGAGTCAGTTGGAACATGTTGTTTGGTTTCAGAATCAGGTACCCCACCTCAGTTTTAGTAAGAATAACCTCCAAGGATCTCTTGGTTGTTACAACACTTTTGGATAGAGTAATCAAGGTTGCTAGGATGTTTTACAAATGGTTGGTTGTGTTGGAATCCACCGTTGCAAGAATAAGGTTATAGTTTTGGATTCTACGGACTTGGTATGTCTCTTGGTATAGGTTGGATACCCAAGAGTTTGTCTATTTGGACTGTTGAACTAGGAAAGTGTTCTTCCTGAGAAGGGAAGATGAGTACAAGAGTGGTTAGTGTGGTTTCAGTGGTTCAAGTTGTGGTTGATTAGTTTTGAGTTGGGTATACAAGGGTTGGCTCAATTTGGGAATCGGTAAAGTTTTGGTTGAGTGGTTAGCAAGATCAGAATTGGTTAGTTGTTGTTAGTGGGAAACAATAGAAGCTTGGGTTTTGGTTTGTGCTAAGGAAGGTCAACAGATTGAGCACGTTCGAGTATCGAGGATGAAACTCCTCTTAAGTAGGGAAGAATGTAATATCCCGACATTTCGTAAAAGGGCAGACGTGTATTTTTACGGAACGGAGTATTATATTTCAATATTTGTGGATTAAAGTCTTGGTAAAAGAAATATTAGTTTTGGAAAAATTAGTATTTATGGGGCTTTAATGGGTTTAAAATGAAATTAAAGGGACTTTCAATGTAATAACTCATTGGGAGTTATTTTCTACAATATAAACTCCCCATAACTCTTGGGAGTTGTCAGAATTCAAGGTTCAAGTTCGAACTTTGGCATCAAAGAAAAGAAAAGAAAACAGAAATGCAAACATAAGAGTTTTCAAAGGATCTTGATCATCGTTTGTCGGATTTCAGAATCGTTTGAAGGCTCAGAATCAGCGGGAAGAGAGTATCTTGGTGATACAGAAAAGTTGGGACTTTGAGAAGGTATGAATCTAGCCCTAAGTATGGATTTATCAAGGTTTGATAATGTTTTGTTGGTCTAAGAGGGTGAATTCATAGTTCTTGGTAAGGCACTGCCTATATCGCAATGTGTGGGAGGTCAGATAAATTAAGTGAATAACTCTGCTGGCCTATAAACTGCTGAATGGCAGGGGGACTTCGCCGAACGCGTGCACTATCGGAGTCTACTAAAATAGACTTCCGTGGTTATTGGTGTGATCCACCAATATGTTGCACCTAGATACTTTGTGGTGAGTGAACACCATGCGTAGTGCCCTTGAATACGGTTGTAACAAAGATAAGTTAAGCTAGAAACCAATAGTCACGACATGTTGATGAGTATGAAGTGATTCCTAGAGTTTGAGTCGGTCTCACAAAGATAACTTAATAATAATAATAATATGAATCTTTCGTTGTGAGACTTAATTATACATTAGCTTCTTTCTCTTGCAAAGTACTTTTTACTTACCTCAATTGCATATGTTGTTTTGTGTCTTTTTGGGGTGAGAAGACGAACATGTTAGTTTTGAGATCGTTGAGGAGTTCAATGATGGTTTGATGACGTTGATGCCGTGATGATGCTTTCTTTTTACTTTTATAGTAAATGTTGTACTTTTATTTCAAGTTTGTAAGATAAGTGTTGTATTTTTCTTTTAGACATCGTATGTTGTAAACTTTGGACCCATTTGTTGTTGTAAGTTAAACAATTCAGCCAAAGTCGGTTTGTATTCTTTTCTTAGCAGCATTTACGATGTTTTGCCGAGTCTTTTTAGCTTCCGTTTGCTAAAATCGGTACGACGTAGTAGATATTTACGTATAATATTGAATTTATTTATATTATACGTGCGTTGAACGCTTCGTTAGGATAAAGACTTCAGTATTCTGGATGCGGGGCGTTACAGCTCCTCTGATCTTGACGTAACATGGAACTCCACCATACAGACCTCCCACCGCACCGAAGATGATTTTCATTTACTGGTCATTCACAACGAACTCAGAACTTAGGATTTAGCAGGAAGCGCATATGACGCCTCTATCCCTAAAATGAAGATAAAAGTAGAGTTTACACTAATTAATTTCTCATGAAGAATCTTTATCACTATTTATTTTTAGGGATATAACAGCACAAGATCCCTCAGAATGACAAGACTATTCATGTCCCTAAACATATTTAATTATTAAAAATTATAGGGATAAGGATAGGGATCTTCTTTGAGTGAAATAATAAATATTTAATGTGTATGAATAGAGTTGTGAGGTAGAATATGTATTATTTAATATAATTTAAAATGTTATAGGGATAAAGAGGAAAATACTGTTGTGAAGGCTTCTGAATTGAGATATTGTAAAATGATAATATATATTATTTTAAAGATAAAATACAGTGATTCTAATAAAAATCTTGGACTTGATTCATATTATTTTAACAGATTTTTGGTCATCATGGCATGTGAGACACGGCGATATTCAAAGTTCACTCAAGTCATGATGGCCAATCGATTTTTACGGGCAACATCTTAAATTTTTTTCTTGATCTTTATAATTTATGTTTTTCTTTCAACTTGTTGAAACCATCTAGATCAAAGTAAAGCATGGTTTCACAAAAATAGTTGACAAAGACGGGTGGGTTTCGGCATAATAAGTGGTGTCAAAAGTATGAGCAATTAGTGGTGTGCAACATTGCTTGCGTATTCGATTGGTGGATCATAGTAGAAAACGACTTCCGTCAATTTTTTTGAAAAAGATAATTTCTTATAAAAGATGGACAAGTATTATGAAATGCAGCGTTGGAAAGAAGATGGTTATACGCAAAAGGATGGAGAATTAATCGACGAGATTCAGCATAATGGGTAATGATTTAGCAGAAGAAGATCAAGGGACTGCTTTGCTTACTAGCTTTGATGCACTCAATCATTCTGATCAACCTGCTGCTAAACGAACTGGTATTTTTAACTAATTTAATCCTATCTAAATTCAATTCTACTTTGATGAATACAAGATTCTTGAGTTGTTATGAAGTGGGATTCAAGTAAATTCAATTCTACTTTGATAATTACAAGATTCTTGAGTTGTTATGAAGTGGGATTCAAGTAAATAAGCAAGGGGTAGTTTTGGGGGATAAAATAGACATGGAAACAAATTAGAAGGTTGATTAAGCATTTGAGAAAGGAAACCGAGATTCTGTATGTTCTGTTAAATGTTAAGCATTCCACAATTCAGGAATTCGTGATTTTGGGCCAATCGAGTCTTTGGTCAGTCCTCTCTTGTCAAGGGAGGGACATACGTTTTTGTTTTCTTCTTCGTTATTCTTGTATATCGAGATATAAAAAGATGGATAGCAATTAATCAGCTATTTTAAAGGCATCAGATGTAGAATTCCAAGTTAAAGATCGAAACTTTATATCTTGGTATGGATCCCATGATCCAGAACTTGATTATGTAAAGCAGCAAAATCTGGATGATTTACTGTTTGATGATGACAACGTTGACTTTGATAATTTACCCCTTATTTTCGGGGAAAATAAATAAGGATCCGGTTTTTATGGTGCTGTCTTTAACCTTACTACTTCCATTATTGGGGCTGGCATTATGGCCTTGCCTGCCACAATGAAAGTTTTGGGTTTGATTTTAGGTGTTATATTGATAGTTTCGATGGGAATTTTATCTGAAGTCAGTGTTGAATTGCTTCTTCGATATTAGATTCGATGTAAGGCATTTTCTTATGGTGAGGTTGTACAAGCTGCACTAGGTAAAAAAGCTCGGATTTTGTGAGAATTTTGCATTGTTGTGAACTATGCTGGTGTGTTGGTAGTGTATTTAATCATATTGGGAGATATGATATTGTGATGTTTCGGTACACCATTTGGGTGTTTGATCAATGGTTGGATCACGGGAGGTGGGATCATCGGATACTATTGATTTTGCTTTTCTTGGTGCTTTTTCTTGCACCCCTTTGTGTTTTAGATAAGATTGAATATTTGAGCATTAGCTCTTGCAGTTGTTTTCGTGTAGCTCTTGCTTTTACTGTTACATTGATAAAACTTGCTGAGGGGAAAATCGTCGCACCAAGACTAGTCCCTGATTTCGGTTACAAAAGGCGATATTGGATTTGCTTGTGGTGATCCCAATCATGTCGACTGTATGTTCTGTGAAATGGTCATATGAAAGCTCAAGATTTTGTATTTGACATGTGGGATTTTTTTGTGGAGTAATTTTTTATTGTGGGGCTTGTTCTTTATCTTCTTCTATCTGCTTCTAACCCCCAAATTTAAAAACAAAATCCTGTTTTTCCCCTCCTGTAAAAGGATGCATTCTCTATAGAAATCATGTTTTGCCAGCAATCCACAACATGCAAAAAGCAGGTGAACACCAGTTGATTCTTTATTGCTTGAAAAAACATAACTAGACTTAAGTAAAACTCCAATCAATTTTCAGCTTTAGTTACAATATTTTGTAATCCCATTTGTTTTTTGTGTTCCTCTTCGTTTTGTACGAATATTTGATTGGAATATTTCCTTTCATTAGTCTGATATCTGATTTTGATAACACTTGTGTCATTAAATTTTCAAGGGACAACATGGACTGCAGTAGCACATATAATCACAGGAGTGATTGGGGCAGGTGTATTATCCCTTGCATGGAGTATGGCTCAACTAGGTTGGGTGGCAGGCCCCCTTGTCATCGTCGTCTTCGCGGCCATCACCGTGCTTACAACTTTCATTCTATGTGATTGCTATATGACCCCTGATCCTGAATGTGGACCAACCAGGAACCGTACTTTCTTGGATGCTGTCGATTTCTACTTGGGTAAGTCACAGAGGACATACATAAGTTTTGCTTACTACTCTTTTGTTTTTGTTTTTGTTTTTGTAGCTTTCGTGCATCCCGTCTAAATATATCTTAGAATATAAACTCTTGACCGATTAGAATTCATTTCAGGAAAAAAGAACCAAAGAGTATGTGGAATTTTTGTCCTACAGAGCTTGTATGGAGGTGGGGTCGCATATACTATCACGGCTTCTAAAAGTGTCGAGTATGTACTTCCACAGAACCCAATTTATAGACCATGTTCATATACTAATGGTCGGGGTTTCTGATATATTATGCTTGTATACTTGTTTCAGAGCAATACAAAAGTCGAATTGTTACCATAAAAGAGGACATCAAGCAGATTGCGGGCATGAAGATTACGTTTTTACTCTGATTTTTGGCTTGATTCAAGTGATTGTGTCTCAGATTCCTGATTTCCATAACATGGCATGGCTTTCAATTGTTGCAGCAGTTATGTCTTTCGCATATTCTCTAATTGGAGTAGGACTTGCTCTTGCACAAATTGTAGGTATTATTACATTAAATTTGGTGGATCATCTTTTGTTTGTTTAATTTCAAGAGCTTAATATGAAGTAATTGTACTTTCTTGATTCCTAAAACGAACTGAAATGTGGATTTTCAACACGATTAATGGCAGTCAATGGGGAATTCTTGGGAAGCATCACAGGAGTCCCAGCAGAAAGTTCAGCCACTAAGCTATGGTCAGTGTTCTTGGCACTTGGGGATATAGCTTTTGCATATCCGTATTCTGTAATTGTTCTGGAGATTCAGGTATCTTTTCCAAGAACATGACTTTTTCTTGAAATAAGAAAAAGACCCTTATAACCCACAAATTCTTACAGGACACTTTGAAGTCCCTCCATCAGAACAATACACCATGAAAAAGGCATCAATGGTTTCCATTATTGTTACCACGTTCTTCTACCTCTGTTGTGGAGGTTTAGGATATGCTGCCTTTGGAAACAACACACCGGGCAACCTCTTAACAGGATTCGGCTTTTACGAACCATATTGGCTTGTCAACTTTGCAAATGCATGCATCATTTTGCACCTAGTAGGCGGATATCGAGTACGTCATTTCCATATTTCACTCTTTACATAGTTAAATACAACATACCTCAATAATGTTCAGACTATTTGGTTCTTTATTCTTTCTTTTAGATATACAGTCAGCCAATGTTTGCTTTAGTCGAAAGATGGTTCAGTGTGAAATTCCCAGACAGCCCTTTTGCAAAGGACTTTAAGCTGAAGCTGCTCCCATCATCATTACCTGCTTTCGAGCTGAATGTCTTTAGACTCTGTTTCAGGACATTGTACGTGTTATCTACAACCGGTGTGGCACTGCTTTTCCCTTACTTCAATCAAGTGTTGGGGGTATTAGGAGCTGTAAATTTCTGGCCTATGACGATTTACTTTCCACTAGAGATGTATTTAGTGCAAAAAAAGATTCTTTCTTGGACAAAAACTTGGGTGGTTCTTCAAATCTTCAGCGCGTTTTGCTTGGTTATATCGATATTGGGCACCATAGGGTCGGTTGAAAGACTCATCAGTGCTAAATTTGGGTGAAATTATGTGTCCCTTCTCAGTATGAATTCAACACACCGAACCGAAGTAGAGCAGGCCAGCAGGGTAACATGTTTGGACAGTATACAAGGATTGTTTCTTTGCAAGATTGTTAACTTCACAGTTTTAGCAGATTGGAACAAGATATATGATGAGATGCTCAAGAGGTAAATAATTTCAGTTTGCAATCCTGTAGATTCATAAAAGTCCCCGAAACTATCCTACATATCTATGTTTATACAAAGTTGGTTAGTATTATCAAGTCAAAATATAAGTTGCGATTGGTTTTTGACAGCATATATGGAGGCGAGACTAATCGAATTTTACACTATCATGACGAATTACCCATTGTTTACACCGCAATTGGACTGAACAAGGGCTAGAGGTAATTTCGTCATGATAGTATAAAATTCGATTAGTTATCGCCTCCTTACGCGCGCAAAGCTTCAATCAGCTGATTTTATATTTTGAATCGGAGGATAATAAAAGGCAAGGATTGTTCACCTGTATATGCTTTCAAAAAAAAATCATAGTTAGGTAAATGGAGTTCATTGGTATTCGAAAATTCAATACCTAACGTCAAGAAAGCGAATGAAATCCCACTACTGTGAATGTTAATATTAATGGCACTAAGGTGGTCAATCTGATGTTGTTAATGTTAATGTTAATGGCACTATGGTGGTCGATCTACCGTTGGGCATCACAAAAAATTCGGCCTCTTTAAAGTCGAATTTACGCATAAAATTCAGTGCGGAGGGTTGAAAGCAGATTTTCGATATAGATAAAGTTGAAATTTGCATGAATTGTGGTCCCGAATAGATCGACCGTGCCATTAACAATAAAAAAATTAAAACAAGGAAAAAGAGTTCATTATTTGAATATATTAGGATTTTTGAGGAAAATTTACTAATGAACATAATCACGTGTTGATATACATAATCGGTTGACAAATGTATGGAGTGGTAGGTGGTGATCAACAAGGTATCGGCCTGGTGAGTTAACACTATGTCATAACCTGTATTGACCAGAGTTCGAGGTCCACCTGAGACAAAAAAAAGGGTGCGTGTAACCACCCACCCAAAATCAATGCCAAGAGCCAGGGGCGGATCTAGGTTATACTAAAGGGGGTCCACGGATCTCGCTAAAAATAAAAATACTCTACGTTTTACATATAGAAAAATATTCGGACCCTGTAAAAAAAAATATTTAGTGTGTTAAATATTTACGGACCCTGCTGAAAAAACATTCTGGGTCCGCCACTGCCAAGAGCCCGAGACTTATATTCAATTCACTCCGATGAATACAACTTGCCATCAACCTCGCCTTCAAGTGATAATACTTCACGATTATGTATCATACATATAAAAAGGGTGCAATCATGATTATGTTTATTTATGTGATACCCGTAATTTCATGAAAATATGTAAATGTCATTTCGGGATTATTAGTGAATATTATTGAACGAGAATTCTTTTCTTTACATCTAACTTTATTAGGAACATTTTATCACATTTTACATCATTTTATAACATTTTAAACTTCTGTTTTTCACAAGTCCAATATAAAAATTGTGAATTCCTAAAATATATATTTTCACACCTTTTAAAGAGATAAATAACCCCAAACATGAGTCATGACTTCGTCCCTCACACCTATCCATCCTATTCTTTTTAAAAGCCTCCAATTCGTTGATTAATTAATTTGATTTTGTTGCATTCATGAGTGTTGCATGAACCTACTTTCACTCTTCCATGCTCTTTAGATTGCTCCATATCTGTTTTCCGAGCAAAATTTTGAAATGTGATTAAGAAAAATTTCTTTTGTATTTATATAATTGTGACCTATTATAGTTTACAATGCTAATGATGTTGGTGTTGGTGTTTTATATTCACGAGCCTTCTCCGTTTATTCTGAAATTTTTCCCGACGATCATTTTGAGGTTCGAAAGGAAGCGACTTTCTATTCCCGACGATCATTTTGAAGAACTTTTGGATTTCATTGCTAAACGGGATAGGAGTTCCACCCATAGCAAAGGCTGCAAACAAGACTTCGAGGTCAGAGTTGCTTGTAAAGTTGCAAAAGTTGTATCCACCATCCGTATTGATATGTGATGACATATTGCTGCACCTGGTGGAACAACAGACACTTGACTCTCAACAGCAGGAAACTTGTAAGACGCCTCACAATGTTGACCACTTGTTTTGATCTCGACATTAATCCGCCTGATTTGTTCTTCCTTTATAAAAATTATGCGGTTGTCCTTCTCCTATAAAAAATATGTATATGTCATATTCTTAAAAATATTAAGATTGTGTCATTATCCCTAATTTCCCATTTTATTTATATAATCGTGACTCTATTATAGTTTACAATGCTAATGATGTTGGTGTTTTATATTCATGAGCCTCGCTCGTTTATTATGAAAATCTTCCCGGCGATCATTTTGAGGTTCGAAAAAAGCGACTTTCTATTCCCGACGATCATTTTGAAGAACTTTGGATTTCATTGCTAAGCGGGATAGGAGTTCCACCATATAAAAGGTCGCAATCAAGACTTCGAGGTCAGAGTTGCTTGTAAAGTTGTAAAAGCTGTATCCACCATCCGTATTGATATGTGATGACATATTGCTGCACCTGGTGGAACAACAGACACTTGACTTTCAACAGTAGGAAACTTGTAAGAAGCCTCACAATGTCGACGAACTTGTTTTTTGGTACGACATTAATAATCGCCCATTTTTCCTTCACAATAAAAATTATGCAGTTGTCCTTCTCTCTATAAAAAATATGTATTTGTCCTGTTACTTAAAAATATTCCAGATTGTGTCATTATCCCTAATTTCCCATTTCTTCGATGTCCGCAACGTACCCTTTCATTATCTGCACTTGGACTTGCCACTTCTTGAGCGGTTGATGAAGCGCATGTTTTCTCCAAGTTGCTATGGGTGGGCAGATTAATGTCATTACCAAAAAACAGTGGTCAGCATTGTGAGGCTTCTTACAAGTTTCCTGCTGTTGAGAGTCAAGTATCTGTTGTTCCACCAGGTGCAGCAAAATGTCATCACATATCAATACGGATGGTGGATACAGCTTTTGCAACTTTACAAGCAACTCTGACCTCGAAGTCTTGTTTGCAGCCTTTGCTATGGGTGGAACTCCTATCCCGTTTAGCAACGAAATCCAAAATTTCTTCAAATTGATCTTCGGGAATAGAAAGTCGCTTCTTTTCGAACCTCAAAATGATCGTCGGGAAAATTTCATAATAAATAGAGCAGGCTCATGAATATAAAACACCAACACCAACATCATTAGCATTGTAAACTATAATAGGTCACAATTATATAAATAAAATGGGAAATTAGAGATAAGGACACAATCTGGAATATTTTTAATTTCATAATAAACAGAGCAGGCTCATGAATATAAAACACAACACCAACATCATTAGCATTGTAAACTATAATAGGTCACAATTATATAAATAAAATGGGAAACACAATCTGAAATATTTTTAAGTAACAGGACAAATACATATTTTTTATAGAGAATGACAACTGCATAATTTTTATTGCGAGAAGGACAAACTGGGCAGATTAATGTCAGTACCAAAACAGTGGTCAGCATTGTGAGGCTTCTTACAAGTTTCCTGCTGTTGAGAGTCAAATGTCTGTTGTTCCACCAGGTGCAGCAAAATGTCATCACATATCAATACGGATGGTGGATACAGCTTTTGCAACTTTACAAGCAACTCTGACCTCGAAGTCTTGATTGCAGCCTTTGCTATGGGTGGAACTCCTATCCCGTTTAGCAATGAAATCCAAAAGTTCTTCAAAATGATCGTCGGGAATAGAAAGTCGCTTCTTTTTGAACCTCAAAATGATCGTCGGGAAAAATTTCATAATAAACAGAGCAGGCTCATGAATATAAAACACCAACACCAACATCATTAGCATTGTAAACTATAATATGTCACAATTATATAAATAAAATGGGAAATTAGGGATAATGACACAATCTGGAATATTTTTAAGAATGACGAGATACATATTTTTATAGGAGAAGAGACAATCGCATAATTTTTATAATGGTATGACAAACCCAGGCAGATTAATGTCAGTACCAAAACATTGGTCAACATTGTGAGGCTTCTTACAAGTTTCCTGTTGTTGAGAGTCAAATGTCTGTTGTTCCACCAGGTGCAGCAATATGTCATCACATATCAATACGGATGGTGGATACAACTTTTGCAACTTTACAAGCAACTCTGACCTCGAAATCTTGTTTGCAGCCTTTGCTATGGGTGGAACTCCTATCCCGTTTAGCAATGAAATCCAAAAGTTCTTCAAAATGATCGTCGGGAATAGAAAGTCGCTTCTTTTCGAACCTCAAAATGATCGTCGGGAAAATTTCATAATAAACAGAGCAGGCTCATGAATATAAAACACCAACACCAACATCATTAGCATTGTAAACTATAATAGGTCACAATTATATAAATAAAATGGGAAATTAAGGATAAAGACACAATCTGGAATATTTTTAATTTCATAATAAACAGAGCAGGCTCATGAATATAAAACACCAACATCATTAGCATTGTAAACTATAATAGGTCACAATTATATAATAGGTCACAATTATATAAATAAAATGAACCTAGACCAAGACTTGTCCATTTGTACACCAATTAATAAGTTGCAAATCGTCAATGCTCTATTTTTGCGAACCTACTTATTACAGCAATTAATAATTGAAAAACATCTAGGAAATAAACCATTTAAATGTTGTATATATATATATATAATATTTTTATTTAAAAAATATTTCCATAACCTTATATCTCCTTTCTTATAAAAACTAACCTACGAGTTCAATAACTAACATACGAGTTCAATTTAGATTGATCGACTCCTCTAAAAAAAAAATTAGATTGATCGACTAAAGAGATGGGATGATTCTACTACGTTTCTTTTTTCTTAATCTTCTTCTACTTCGCTAGGATTCTTCTCTTCTTTCGCCTACTTGTTTTACCTCTGCTATCGTCACTACTGGAGACGCCTTTGGTCCCTCCTTTGGATCGAGACCGTCCCTATTTTCTTTTCCTCCGATGAATCTAATGATCATGAAATCTCCGGAGAAAAGGATAGGGCCGATTTCACTTTTTTTTTATGTTGAGGGTAAAACAAGGAAATGAAGAAAAAAGTATAATTTTTTCCATGGAGCTGGTGTAACGCCCCGTTCCTGGACACCGAGTCTTTATCCGGAAAAGGAACGTTCGGCATGAATAAAATAAAAATAAATTTCACTTTATACGTAAGCCTCTACTACGTGGTATCAAAAATAAGCAAACGGAAGCAAAAGATTCGGGTATAAAAATTATCCAAATAATCCAAGAATAGAAATGAAATCTAAAGATGAAAATGTAACTTTATTACATTCAAAGGAAATTACGAAAATCCAAAAGAAACGTACGACAAGTCTCGAAAAACCAAAAGTCTAATCCAGAAGTGCTAAAACAGTCTAATAAATGAATAACAAAATGAATAAATTAATAATCTTCAACGAGGCGTCGTCAAACGTCATTATCGAACTCCTCCTCGTAACCATGATCAACCTGTTCGTCTTCTCACCCCCAAACACATAGAAAACATGCATTTGAGGTAAGTACAACGTACTTAATAAGAAAGAGAAGCTATGACAACAATTATAATTTATAAGAGAAAATATATTTATTCGTTTAGTTATCTTTGTGTGACGACTCAATCTAGGGTTCATTCCATGTCCATCAACATGAATTGACTAAACGTTTCTACTCAACTTATCTATGTCACAACCGCACTCAAGTGCACTACGCATATCCAAACTGGGGATATTCTTGGCAACATATTAGTGGATCACACCAATATCCACGAAGTCTAGAATAGGTAGACTCCGATAGTACGCACATCTCAGTGGAGTCCTTCCGTACTTAGGGTTTTTTTGACCTACGGAGTTCTTCCACCATCAGAGGTAGCACACACATCGCGATATAGACTGGTGCCTATCCAAGAGAGACATGTTGTTTAATCTTTTACTAATCAAGTACGTATTTTATTAAAATGATTAACTAACCACCTAAGTGCTTTTAAGTAATCTCCTCACACAACTACTCTCTTCCTAGACCACTAGACATAGACAAGGCCTAGCAATTACACAGACATTGATGAATGCTAATTCATCAAAGCACAAGCCTATCACGCTCTTCCGACGGATCCGAACTTCAACTCCCTTTAAGAGTACATTCGGTGTTTTAACTGAACGAATCAGAAGCTCAATTCAGGCTTGTTTATGGTTAAACAATGTTAACATATCATAATTTAGGGTTTAAAACTGAAAGACATAGCTTAAACATCACTTAAGTGCAAACTGGGGCAATGCGTTCGCATTAATTGGAATGCGTACGTATTGCCTGCTGCTGAACTTGCTGGAAACTTTCTGTTTCAACAATGCGTACGCATTACTTGACCAGAACCTAAGCTAAAACTCTCTGTTTGAACAATGCGTGCGCATTCTTAGGAATGCGTACGCATTCAACAACCAGAACCAAAACCAGAACTCTCTGTCCCAGGAATGCGTGCGCATTCTATTGAATGCGTACGCATTCTGCGTCTAGAAAGCAAACCTGCAAACCTGATACAGGAATGCGTGCACATTGCATACAATGCGCGCGATTTCGCTCGCCGCCTAAATTTCTGATTTCGGTCCTTATCGGTTTCTAATCCGTTTCTAACCCAATTAACATCAAATTAAGTACAGTAAAACGTAGAAGAACATATCTAACTATTCCATAGCATCTATGATCCTTTGATCAACGAAAACACATCTTTCTAACATTAAAGCGTCTTAAAACATGATCTAAACCCTATAAACGATAATCGAAATCATAGGAAGAGTCTCTTACCTAATTGCAGCCCAAAACTGATCCAAACAGCCTTGAAAAGTCTGATGCACTTCCCAAGAACTGATATCCAAACGGTGCTCTTATCACAACGATTCCCATTCTCCACTCCGATCTGAAAACGATCAATAACCGCTTCAGTTATTGTGAAAAATTCCTTGGCCTTTTTCTCTCCTCAACACGCAGAGAAGGAAAAGCGTGGAGTCTGAATTTCTGATTTAGTCTAGGTTATGGGATTAATGTGTGTTAATTATCCTTAAATACCAATTCCCATTAAATCCTCTTTTCCATAATCACCCTTAATTACCAAAATCGTAAATTTCCTTTAATTAAATACACATAATTCGAAAATTATACATATATAATTAATACAACACTTAACTCCAATAAAAGAAAAGAAATAATAAAATTTCGTTTTCGTAAAATGACTCGTCTGCCCTTTCTCGAAAATCGGAATATTACATTCCTCCCCCCTTAAAAGGAGTTTCGTCCCCGAAACTAGAACATTCCTAGTAGATCGACAAACTCTTGGAATTCACTGATCATATCATTTTCAACTTCCCAAGTTGCCTCCTCGGGTGAATGATTGCACCACTGAACTAAAACCAATGGGATCATCCGTCTCTTAATCATCTTTTCTTTCCGGTCCAAAATCTTGATCGGTCTCTCATCATAAGCAAGATTGTCTTGTAGAATTTCCGGATCAATCGTAGTTTCAACATCATTCCTCGTCAGACACTTCTTCAAAATCGAAACGTGAAACACACTATGGACCCTTGACATCGATTCCGGTAACCTAAGCTTGTAAGCCAACGGTCCAATTCTTTCCAGAATTTCAAATAGTCCAACATACCTTGGACTTAACTTTCCCTTTTGTCCAAAGAGTTTCACTCCCTTCATCGGTGAAGCTCGTAGATACACTCTGTCACCGAATTCAAACTCAAGAGGTCTCCTTCTAACATCTGCCCAACTTTTCTGCCTGTCTTGTGTTGGCTTCAGATTTTTCTTAACCAACTGAACTCTTTCCTTAGCTTGTTCAACCAATTCCGGCCCTGTGATTTGTCTTTCCCCGACTTCATCCCAAAACATCGGCGTTCGACATCTTCTCCCAAACAAAGCTTCAAACGGTGGCATGCCTATGCTTGCATGAAAACTGTTGTTGTAGGCAAACTCTGCTACGGGTAGGTAATCCTCCCATGATCCACCTACTTCCAAAACACAAGCTCTTAGCATGTCCTCGAGCGTTTGGATTGTCCTCTCAGATTGTCCATCTGTTTGTAGATGAAAAGCCGTACTCAAATCTAACTTGGTTCCGAAAGCTGCTTGTAAACTCTTCCAAAACCGACTGACGAACCTCGGATCACGATCCGAAACTATCGAGATAGGAATTCCTTGTAACTTCACTATATTATCCAGATATAGGGTTGTCATCTTCTTCAAAGTCATATCAACCTTATATGGTAAGAAATGGGCAGATTTGGTCAATCTATCCACAATTACCCAATTTGCATCCTGTCCTCCTTTAGTCTTCGGTAAACCGGTGACAAAATCCATCGTGATCTTATCCCATTTCCATTCGGGGATATCCAATGGCTTAAGCATTCCTCCTGGTCTTCTATGCTCCGCTTTTACTTTCTGACAAATATCACATTCTGACACAAACTTAGCTATTTCCAACTTCATCGAGGGCCACCAAAACCTTTCTTTCAAGTAGCACCTGGATGAACTGCAAAAGCAATCCTATGTGCCTCTTCCATCACTCTTTGTCTTAGATCACCAACATCAGGTACACACTGACGATCCTGGTACCAAAGGTTCCGATTCTTATCCAAGACATAACCCATCAGTAAGTTTCTCTCAGCAACTCGCTTCAAATCAACCAAAGTGGGTCTTCATCTTGCTTTTCCGAATATCATCCATCAATTCCGATCTTGCTAACAATGGCACCACAAACCGCCGATCCTCAATCTGATCAAACATGCCGATTTCCACCCATCTAACCTTTCTACCACCTCTTCGACGCTTGAAACCGCAAACACCGGTTTCTCGCTCAAAGCATCACCACTACATTGGCTTTGCCTGGATGGTATCGAATATCCAAATCATAGTCCTTCACGAACTCTAGCCATCTTCTCTGCCTCATGTTCAGATTCTCTTGAGTGAAGAAATACTTTAAACTTTTGTGGTCGGTGAAGATCCTTGCTTTAACTCCATATAAGTAGTGCCTCCAAGTTTTTAAGGCAAACACTCATGCCGCCAACTCTAAGTCATGTGTCGGGTAGTTCTTCTCATGCACCTTCAAACTGCCTCAGATGCATAGGCAATCACTTTTCCTCCTTGCATCAACACACACCCTAAACCCCGTCCCCAAGCATCCGTGTAGACGTCGAGTTATCAAAAATCTCTAGAATCGCCAAAATGGGGTTGTAGTCAACTTATCCTTCAAGGTATGAAAAGTCAGATCACACTCTCTAGTCCATTCGAACTTCACATTCTTCTGTGTAAGCTTAGTGAGCGGAGTAGCTATCTTTGAAAAATCTTGCACGAACTTCCTATAAGAGAGCACCAAACCAAGAAAACTCCTTACTTCGAGACTATGGTGAGTTCAGGCCAATTCTCAATCGCCTCAATCTTTTCTTTGGATCAACTTGTATGCCATCTCCGTAAATGACATGACCCAAGAAACTCGACTTGCTTCAACCAAAAGTCACACTTAGAGAACTTAGCAAACAACTGATTCTTCTTCAAAGTATCTAACACTATCCTTTAGTGTTCCTCATGTTCTTTCTCATCCTTAGAGTATACTAGGATATCGTCTATGAACACTATCACAAATTTATCCAAGTATGGCATGAAAACTCGCTGCATCAAATCTATAAATGCAGATGGAGCATTAGTAAGTCCAAATGGCATGACCAAGAACTCATAATGTCCATACCTCGTGCTAAAAGCCGTCTTCGGTATATCTGCTACCTTGATCTTCAATTGGTGATAACCAGACCTAAGATCAATCTTAGAAAACACTTTCTTGCCTTGCAACTGATTAAACAGATCATCTATCCTCGGTAAGGGGTACTTGTTCTTGATGGTAAGATTGTTCAGCGCTCTGTTGTCGATACACATCCTCATGCTACTATCTTTCTTCTTTACGAACAAAACGGGGGCTCCCAAAGGCGAAGTACTAGGCTGAATTATATTCCTCTCAAGCATATCCTTAAGCTGAGCTTTCAACTCCTTCAATTCAGCCGGTGCCATTCTATAGGGTGCCTTAGCAACTGGTGCCGCTCCCGGTTTCAACTTGATCTCAAACTCGATTTCTCAATCCGGCATGTTTCCCGGTAACTCTTCCGGAAACACCTCAGGGTACTCTCTTACTACCGGAGTTTCTTCCAACTTATGCTTCACTTGTTCCACATCCATCGCTGCATTACAACAATTAGCCTTCACAACCCTTCTAAAAGCCCTAATTTCTTAACATTTGAAATTATCGGATGTCGCTTCTTACTCGGCTTGTACACATTACCCTGATACATCTTATCTGATTTCCCGGGTACTTTAAAGGTCACCTTCTTCTCTCGGTAGTCTAAGTGAACATAATTATCGGATAGCCAATCTATTCCAAGAATTACATCAAAGTCTGAAAAATCTAAAACGGTGAAGTCACTCCTGCATCGATAGGGTCCAACTCGAACTTCCACTTGAGGTATCACCCTAGTTACCTTTGTTACCTTTCCTAATGGTGTAGTTATCTCCAAAGTGTTTCTTAAAGGTTTCGAGGGTAAACTCAACTTCTTAGCTACCTTGGTCGACACAAAAGTGTTAGACGCTCCCGTATCGAACAAAGCTCTGACCACTAGATTATCTAACATTTTCGTACCTAAGATGCATATTCATTCATTTAAATACAATTACAGCATGAACAAACGTGCTATAAAAAATATCTTAATAAAATAAATTAGCAACAAGGTACCTGAGATAACATCATCCTCCCAGTTCAGATCTCTCAGCATCAACGCCAAAAACTCGAACCGGTCGACTTGGGCCGCTTCTACCGCTTCCTTGTCGAATCGCTTTTGTTTCCTTTGCTTGGACACGCCTAGAAAAGTGTCCTGGCTCTCCGCAGACGTAGCAACCATAAGTATTCTCGCTTGCACTCCTGAATGATTTTCGCTGCATTTAGGTGGCAAAGCGTTCTCTGCTCGGGGCCTTAGCCGCCGTGGGACCCGTTGTCTTCTTGACGCTCCGCCGCGGTGCTCCTCGGTAATTTCCCGACTAGTCCCAAAGTTTATCTTGTTACCAATCACTACTCGTGGCCTTCTTCCCGAAGGCCTCAACCTCCAATGCCTTATTCAAGTTCATCCATACTCTTGGTCGTGAATCCCAAAGATACCGCATTGGATTTCATAAGCCAACCCCTTCTTTGTAAAGCGGCCATCTTCCTTTCTTCCACTTTCATCACCAGGGTAAAACCTTCCACTCGCTGAACTTGTTGGTGTCTTCGATACTCGCCATGTAATTACCCCGCTTGAGTTTTAAACCGACTTGCCTTATCTGCTTGAACTGCTGCGGGAAGTACTCGTTGTAAAACATTTCTTTGAAAGCTTCCATCTGTTACTTTGCCATTGCTACTCAGATAGCATCTATCCATGCTTCACCGCGCTTCGTAAGAAAATCGATCGTCATTTGTGCCATCTCTCGCTTTGTGAACATGTATATTCCTCGCAAGCCTTCTCAAAACCTCTCACCACTCTTCACTTTTAGATGTTCTACATTCCCATAGAAATTTTCAACCCGATTCCTTCTCAACCTTGTGTGTACCATTCCACAAAGGTGCTTGCTCAAAAGCCGGTCTCGATGGTGGGTAAACCGTAGGTAGCCAAACGGTATCTGCTGGTGGAACTGTTGTTGTTGAGGGTAAGGTGGGATCCCTCGAGGCTCGGGCCTCTGATAAGGATAATATCCCTGATGGTAATTCTGGTGGTGCTGCGGGGTCGGCTGAGGTTGCTGGGAACCGAAGGGTGGGTAACCAAAACCTTGCTAATGGTCGAAACGCAGTGAAAGTGGTATGGTAGGTCGAGGGGTATGCCCTACAGGAGGTGGGTAAAAGGTTTGTTGTTGTTGATGAAATACTAGTGGTGAGGGGTGGCTCGCTAGTGGAGGGTAACTTACCAGTGGTGGTACAAAACCCGCTGGGACATCGCTACCAAAGTGAATTGAACCGAACTCCCCACGTGCCATCGTGGAGGTTGCTCCTAATGAGGTCGCGTGACAAACTCTGTTGAGATCTTGGCGTAGTGTCGCAGTATGAGGTGGTTGTGTCAAACTCCGATGGGGTGAGGATTCGCTCACTACACCGCCTCCTACGACCGGTGTCGGGCTTTCCGACTAATTCCGGAAGGCTCGCACCCACTCCGGCTTCGTGAACACCATCCCGATGATCGAAGAAAACCGTAACGTTATTAAAAGGTCTAAAGAAAGCTTATCTTAAAGAAAGGAAGCCTAAAAGACGTTTTCTCTCGATACCAATCGTAACGCCCGCTCTCGGACACCGAGTCCTTATCCGGAAAATGAATGTTCGCACGTATAAAATAAAAATAAATTTCACTTTATACGTAAGCCTCTACTACGTCGTATCAAAAATAAGCAAACGGAAGCAAAAGACTCGGGTATAAAAATTATCCAAATAATCCAAGAATAGAAATGAAATCTAAAGATGGAAATGTAACTTTATTACATTCAAAGGAAATTACGAAAATCCAAAAGAAACATACGACAAGTCTCGAAAGACCAAAAGTCTAATCCGTATGCTAAAACAAATTTAATAAATGAATAACAAAATGAATAAATTAATAATCTTCAACGAGGCGTCGTCAAACGTCATCATCGAACTCCTACTCGTAACCATGATCAACCTGTTCGTCTTCTCACCCCCAAACACATAGAAAACATACATTTGAGGTAAGTACAACGTACTTAATAAGAAAGAGAAGCTATGACAACAATTATAATTAATAAGAGAAAATATATTTATTCGTTTAGTTATCTTTGTGTGACGACTCAATCTAGGGTTCATTCCATGTCCATCAACATGAATTGACTAAACGTTTCTACTCAACTTATCTATGTCACAAGCGCACTCATGGCACTACGCATATCCAAACTGGGGATATTCTTGGCAACATATTAGTGGATCACACCAATATCCACGAAGTCTAGAATAGGTAGACTCCGAGAGTACGCACATCTCAAGTGGAGTCCTTCCGTATTTAGGTTTTTTGACTCACGGAGTTCTTCCACCATCGAGGTAGCACACACATCGCGATATAGATCGGGTGTCTATCCAGAGAGACATGTTGTTTAATCTTTACTAATCAAGCACGTATTTTATTAAAATGATTAACTAACCACCTAAGTGTTTTAAGTAATCTCCTCACACAACTACTCTCTTCCTAGACCACTCAGACATAGACAAGGCCTAGAAATTACACAGACATTGATGAATGCTAAATCATCAAAGCACAAGCCTATCACGCTCTTCCGACGGATCCGAACTTCAACTCCCTTTAAGAGTACATTCGGTGTTTTAACTGAATGAATCAGAAGCTCAATTCAGGCTTGTTTATGTTTAAACAATGTTAACATATCATAATTTAGGGTTTAAAACTGAAAGACATAGCTTAAACATCACTTAAGTGCAAACCGGGCAATACGTGCTCATTAATCGGGCAATGCGTGCAAGATTAACCGGAATGCGACGCATTCCCCTCTGTCGAACCCATCGGAAACTTTATGTTTCAACAATGCGCGCACATTGCCTACAATGCGCACGCATTACTTGACCGTAACCTAAGCTAAAATCGTCTGTTTGAACAATGCGCGCGATTCTTAGGAATGCGACGCATTCAACAACCGTAACCAAAACCGTAACTCAGGTCCCGGGAATGCATGCGCATTCTACGCCCGTAAAGCAAACTCGCAAACCTCGAGCACAGAATTGCGTGCGCATTGCATACAATGCGATGCATTCTCCTCACGCCTAAATTTCGATTTCGATCCTTATCGGTTTCTAATCCGCTTTAACCCAATTAACATCAAATTAAGCACAAGAAACGTAGAAGAACATATCTAACTATTCCATAGCATCTATGATCCTTTGATCAACGTAAACACATCTTTCTAACATTAAAGCGCCTTAAAACATGATCTAAACCCTATAAACGATAATCGAAATCATAGGAAGAGTCTCTTACCTAATTACACCTAAAAATCGATCCAAACAAATTTAAAAGTCTCACGCACTTCCTACGAACCGATATCCAAACGGTGCTCTTATCACAACGATTCCAATTCTCAACTCCGATCCAAAACGATAAATAACCGCTTCAGTTATTGTGAAAACTTCCTTGGCCTTTTCTCTCCTCAACACGCAGAGAAGGAAAAGCGTGGAGTATGAATTTCTGATTTAGTCTAGGTTATGGGATTAATATGTGTTAATTATCCTTAAATACCAATTCCCATTAAATCCCCTTTTTTCATAATCACCCTTAATTACCAAAATCGGAAATTTTCTTTAATTAAATACACATAATTCGAAAATTATACATATATAATTAATACAACACTTAACTCCAATAAAAGAAAAGAAATAATAATATTTCGTTTTCCCAAAATGACACGTCTGCCTTTCCTCGAAAATCGGAATATTACAGCTGGTTTTTCTGCTTTGACAATACCACCCGCATGCTAACGGCCAGACTTTCTTTTAAAGATTAATCTTGTTAAACCCAATTGAAATCAAAACAGGTTCGAACCAAATCAACAGGTTTGACTTTGGTTTGGTTTGGATACAAATTATAACCCACACCAATCTCGCACTTTCTAAACTGAATCCACTCATACCAACCCATGATCAGCCTTTGCAGGAGCAAGGGGTTGAAATCCCTTGCCTTCATGAAAATCGTCGTTTTTCGAGAGTCTAAATGATTAGTCAAAATCGTTATGTTGACTAAAATGTGAAAATAAAAATTAATAACGGAAAAGACATGGCTTATCATTTGTTTTGTTTGTTTGATTTGATAGATCTTCTCATTTTCTAATCTTGTGTTGTTTTGTTTTGTTTGTGACAAGGGTACCGAAGGGCGAAAAGGCAAAAATATTACATATGAAACGTGGACATGGGAAGAAACATCGATGTGGTTTGAAATTAGTAAGTATCTACCATGACAAAATAGGGTTAACATGTTTTGTTTCAATTTTTTTCCAATTATTTGGTGTGGTTATTCACCTTACAAAATTTTATTCCCAATTTTTTTCTGTATAATACTCTGTTTCTTGAAACAAAACCAATCGTCCTTGTAAACTACTATGACTTGATATACGAGGAAATTAGAGTGGTGGGAGGATAATGAAAACTTGCGTTAATTTGTTGATAACATGTCTTATTGGCAGCATAATCAGGAGTAGCACTTGATTATATGTCGAAGTCCCTGTTATTATTATTCTTTGTTGGCAGTGTTGGTCCTAGGGCCTATTTATTAAGTTATAATTCCTGCTTTACCCTTGCTTGTACTATTTAGACATGTGTTAATTATGTCAGAATGAAATAGCACATGTGTTAGAAAAATTAGCTTATTTGCCTAAGCTATGAGGTCGGTTGTTTGCTATTTAAACAGGAGTCTGTAATTCTTTCTAAACAGATCAATAAAAGATTTCCTAATCTTTTATACCAACTATTTCAACATGATATCGGAGCCACCACATAGCCATTAATCACGATGAATTATAGAGGTGCCATGATGGGAGAGAGAACTCCCCTTACCTCCGCGTCTGGCGGTGATTCCACCAGCGGATCACCGGAAGTGACTGGGCAAAATCGCCCTGATGGCAGCGAAGACAGCAATATCTCGAACCATACCGGCCTGAATCACAACTCGGAAGCTTACCAGCGACAATTACTTGGAGTGGGCCCATACGGTACGTCTGGTGGTTGATGGGAGAGGCAAGATGGGTTATTTAATCGAAAACGAAAGAACCAAACAAAGACGGACCTCGCCATAGGACTCAGTAAATCTGAAAATTCCATGGTCAAGGCGTTGTTGACAAATTCTATAGAGCCTTCAATTTGCAGGCCGCATATGTTTCTACCGACGGCTAAGGACATATGGGATGCCGTAAAAGAGATGTATTCCGACATTGAAAACTCGTCTCAAATTTATGAACGGAAGACGAAATTGTGGAATTTGAAACATGAAGGCAGTGATGTGACCACATACTACAAGAAGATCGTCACTTTGTGGCAAGAATTGGATTTATGCTATGATGACAAATAGAATGCTTAATCGACATCACCCATTTCAAACAGAGGAAGAAAATGAGCGGTATACTCCTTCCGGGTGGAATAACATCAAATTTGGACGAGGTAAGGGGAGAATACTCGGGAGAAAACCCTTGCCATCCCTTTAGGAAGTTTTTTTGTAAAGTAAGAAGGAAGAAGGAGGAGAAAAGTGATGCACAGAAACCCCATAGCAGAGGTGGATAGCTCAGCTCTTGTTGTTGGAAGAACAGAGTGGTCAAAAAGAGTGGATAAATCCAAACTGAAATGTGATCATTGTAAGAAAGTGGGCCACACACGTGAAAAATGTTGGCAGATACACGGGAAGCCTTCTTGGAAGACCAAGTGGCCAGGAAAACAGAGGAAATCACCAACCAAGTCTGTCATGGATTCAATAAAGGCCTCTTTTCACAACTCTGAGCAACGAACCGACTCCTAAACCCCTAGAAGCCCGAAAACGATATCCACATGCTCCATGTGGACTCGGTATTTCTACATCATTTATCGCCCAAGGTCAAAAGGTCAACTGGTCATAGACGGGTGCAATGCACTATATGACCAATCTGTCATAACTTTTCTCTTCATACAAATCATGTCCAGAAACCAAAAGGTAAAACTTATGGATGGAACTTTCTCCGCTTATAGCAAGGGAAGACTCCATACCAATTTCTTCCAATCTGACCTTTGAAAATGTGCCGCATGTACCCAAATTAGCCTCGCAATTTAATATCTCATTCAAAATTAACCTCGGATAGTGGTTGTGTTGCTAACTTTATGATGTGGCCCAGATAATACCCAATTCAAGAGGAAGATTGAGTCTTTATTTAGTCTTTTAATTAGTCTTTTATTTAGTCTTTTATTATCCCACATTGGTTAATTGTCTTTTATATTTATTATTATTTTTAATTCTTGTTATTTTGTCCCACATTGCTAAATGACAATTGGATTTGAGTCCTGTAATTTATATAAGGCATTTCCTTGTATTTGAATAGGAGCTTATTATTGAATCAAAAACTATTTTGGTTGAAATTCAGAGATTGAATTTTATCATAAGAAACTTTCAGAGATTGGGTTTCTTTCAAGAAGTTTTCAGAGATTGACTTCTTTGATTATCCCGAGACGGGGTAATTGGTTGGTGTTCTGAGATGGGATCATCATAGTAAATATTCGAGATGGAGTATTTACATATCCTTTGTTATTTTCGTTATATATATTCAAAAGCCATAAAAATATACTTTTCAAAGTCAATCATTTGCTGCGGCTTTAATCAACGATCCTACGAGATTCGGTTTACATCAAGTGGTATCAAAGCTCAGCGATTAAAGCAACAACAACGCCATCGCTGCGTTCTTGATAGAAATCTTCGCGTTTTCTTAGAGTTCCTGGCGCTCTTGTTCTCCGAGATACCCTAACTGCAGACCTTATATTCGCCACTTGTGCAGATTCGATCCTTTCTTGATCATCATCAAGAAGCCCTAATTTGGCCGACCGCTATCACAAGGTAATCAAAGCATCCGGGAAATAGCTGCGTTCATAATCCGCTGCGTATTTTCGAATCTTTTCAATTTCGTTCTAGTCGCTTTCTAATCAAATCATATCGAAAATTCTCAAAATTTACCAGTAGATAGAACTTTGTATTGGCTGTCTTTTGTCTCTTTGTCACTTTCGCAAATTCGGATTTTATCTTGATCAAATTCAGATCGGAATATTTTGCTCGATTTTCTGGAACAGCTTGTAGTCGACTTTGTTTTCAAGGAGTTGTGGTGGTCGGAATTGAATGAAATTTTGTGAGAACATAGGAAATGCATTGTTCTACAACTTTTATTCTTTGAGTTTTTTCAGAGTCCCGACCGGTTTTGCACAATAGTCGCCGTCACCTAGTTGATCAAGCTTTTCGTCAAAACCCGTAACCCGAGAGTGATCTGTTTACGAATTCAATTTGAGTGGTTATACCTATCCAAAAATTCTGAAACTTAACAGTCTGAACCACAATTTCGTTTCTCTACAAGTTTTGTTCTTTGTGTTTTTCCGAATTTCAGCATCGTGGTCGTCGGACAAGTGCCGTCATCTCATTGTGTGTTTGTTCAAATCAGCTGCGTTCTTGAGCACCAAGAACCCTAATTGCAACCGCATTCAAAAGCTCCTTACATCATTGAAATTTGCTGCTATTTTCGCAACCCTAGTGTTCTTGAAATCCAAGAACCCTACCTTGCAGCTAGGCGATTAATCATCGAAGAAATCTTGTCCGCCGCCGAAAATCTTGTTGTCGCTACACATTCATAACCCGAATCGCGTTTTTATCTTCAATCACCTTTTTAAGACATATACGGCATTCTTGACATCCAAGAAACCCTTGTGCGATTGTGTAAAGCCCTAGCATCATAAAAGTCGCATTTTTTTAGTCCTCGAATCCTCGTTTCTTGCGAGGAATCATCCGCGCGTTTTGGAAGATTATTTGCAAGTTGTCGCAATGGATAAACTACGTGCAATATTCGACCACATCCGCATTGCATTTCACGCGACATCGAGATGAATCCGATCGAAGACATGCTGAACTTATGGTCGCTCTAGATGCATTACATGCCCACCTCGATCCGCCGGTTTAATTAGAACGTATTGACAGTAAACGGAAATTGTGAGGCGTAATAACGGAAATTAGAACGCGCGTAACGCTGGAGGAAATTAGAGACGCAGTGGAAGCGCGGACGATGAACTTTTCTTTATCACGCATGGTGTAACACGTGAAGAAGCTATACCGGCAAACCGCCCAAATTCTCTCTCCTTCACGTGCTCAATCGAATAAACAGTTATTCCCAACCCTCTCACGGCCGTGTGGTACACGAGGAGGAAGATATTCTTATTGTTGATTCAGCCACGGAAGAGTTCATTGAGGTTCCTAATGCACTTACTAATGATGTTGTTCCAGCTTGCGCTACTATTGATTCTCCTTTACCGGCACCACCATTCGACGAGATTGCCGACGCCAAGGTGGATATTGGTGTTGACCCGATCACTATGCCCGTGGACTTACTTGTCGAATCGACATGGTCCATCCGGGACCAAACCGTGCAATCCGATGGTTCAAAGCGCGCACTCGGCAATTTTAGTTGCCGATTTGAAGGTTATAAGCGCCACATGTATATGTGGATCCATATTTACAAAGATTGCCGCCTTTGGATTTTGTTGTCGCCGATTTCTTCACTCGCGCCATTCCATGTTTTTGCGGCGATGTTGTGATTCTCGAGTTTCTCCGTGGTTGAGTGGACGTATGGAAGCACGATATTCGTGTTCGATCCGGGTTGATTCGAGGACGAATCCTTTTGAAGAGGGAGGGAATGATGTGGCCCAGATAATACCCAATTCAAGAGGAAGATTAAGTCTTTTATTTAGTCTTTAATTAGTCTTTAATTAGTCTTTATTATCCCACATTGGTTAATTGTCTTTATATTTATTATTATTTTTAATTATTGTTATTTTGTCCCACATTGCTAAAATGACAATTGGACTTGAGTCTCAGTAGCCTATATAAGGCATTTCCTTGTATTTGAATAGGTGCTTATTATTGAATCAAAAACTATTTTGGTTGAAATTCGAGATTGAATTTTATCATAAGAAACTTTCGAGAGATTGGGTTTCTTTCAAGAAGTTTTCAGAGATTGACTTCTTTCGATTATCCCGAGACGGGTAATTGGTTGGTGTTCCTGAGACGGGATCACCGTAGTAAATATTCGAGATGGAGTATTTACATATCCTTTGTTATATATATTCAAAAGCCATAAAAATATACTTTTCAAAGTCAATCGCTTGTCGTGGCTTTAATCAACGATCCTACGAGATTCGGTTTACATCACTTTAACTCTAATGGGTGTGTATTTCAGGACCCTATTTCGAAGACGATGATTGGCATGTCTAATGCTGTTGAAGGCCTGTACATTTTGGAGCAAGACCCTCAAAGTAACGGAAGTCCTAATAAAACATAATGTTTTTCAGTTTCCATGTTTGATCAAAATCAAATAATGTTATAGCACCAAAGACTAGGTCATACAAGTCTAGATTATATGAAAAATATTTTTTCTGAATTATTTATTAAAAATATTTCCGTTCTTCAGTGTGAATCATGTCAGCTTGCTAAACTTAGTAGGAAAAACTACCCTTCCTAACCTTACAAACCCTCAAAACCTTAGACTCTAATCCGCAGTGACGTTTGGGGTCCTTCACGGATACGGACATTAAGAGGGAAGTGGTGGTTCGTCACGTTTATTGATGACCATACGAGAACCAGTTGGGTTTATATGTTTAGAGAAAAGTCCGAAGTTGAACACATCTTTAAAATCTTTTATGAAATGATAAAACCCAATTCTGTGTTCAAATTTAAATTTTTGAAGTGACAACGGTAAAGGAGTACTTTAATCAATTTCTTGGACCTTTTTTATGGCAGAGGAATTGTGCATCAATGCACCGGTAAATACTCCTCAATGTAATTGTGTGTCCGAGAGGAAAACCGACACCTTCTCTGAGGTCACACGAGCTTAAATGTTCAGCTCTAAATGTCCAAAATACTTGTGGGGAGAAGCTCTTTTAACAAGTGCATATTTAATCAATAGAATGCCCTCGAGGATTATAAACTTTCAAACGATGTTGGCGTTGTGTTTGTGCCTGCTTTTTCGACTCTAAGCTTATTAATGTTCTACCTTACCCTTAAAAAAATTGGATGCAATGTGTTTGTGAAAATGTATCATCAAGGGAAGCTTGAACCTAGATCCAAGAGGTGTGTGTTCATGGGGTATTCTCCCACACAAAAAGGTACTCAAAGTGCTTTGACCCGAGTCTAAAAAAATTGTTTTTGGCTATGGATGTGTCCTTCTTTGAAAACATCATGTTTTTTGGGCAAACTCAAATTAAGTGGGGAGATCAAGTTACCTAATATTGAGTCTAATTATGAGTTAGCTCTTATGTTACCCTTGGAAGAGTCTCGAGTCCCGATAAAAATAAGAAAATAACTTTGATTTTGATTCGATAAAATGGACACTAAACAACAACTCGTGACAACCTGAGGAGAGAAGGATAAATTTTAGGCCGATATCCGTAAGTATTAGACTATTTTGGAAAAACATTCTATCCCTCCCAGCACGCCTATTTTAAAGGTAACATCTTTTACTGGGAAGGATCCACCAATCGAATCGCGGGGCTTCCCAACCAGAGGATCGCCAATCGCTTTAAAGCGGGTACTTGATATAAACAACTATAGAGGTAAAGGCACAACACTTCCTTCTTATTCCCGCTACAAATCGTTGGAAGTAGCGCCCCGAAAAGACAATTTATGTAATTGTTTTTATAAGTAATAAATGATGTATTTATTCTCATCTTATTATTTGCTTCGTGCTCATAAGTAATATGATGAGAGTCAAATTGGCTATTATTTATTATGTGATTATACCCCGCTTATACTTTCTTTTATATGTTTCGGAGACATTTGTTTGTATTTTGATGTATTTTACACCTTGGCTATCATTTTGAGACCTAGGACTAAAATTCCAGTAATCTCATTATTTTTTCGGTGTTTTAATACATTCTCGGTCACCCTAGTGTCTTGTAGGGATTACGTGTGGTATTTGTTGTGATTTTGTATGTGTATTAGGTGTTCGAGAAGGCCGTAATGCAAGATACGAGGATTGGAACTTGTGCCCAAGCTTAAACGCTCAAACGAATCAAAACTCGCTGGTACTACAACAATACCTTCCATTGATCTCGCAATTTGATCCTTCTTAGAGGCATTTTCTGGGCTGTACATCTTCATGAAAGTTGTAGACAATTTCATTATCTGTCCAACGATTTTTAATCACTTGATTTGAGGTCTACACGAGAAATGCTAGGCGACGCCTACGGGTTAATTTTGCCCAAAGTTTCAGTCCGTCTTTCTACTTTTTTGATGGTAAGCGTGCACCGACAAACCCCGGGCACACGCCTAACAATCAGATCTCACAAAACACTATAAATAATTTCTATATGATATACATAAAATATATATATATATATATATATATATATATATATATATATATATATATATATATATATATATATATATCATCTTCCATAGTTTATCCTATGATTTTTGAATCCCCAAAATCACCATAGATAGATTTTAAGCTTTAGAACATCTTCTTTTGTAATAAGCACTTTGATCATCTTAGATTATATATATTTGAAGTTAGTTTTCTCATTTTCGGATTTCTATCGGTTTTCAGCTCTTGTAGGTATTTCTAATATTTATTTTTGTTTGATTGTTCTTGTCTTATGATGAAATCTTGTATTTTGATAGTTAATATGAGTAGATAATCGCCCTATAGCCGAAGTTATGTGATAATCATCTAAATCTGATCCTAGCTTGTTCATGTGTTATTCTTGATGTTTGATTTGATCATTCTTGATGTGTTTGTAGTCCTAGAAATTATGCTTAACCACGCTTGTTAGATTGGTCATTTGATAATCGATCACACGTGTCTTCTTTACATATGTATTTTTGCAGAGGAAACAAGAAAAGGCGTTATAGATCACCTTGTAAAACCGATCGAGTTGTTTAGATTCGGTTTCGTGTGTGAGGTTTATATCGACTTGTCAGCGCTTTCATTAATCATAGACCGTGTTAGTCGCTTAAATCCGGTCATGGACCGTTGAACCTAACATGAGGGTAGATTATTGAAATAATGTCTATTCTCGGAAATAGGGAAACGACAATCCTACAAATGACATCAAGACGCTTAGGTGAATCAAGAATATCCCCGGACTTAGCTAGGTTTGGTAAGTAGTTGATTGATCATAGCTCGCTATCGCTTAATCGCTTAAAACTCCCGCTTTTAAGTTAGTCATTGTAAACATAGAACGTATAGTTTAATAACCTTTCAAAATTCTTGTTGATCTAAACTACATGATGACACTAGCTTTGGTACTTAGCTAGATTCCATGTGGGATTATGACCTTGCTCGCTAGTTTTATACTACAACCGACTCCGGCACTGCCGTCAATGTTGGTATACTATAAAACGCCATCAAGTTTTCCGGCGCCGCTGCCGGGAATAGAGTTAATATCTTGTGAGTTGGTCAAATCTTCGTGGATTAGGTCATTTTGCTTTTAATTGTTTATTGTTGTTATATATGTTTCCGGAGACATTTGTTTGTATTTTGATGTATTTTACACCTTGGTTATCATTTTGAGACCTAGGATGAAAAGTCCGGAAATCTCACAATTTTTTTCGTGTTTTAATACATTCTCGGTCACCCTAGTGTCCCGTAGGGGTTATCTCGTGGTATTTTTTGTGATATTTTATAGGTATCGTGTTCGAGAAGGCCGGAATGCGAGATACGAGGATTGGAACGCAGCCCGAAGCTTAAACGCTCAAACGGATCAAAACTCATTGGTACTACAACCATATCTTCCATTGATCTGCATTTTGATCCACTCAGAGGAATTTTATAGGCTGAACATCTTCATGAAAGTTGACAATTGAATCATATTTCCAACGTATTTTGAATCACTTGATTTGGAGGTCTACACATTAAAGTTATGACCAATTCCATCAAGGCGTGTCACTAGCAGCGCTACCGAGAAATTCTCCCAGGCGCAAGCCTGTCCGCTAAATTGGTCCAAAAAGTTTCAAACAGAAAGCCAGATGCTAGGCGTGACGCTTAGCAAAACCTAGGCGCATTTACTAGCGCTCAGATCTACGTAAAACACTATAAAACCCCTATTTTCATCTATATTGATATATATACATATATAGATCACCCCCCTGTGTGTTTTTCTTCATCTTATTAGCTTAGACTAGATTTGTAGGTAGACTAGCTTAGTTTAAGTTGTAGATCGTTGTAATCCCGGAGGATCTTGGCGATGGCTTCACGCCTTATTGATGGGATTTCGCTGAGATTTGATTTTCTACAATTATATATATATTTGGTATTTTGTTTTCTTCGTTGTTCTTGCTTTTAATCTTTTATTGTTGATTTCTTGTTGTTTTTGTTGTTAGAATGAGTAGCTAATTTCCCGATAGCCGAGAAATGTTGTCTCAAACGCTTTTGCATCAACGTGTTCACTAAAACTTCTTTGGCACGGAGTTTTGCTTCAACCGGTTTGCGTTAACATGTTGTCTCAAAAAATGTATTTGCGATAACAACGAGCTATTTTGCGCCAACTATTTGTTGACGTAAAACATGAAATTCTAGTAGTGTATGTAGAATAATCCATTCATAGTTTGAGAATAACAAAGAATAATAAAGATATATAGATCCATAAGACCATTCTGTAATCCAGAGTAACTCAACTCTCACCACATGGCTTTCAATTTTATAAAGGACACATGTCACTCTACAGATAATGCAAATAATTAATTATTTCTTAACATCCCCTCAAACTAAACGTGAGAACAACAAACTACATTTAGTTTGCTCCTAAACCATGAAGCCGTGGCAGCCGTAAAGCTTTTGTCAAAGAATCAAGAACTTACATTGAAGATGGCACATATTGAACTGATAATTGTTTGTCTAGAACTTGATTTCTCAATGTAAAGTGTATGTCAACTTCTATACGCTTGGTTCTCGCATGGTAAAAACAAGGTTCTCGAGCCAAGAAGGTTGCACTTAAATTATCACACCATTCAACAGAATGGCAGTAAAAGACAATCTCATTCTGCATGCAGCTTGGTTGATCCAAAACATCTCGATGATGAGAGATTAGCCAAATGACATATACTCGATTCTCAGACTGGACCTAAAACCACACTTTGTTTCTTGGAACTCCAAGAGACTAAAGAATCTCCTATATAAACACAATAACCAAGAAAAGATTTCATATCCGTGGATAACAAGCCCAATCAAAGATCATTAAAACTACCATGTGCAATGTACCATTAGCCCTAAATAAAATACCATAATGAAGCGGTGCCCTTTACATATACCGAGTAGCCTTTTTTGGGCATGCCAGTTGATCCAATGTAGGTTGATGTATATATTGTCTCAAGTAGTTGACAGAGTAAGCAATATCTGTCCGGTATAGTCGGGTAACCGCAAAACCCCAATAGCACTCTTATAGATTGTGGGATTCTTCATAGTTCTCTTTGGTCAGTGACACGTGTTGACCAGTGACCACGGGGTATCACAAGGTTTGAGGTGGTCAAGCCATAAACGCTTAAGTAATTGAGAGGCATAATGTCCTTGAGTCAAAAATGCATCAAGCAGAGTTTTCGTGCTTCCATACCAAGGACGTATGGGTAATTTCTCACCATAATAAAAGGAGCCCTTTACATACCTAAGTAGCCTTTTTAGTGGCATGCTAGTGATCCACAGTAAAGGTCAGATAGATTGACTCA